>WAAD01013184.1:0-41838 GCA_013389945.1 Fregata magnificens | reverse complement strand
CTAGAAAACAAGTCTTATGAGGAGCGGTTGAGAGAACTGGGGTTGTTTAGTCTGGAGAAGAGGAGGCTGAGGGGAGACCTTATAGCTCTCTACAACTACCTGAAGGGAGGTTGTAGGGAAGCGGGTGCTGGACTCTTCTCCCAAGAAACTAGCGATAGGACGAGAGGAAATGGCTTCAAGTTGCGACAGGGGAGGTTTAGATAGGACATCAGGAAGAATTTCTTCACTGAAAGAGTGGTTAGGCATTGGAACAGGCTGCCCAGAGAGGTGGTGGAGTCGTCAACCCTGGAGGCGTTCAAAAAAGGTGTAGACGTTGCACTCCAGGGCCTAGTTTAGGAGTCATGGTGGTGTTAGTTGATGGTTGGACTTGATGATCTTAGAGGTCTTTTCCAACCTTAATGATTCTATGATTCTATGATTCTATGTTCCTCACCGAATAAGACCTTGTCCTACCAAGGACTCCAGGCTTCTGACAGTGTAGACAAAATTCAGCTAGTAAACAGCAGCAATGCACTACCAAAAAGCGAAGATTTAGATTAGCTGGTAGCAGAAGAGCATGGGCAAATTCACGCTGCCAATTAGGTGTCCCTACAGGAGCAACTTAACTGGGGGTTTAACTTGCCAGCAGCATTATGTTGTTGACTTTGTGTGTGTTGGAAATGAAGCAAGGTGCTGACCATCACAGCACAGGAGGGGACATCTGCCCTTAGTCCCATTAAGAGCAATAGGATTGAAAACTTCTTTGAAAAGAGAGTTCTTTGATAGCTTCACAGATGGAAATAGTCATATGCAGATGAATTTGTAGGTATGCTAATCTGGGCACCAAATGCCATGTAGTCTTAGACCTTCCTTTTCAAAATTCTACTCGTTGCAGCAAAGGTAACATAGGTTAGCATAAAATAATTGAATATAAAACATCAAAAATGAAAAAGTAATTTATTCTGCTCTGGGACCACAGTCACTGAGAAGCTTTAATCATAATCGGATGGCTATTGCACCATGGGACCACGGGGCAGAGTTAAGGTTGTTTCAGTGGCCAAATTGTATGCATGTGGGGATTTTCTCTTATTTGGGATAACTGCAACACTGGTGACATACCATGCTGTCAATCATCGTGTGTTATTCTGGACACATCTTAGCTCTGTTTGGAAATCCCTTTTTTTTTTTTTTTTTTAATTTAGCTGTGGCAACAGCTTATTAAGTAGAAAATAATTTTAAAATATTCCTCAGAAACCACAGTTATTTCTTCATTTCCCCAGGAAACTTGAAACTTCAATATCCTAAACATTTTGAATGACACTTTCAAATGCAGGAATGAGGAGGATGTTAGACCTGGGGCATAAGTAAAAGGTTAGTGGTTTATATTAGCTCCAGATTAGTTAGCAATTTATAAAATTGAAACTCCACTCCCCTCTAGCTGCTGGAAGGGAAAAAGAGCTTGCACTTTTTTTTTTCCTACTTCAGGAGACTTTTTTAATTAAAAAAAGGCTTTAATTTTTTATAGTCTGCCCCTACTTTGAAGTTATCTTCAGTTACAACTTCACTGCTATCCTGAGTTTAGAACCAATTCATCTGACCTATATTGCAGGTCCCTCCTTTGCCATTATTTTATATGGGTATTTGATGGCTAACATTGTGCCTAGCAGTCTCTGTTTCTTGTCTCTTTTATTGTAGCTGGATCTTTGCTTACTATGTGTTATCATCTTAGCTATTTGTACATACTGGCTATTTGTCGTAACAGAGTGCCCTAGCAGGAAGGAGAGCCTTGATTTTCTGACACATTTCTGCTGATCTCTGCTCTGTGCAGAGCAGCAGTGTTGTGGATGGGTAATCCCTGCTGCTTCTTGGCTCTTTTTACTTTTGACTCTCCTTTTCCATGGCTTTGTGGGAGCCTTGGGAAAAAATGATGCATTGAGAAAAACAACACTAATAATTTAAATGTAATGGTCTTTGCTGGTTTCCTTATTTCAGACTAAAAGGAAGAATGTGATTAGGGTCACGGTTTTCATTTAATGCATTATTAAGTTTTATGCAAAAAGATGGGCTCAGTCATTTCTGTGTGAAAGCACTTTCATTTCACAGGTGTTGGAAGTTATTCTTCTGGATTCCAAGTAAATACCTATTTCATTTTTGTTTCTTAAGAAAAATATTAATATTATTCTTCAACATTTCTGGGCTTGACAACAACACAGCAAAGGTTCCTTTTTGAATTCTGCTACAGCGTATTGGAGCATCATGTAAGAATTACACGTCCTTACGTGCCTTTCAGTTACCACATACCTTCTGTTTCCTGGCTTTAGTAGCTCTGGGATAGCCCATATTCCAGAGAATGGAGAAATAATCTTTGACCTTACTTGTCTTCTGTAAAAAAACCCTAATCTGGTCTTTCTGATAGGTGGGCTGGAATTTCCAATGGGTAAAATATTCTTTGCTGTTCTTGTTTATTGTAGTCTTTACACATCCCATAAGGTTCATTGGATGTTCATTCCTCAACAGTATGTTTATTTCCGAGTTCACCTAAGGCTTTTTAATATCCTGGGTATAAATTGTCTGTGTTTACTGCCTGGTCATTAATGCACAGATTACCCTCCAGCCAGCGACAGAAACATATTCCTATGACATTGTTTCCTTACATACTGGAGTGTTTGAGTGCATAAATAATTTTCTTTTCCTAACATTCACTCAAGGTGATGCTGCTCAACCTAGAGCCTTTTGCCATAAGTAGGAAAAATTCAAGTATGATGTTATTCTATTTCCTGAGCCACATAAGCTGCACCAGAGAAATATACCCTCTTGAGTTTATCTGTCACAAGGACTGCCTTTCCTGGGTAATATTTGGTCAACGGCTTCTACACGATGCTTTCCGGTGGCTTGTGATAGGTTTGTACCCTTGCAAAGAGCTAAGATCGAATGACAGAACTGTTCCATTCTGGAAAGCCAGCAACCAGTGTCTCCTTTTTATCCAAACTTATTCTTCTCTGTGCCGTTCAGGACCGTAATGACAAATCTGGTTTCGCCAGAGTGTTGCTCCCAGCTCTCCTTCAGATGCATTATTCTCTTGCTCCAGCTGCTTCACAGCTTTGTGAAGAATTTTGTTTGGTTTTGTTTATTATTGAAAAAGGTATTCTTGAATCTTGATGGTGCCACCATGTAACGTTTCAAGGCCAGAACGTAACAGAATCTGAGAGATTCCAATAAAACCTAAGATCTGTCAGATCTGTCTCACAGCACCCCTGGGTCTTTCATGTATTTTGATCTAGACATTCCCTTGGAGTTTTAGTTTCCCTGGGGCTGTCCAGGTTTCCTCAGAAGCCGATAGATTCCTGACTCAGAGGATCTGAGTTTTCCTCAGCTTCAGTATGCCTACATTTAGTTCGATATTCACCTCTCAACATTTGCTTCGGCAATGTTACAGTCTGACTTGCTGTGCCATTACCATGTAGTATGGTCTTTTCATAAACCATACAGTAAATTCAAATTTGGTCTTTGGTAAGGGGAATTCTGTTCAGCGATTTTGTGCAAATATCAGCTTCTGATACAAAACTTTAGCTTTCCTAAAAGTTTTCTTGACATTTACAGGGCTGCTGGTCTACTCGGTAGTGTATGATAATTCATTTTCTTTGCTGGCTTGCCAGTAATCTCATGATTTCCCCATCAGCATCTGCACATCAACACCATGAAATATATCTTTATAGTCTGATAGAATTCCTAACAGGGCCCAAAATGATTATACTTTTTCCTCTCTCTCTTTTGTGTTGCAGTCAAATATGTGATGCTGAGCAATGAATAGAAGAGCTACTATGATTTCCAGAAATGTTTCGTTGTGTATTCCTCAACAACTTATGTTTGCCTGTTGGCACCATCATAGCTGCCTAGTGTATCACTAGCAGTTGCATTTCTCAGGTCAAGCACCACTTACGTCCTTGCACATTCACACGGCACCACTGGATGCTGCTGCCTGGTCGGCACACACATGCCTGACTCACCTTTGTTTGCTTCTTAATTACATTTTCTTCCTTGCTGTGAATGTCAGTAGCCCCCATCCCTATGTTTCATATACCACTTGCTGGATTATAACATAATGGGCCTACTTATTTCTATAAGAAATCTACCCCCTTTTCAGAGGTGCTGCAGGCACAGGGAGCACTCCAGCTGAATACAGTACAGCGTGTCGTCTTGGTGCCTCCTCCAAAGTCTTCTGTAACTTGTGTTCCTCTTCCCAAGCTCTTTGCAAACTACTTTTGCCTTTTTCCTGCCTATACCTTCATTGAGTAACAGCATAATGACAATGAATCGTTCTTGACAGTAATAATTCTTAATCAGTGATGCTAAGTGATTTCTCACTGTATGTGACTGGAAATAGACTTTTTTCCCCACAATATTTTGGGGGGTGGAGACGTTGATTTTCATTGAGATTCTTATGAGACTTTTGACTTGGGCTTTGCAGCTACCTGTTTAATCAATGGGTTAACCTGAATGAGGAGAGAAAGCTTCTAGCTCTCACATAAGAGCTTTTGTCAAAGGAATTTATAATTTTATGCCCATTTTACAAGCAGGATGCAAGAGGAGAGTGGCAAACAGAACAGATTTCACCTGTTTGATCAACACAAAATGTGGGTAAAAGATTTGTATTACCCACATTAGATTTTGTAATACCTGCTCTGCCACTGAAGCAGGAAATGTGTCACCTTCGCCGTTCAGTGGAAGTACTGTGGTAACAATCCAAGTTTTGAGAGCTGCACTGCAGTTATCTGCCCCCAAGACAAAACCACTTTTTTAGGTGTGGGTGGCTTTGTTCAAAGAACAGTGTCCACTTTTGATCAGCAATGGGGATTTCTGTCTGAGTTCAGCATTTGAACTTATCTTGGCAATCAGCTTTGAGATTACAAACATTTTTCCATGTAAATCATAGCCAGACTGTGGTGGTTTTCTCCGGACATTTTCCTCATTTTCTCCCATTTTTAAAAACCTCTCATATTTAGACAGGCTACATACGTCAGCCAGAGCTGTATGCCATGGACAGAAATGACGACAGGAAAGAAATAGATTGGTCCCAAGGCACTGAGTCAAAATTAAAAGCCAATTTATCTAATTAAAATTACACAGATGACAAAGAAAGTAATCAAAGTATTAAAATGAGAAATAGAGTGGGTAATAAAAAAGGAAGTGCAAAACTGTATGTGAAACCTATAATCCCATCTACTCCAAGGATACCGATGAGTCTCAGGGATATGCAGGTCCCCACGGTCTCAGTAAGACTTACTCAAATATTGTTGGAAATTCCTACATCTTCTCTGTAACTTCATTCCTATGGTTGGATGATGGTTTTTCTGCTCACAAGTATTCTTGATTGTGGCTCAACTTCCTGCTGTGCAGCTTCCCTAGTTAAAAACGGATGCAATTTATCAATTGAGCAGCTCCACCCCAACAGCAGGTCATGGCAGGTGCAGTTGATAAACAGAACAAGCAGATCCCAGGATTTCTTCTCCTGGTGGTCCCAGTGTAGCCCTCAGCTGCACAGCCACCCATCTCATCCAGCTCTGCTCTGCTCAGGAGGAAGGCTGTCCTCCCTTGCATGTGTTTTATTCCCCGAGGTATTCTGGGCAGATGTAATACTGGCGTGATTGGAGGAGCTATACATTTGCATGGCACACACTTTGGAGGAGCTATATGTTTGCACGGCACACACCTGGCTGGCTCCATGCGGAGACAGGGCAGGGACAGGAGTACACAAGCACAAAGCCTCAAAAAAGCCACAGCTCGCCCAGTGCCGTCCCAGCAGCTCCGACATCAGTGCTGAATACTGCAGTTGTCTGAAACACCATAATCCAAAGGCAGGTTGTGAGATGTCAGTCCATGGTTAAAAAACCTTCTCCATAGTGAAATGGGGCAGAAAGTGGAAGAGAGAGAGTAGTAGCTATAAAAAGGTTAACGGAGTTTCTCTTTGGGTGCCATCTCAGAAAGCCTCAATAGTCATAATAATAAAGGAAGTCATAGCTACATTATTTATGAAAATCTAAAAATAATCAAACCCCCTAGATAAATGTGTAAGCAGAAAACCAAAATTCATGTGTCTCCCTCAGCTCAGATTCCTGAGGACTTCAAAGAGGCACTTTACCCCAAAGACTCTTTGTGGTAGTTCAGTAATATGTATATCACTAAAGTCAGATGACAACGCAAATGGCTGGTAAAGGGCTTAATTTGATTTCTGAGAAAACTGATGGAAGTAACCCAACAATGTCTAATTGGGTTTTTTTCCCCACTGTTTTTTTTCCTTCTGTATCGTTCCCTGGCAGGTTCTTTGCTTCTGTCTTTTGCAGGGATGCCATCTGCTTCCTTTTAGGTTTTTTTTCCTCTGCTCACTTCCCTCCCAGTTTTCATACCCTCTTAATTTTTCCTCCCTTACTATTTCTCTCCCTCTTCCTACCTGATGCGTGTACAAACACACACATGACCAGACACTCAGAGTCCTCTTCACATTTCCTTTTCTTCCCTCTCATCCCTTGTTTTTCCTACCAGATGGCCAAGCCAAAAATGCCACAAGTACAGCTCATTCTCATGATACGTACATACTACAAAAGCAGCCACAGTCACTGTATTTTCACCAAGAGAAACCCAGAAGGTGGGTCTTTTCCCACCGACCACAAGGTTTCTGCTCCCTTAAAATTCACAATGCTCTCATTCTTTCTCCTCTATCACTTAAAATAGGACAGCTGCTCCCTGGCTGGATGAAGACAAGTTTCATAAAGAGTTTGATTCCCAGATGCATACGTCTGTGGCACAAGTGCAGGTCTGCACTCTGTTTTGTCACCAAATTAGGTTAAAAAACACTGATCCAGCAAATGTTCACCTAATCACACTAAGTATCTCATAAACATGGAACAAGCCAGCACCTGTCACAAAGCATTTATAAACTGAATTAATCTAAGTAGAAGACAAGACACACAATGGATACAGATAGAAAGAGGCAGTCAAAGGGAGCAGTGAGACATTATTTGCCATTATGATGGGACCCAGGCTCAACACATCTGTACTGTAAATGGTGTTAGAGAGATTGCATGCTAAACTCCCTGACAAAATGACTTTTTGTATGATAGTCCTTACTTCTAGAGAAGACATAGAAACATTAACAAAGAAAAATAAAGTCATCCACTGAACCCTTTCCTGGGAAGCTAGGTTCTTCCTTTACCTCCTCCACCCAGGGAGCTCCTTTTCTTTCTGACTGCAAAACCCGCAGACCTCATACCTGTGGGACAGAGCTGAGCAACTTTTAGTTGAGCGCGTGTATGTCTTCAAGATTTGTCTTAAACATGGAAGAGAGCTTTGTTGATGCCTTTCTTTTTTGGAACACACATTTTAAGTCAGATTTTCAAATCTGTTGCCCACATCCTGTATTTGGGCAACTATATTCCAGTTCTGACATGTAGGTGAACAGATATACATGTTTGGCACCTCTGTTTACAGCACAAAGTCTATAGTTTAGGTTACCTTTCAAATAGATCTAGCTGTTCAATCCTCCAATCAAGTGTGCAATGAGACAACCTCATGGCTTGGCACAGCCCACTGAAAGTAGCATCCCATTAAAGCATGGAAATCTAATTTGCTAAGTGCCCTCTGTTACAGTATCTGGGGACACAATAAACTTCATACTGGGTCCAGTACGATCAGCTTTCAAACTTAAATAATTGTCAGTAAGAAGTCATATAATTTTCCTCAGAATTGTTCCCAGGCTGGAGTGACTCCACTTGCCTGTCCAGACACAAGTGAAGTCAGAATCATACAACCAGGGAACAATTTAGGTTGTAAGGCACCACTGGGGGCCACCAGGTCCATATCCCACTCAAAGCATGGCCCACTTTGAAGTTAGAGCCTAAAAGCTGATGTGCAAGGAATAGTACAGGAAGCTACAAGACAGAGACAGAGGTGGAAAAGTAGCACTGTTGCTGGATGCAACTAGAGGGAAGTTGAAGTGCAATGGATGGCAGAGGCAGCAAAGAATTAGAGGCAAAAGGGTGCAGACATGGCAGCACCTTCATTTTCCTACAAGCCAGACATTTGCCCTCTCCAGCACCAGAAGTGAAGCTGCCTGACACTTCTCTAATTCTGCCAGAAAACATTTGTAGGCTGCAATATCAGGCAGAAGAGGAAGGATGGAGAAGGGGAAATACTGAAAAGAGACTTATTTCCTGAACTTTCATTGCAGTAAAGAGGACTAAGAAGAACAATAACTGCCACATGCATTGCAGCTTTATCTACCTCTCACACGTGCCAGTTGCTAAGGGGTATCGGAGGCTTTTGGGGCTGTCTGGAGTTTTCTTCCATTCTTCTGGGATGGAAGGAGGTGCTGCAACACCAGGAGCCAGGACAGAAAGAGGCAGGAGGACGGGGATTTGTGAAATCACACTGAACGAGTCTTGGCAGCTGGTCCTAGAGACGTACATATTCCAGAAACGTCCTGACCCTGGACCCAAGTATACTGGCCATTGGATATACATTCCCACTGAGCAGGCAAGCTTCTGAGTCATCCTTCCACTTATTTTTGGGCAGTGAATCATTCTGGATTTGAGCAAATCCTGTTTTGTAATTCTGTAATCTCACCCCCAGATGTTAAATCTGGCCACTGTGCTGCCAGTGACGCTCAGAATAACTTGCCTCTGCTCTTTCCCAGGCCCCAAGTTGCAAGTGAAAGGAGAGAGAAGACCTACCCATTGTCCAGGACCTTCACCTCCTCCTGCCTACCTGTAAGATCAGCACTGAGCAAGGAGGGGAGGGAGGCATCTCTCTGGCAGCAGCCCTGAATGACTGCTCTTCTCCAGGAGGTAAGAACTTGCAGAAGGCAGTCATGTTGGGATGTCCCTTCCCGCTCTCTGAAGGCTAGAGTTTCTCTGTCACATCAAGACTAGCTCCAGCAGGAGCCAAAATAACATTACATGTAGTGAAATAATTGATACTCTGTGTAAGGCAGAGTGCTGCTGTGCCAGGACAGCTCTGATCAGACCATTCTGCTACTAGCTTTGGAATTAATCATTTGGTTTACTGGAAAGGCCTAAATTAAAAGGTGCCTTTTACAGCTCTTTCTAAAAACTGCCCGTGTAGGAAACGGCATGATACTAGGGAGGAAGGAGCCGAAGCTGTGGAAAGGAAGAGTGTGAAGCAGGCACTAGGAAATCACTCTGTGCACACAGCTGAAAGAAAAAATCTAGCTGCTGCTGGAAGAGCTCTGAAAATTCTTAGTTTTAAAGAGAAGCCATTTTTGCTCAATTAGAACATGGTCCTCATATTATGATCCGGCATGCAGCTCATAAAAAAAAAAAAAGTCTTTCAGTTTCAAAGTATTTCTTCGGGGGACGTCAACACGCTCTGGGAGGAAAGGGGAGCAGATAAAAGAGCACAGCAAAGCTTCTGAACCTACAGTTCCAGTTATGTTTTGTGTCAGCAAATAATTTGCTTAAACTGCAGACTGTCACAAACAGAGAACAAGTAAATGATTTATGCTGTACGTAAAACTGCAAATGCATCACTCAAGTCCTCTGTTTTCTATTAACGTAAATACATAAATGTCACAGGTGGTTTCTGTCTAAAGAATCTATGGCATCCTTCGTTATCTCTGTGCTCTGCAAGTGAAGAATACAGGATACTAGTTATGAAGCATAATAGCACCATAAAAATGGGAAATGGTGCAAGGGCAATGAAGAAAATTTAATGTCTTTTCACAGTGAGCTCAGGCTGTCATAACACCGCAGTTCAGGTTACAGAGAGATATGTATTTAAAGGAAGAATAAAAAGCTTCTTCGTAATTCTGTGCATGACCTTAATCACAAAATTTTGGGAGAAAAAAACTTAAGAAAATGGAACTTTTCAAACTTTTTAAAAAAATTCTTCAAAAAGTATTTATTAATCCTTGCTGAAGCAATATTTAAAATATTCCTTCTTGTCATGTTTGACTTTGCTTTTTGTGTCCCAGCTACCAAAATTTGCATTCTTGGGCATGTCTGTCATAACATCCCAGATGAGGGTGCCTTTTAAACCATACACAAAGAGAAGTTATTATTAATCACATGCTGATGAATGTTTACCAACAAAAATTAGTTTGTTCCTCAGTTCTCTCAGCTACTTTCTTTGGCCACGCTTCAGGGAACAACTGCCTGCAAGCTGAGCTGCAAGCTACATATTGCTAATCTCTGAATTTTGGGCTTTACCTCTTCCTCTTTCCCTCTGTTTCTATTTCAGTCCCGGGTAAGTGGAATGAAACAAGAGCTTGAAACTCTGGCCGAAAGGCCAGCACTCCACTTTTTAGCCATCTGTGAAAGATTTCTTATTTTAAGTACCTGTATTGGCGTTGTCACTCCAGTGTCATAATCTTATTGAAGACTTTAAACTTCACTCTGTCTACAGAGATATAACCCTGCTGTTATCCACCCGGAAACACAGAGGAGGGCTTCCAAATAGTGGCTCGCTCAATTTCAGGATGCATGTTTGACTCAGGAACCGAGCATCCCCACACCCTGCGGCATGGCAGGAGGGCAGAGCAGCCTGGGTGCCCCGGTGTCATGTTGTCAGATGGGGGGGTGACCCTCTGATGGCAGTTAAACTCTTTGTACAAGAGTGTGGTCAGGAGAGAAGGGACGCCCTGGCAACTCCAGAGATTTCCAGCTGCATCCTTGAAAATGGCTATAGCTTCAAGCAGCGATTTACACCTAAGTACAGGCACACAGGATGTCTACAGCAGCAGAAGGGAAAGGCAAGGTACTATGTCTACTCTCTCTGCCTGGACCATCACTCTTTTCTTCCTGAACCTAACATAAGATCTAGCCCCAGAAGATATGAGAGTTAGCAGGCCACCAGTTGCATGACAAAAAGGAGCCGACATTGGCCATTTCTCCTTATTATCTCCTTTCTAAAATGGGAATGCTTGGATTAAAGTGTTTTTGATTGTGCTTTGATGCCTGCATATCCATGACTATGTAGAATTGTTTATTTGGCAAATGGAAAAAAACAGGAATAGAAAAATAAAAATGTCCGTTTCTGAGTTTTTGGCAAAGTAATGGAAAAACTTTTCCCTGACCAGTGGTCAGGAGTAAAAAATAAAATGGGTTTAGAGGAGGGAAAAACAAAAGATTAGGTAACTGATATTCAGTTTCCCGTTTTCCTCCACAGTCACAGAACAAGAAAGAGCTCGATTTTTCTGAAAGACAGGAAGACATGTAAGGGAGTTTGACAGGTCAAGAACTAAAGGTTTTAACAGTGTGGTTGAATGTACTAGAAGATACTTTAGAGTTTTCCAACCTAGTGATAGCTTTCTGTATGTGATATATCCATGATTAAGTACACACATGTTGTGTGTACAGATAAAACAGCATGAAATTCTAATACCAGGTACATAAATAATTGTGTGTGATTGCACTGAAGAAGAAAATAAAGGTCAGATGAAGTGCATAACTATTGTCTATCCACGTATACGCTGAGAAAATTTCCTGCCACATACCATAGCACTTACCTTCCACCTACTAGGAACCTTGTGATGGTTTCACTTCCTGATCCTGTTCCTATGTACCCAGATTTTAGCCTCACTCATGTGCTTTCAATGTGGCTGGAGACCGCCATGGAAGTGAAAGCAAAACAAAGTGACAATGGGGTGAAGCTGACGCTATGTAAAGCTGTCTGACAAATCTCCCAGAATATTACAAACATTCCCAGTGCCCGTAGTGTACCAGCCTCTACGGAGTCACATCCACTACAGTATCAGCTGCTCTGAATTCAGCCCCATGTATATAAGAAACACTACACTTCCATACCAGCACAGCTTTTCAGTCCTGGCTTTGTTGTGATTGTAAGAAGTCTACATAATTTAACTTCACCTTTGTGGCTTCAAAATGTTGGAAACTTTGTCTTTGAAAGAGTTGATTTTGAAAGTCACTGTAAGAAATGACTAAATTAAAACTGAAAGAACTCATCCCTTTTCCTATTTAATGTTGCAGAACAGATAATAGCTATGAAAATTAGTGACCAGAGCTTATTCTTCCTTCTCTACTCTTTGGTTTACTCCTGATTCCCTTATAGGGGGGAAATCCTCAGCTGATGCTGCTAGTCCTTGTACTGGGTGCATGGTGAGAAGTGAGGCTGAAGCACAGCAGCCATCAGTAATCCCAGCCCTTACCTGCAAGGGCAAGTGGAAACTGCTCCACTGCCCTTTACAACACAAAGACATCCAAGAAGAAAAAGGTGCATGCACACAGCTCAGAAGAGAGAAGGCGAAACAGGAATGCTGTGTTTCCACAAACAGGGACACTGTTAGTATTCAGAGAGGGCTGTTGGGCTTTGTAAAAGCATTCTAGCTTCCTCGCCAAGCAGAACACGTTTTCCATCTTCCATAAAAGTGTCTAAATCTGTTTCAGCCACTCTTCTCTTCTGGGAGTTTTCCAGATTCTAGTGTCTCTGTGTAAATGACTTTGCACAAAAAGAGCTAAGGTTTGCTTCAGTTATTTTGCACTGTTTTGTGTATATAGTCTTACAGCAATCTGACTGAAATCTTTCACTCTTTAGCAGGAGGGGAAAACTTGGCTGAGGCCAAAAATGCAGGAAGAGGACCTCGTTCATGAACCACTGAATTCACTTGTGAAGAAAATATAATTTGCTTATTCACATTTCATTCTCATAGAAGACAAAGAGATAGGAACCAAATCACTTTTGGGGTGTCCCTGCAAGGACCAGACTAAAAATGATGGTTATTCAGAGCTAAATTTTTGGTATGAAGGCAGGCAAGTTTAGCCTCAGCTGTGCATATAAAAAGTGTAGAGTGAACAATGATTTGATACTACATTTTCCTAAAATAATGAAAACAATTTTAACATTAACACAGAAATCTCTGGTTCCTTATTTTCCCTTTTCATTTTTAGGTTTTATTTAAAAGTAGACTCAATAATGCACAACCTGCTTCAGCGAAGCAGCTTTTGGTGTAGAGGGAGGCTAAGCTTACAAACCAAGTCAGTGAAGAGTTTTCTTGGTCCAGATGACAGCACACGAGGTACATCTAAATGCAGTCAAAGACAGTCCTGCCGCTCAGACAGAAACCCTCAAGTGTGTTTTAACCACACAGTCGGGCACAGTAGCCATGGCAACACGAAACTTAGCACGGGCTACGAAATCTGCCCCAGACCTTGGGTGAATGCCAGGGTGGTGTTTAAACCACGCTTAATTTTATCCTGCTGCTTCCAGATCCTAAACCAAATTACACCTGTCTTGGCTCTGTGCAGGTTTTTGACTGCCACGTGCATCCATTTCTGATGATGTACGTCCAGTTCTCGAAGGGGAAAGATGTGCAGCTGCTGTGATGCTCCCTCCGCATGCGCAGGGAGCCCTTGCTTCGCAGGCTGCTCAGCAGTATCTCATCACCCGATCGTCACTGCTCCAGCATGATATGTATAAGTGAGGGTGCTTCTTGGGCAGTCAGCAAGCACACAAATTTCTTCATGAACTGCAAGCTGCCTGTGCAGCCTGCATCATGTTTTCCTTTTTCTAACAATTGTGTCATGGAGGTAGCAGCCACTTGCTTGAAGGACTAAACAAATGGTAAAAAATGTTTGGGGTTGAAAACAAGCAGCTTTTTGGGAGGGAGTCTTGGCAACTTGTGTGGGTAGAGAAAAAAGATAATTTCCCTTTAAGCAACAAAACAGCAGATGACCTACTAGTACCTACTATGGTGTAACCACTAAGATGCAGTTTTTCAGAAACACTTGTCGTATGTAGGAGGCAGGCAGAAATGTTTCAAGAATATCTTTCCTAACACCACTGAAAACAGAATTTGTCATCTTGCAGCCAGTGCAAAGTAACACTGTAATATTTCCGATTGCTCACTGAGGCTGGCCCTTGGGGTCTCCTTTGGGGTCAGATCTGAGAGTTCAGTTCCCCCGGGTGTCAGAGAATGAAATAATATCCACCCTAGGCTCCTAGAGCTGTTTCAAGCTGAAATATCTAACACTGTTTCTTCAAAATCACCCTTACCCACAGTTTAGCTGATGCTCGTGTGCCTATTGGCCCACTGGCAGTGGTTGCCAGTGGCTTGTGCAGAATTTGTATAACAAATATTGAAGTATAAGATGTACATAAAGTAAAAAAAAAAAATCTTTCAAAGATTGTTAAGAGGGCTCCAGGAAGAGAAGGACCATGAAAAGTTACATTATTTAGCTGAACAGGAAAATTGAAACTCAAGTACCCAGCCCACTGTGCACCAAGCCTGAAATGCCAAGAGAGTTCATTCAGACATATTAAAAGAATGCATGACTGATATTTTATTCTATTTGAGTAGTAGAGCAGCAGAGAATAAAAAGCCAGTATTTGTGCCTTTGTCAGAGACTCAGGAGGAGCCCAACATTGCTTTTTCATTATGCTGACTGTTCCATCTGAATACAGAACAGACTTTGTGCAGGTTTGCAAGAATATTTTTCTGCTGTGTCAAATGTGATGTGTCCTGGGAATTCTGTGTAAGCCTGCATTAAAAAGATTCAGAAGAAAAAGAAAAATAATGCCTCCCTCTTCTTCCTGCCCTCCCACTAATGGCCACACTTACAGTATTCCTAGGATAATGCAAATATACTATATACTTTCATAGGCAAATGATAATTTATAAAAACTTTGCAAAAAAATCCATAGTGATTTCTCTTCCAGCAGCAACACATTCATATATGGCAGTGATGTGGGCAGTGTTTTTGAATCACATGAGGATTTTCGGATGGGAAATAATGTTTAGTAAAAGGGCAAACAATTATATTCAACAGCAATATAAAATTGGATTACATTTTTTCCAAGTGTAATCAAAGCCAAAACAAGTATCCTTGAAGGATTTAGGAGCTGCTAAGATTGCAGTGGGAATTAGATTTGTTCTCCTACCTTTTGTTCCATGGATTATCCAAGGGGTAACGGAGCTTGTCAGACAATTTTGAGCTTCTGTACTAAAAATGAAAATGATTGCCATCTCCTTTTTAAGCTGTTTTGCTAAATACTGTAAAAAGAAGCTTAATGATTTAATATACTGAACTTGTCAGGTTGTGTCAGAAATACAGAGAAGACTAGCTGTAAAAATCTTCATTAATGATAGGGAAGAGAAATTACTGTCTGTAACAGCGCTTTGGTGTTTATTGCTCAACAGAGAAAAAAGGTATACTTAAAAAACACATCAAGCCAGGAAATTATAAGGCACTTATTTCTCTTTTCCTGTTCAAGGGACTCACCTGGGGAGGAGAGGCTAACTCTATACCTGAAAAAGGAAGCACTATGACATGAACATCTCGAAGAGACCATTCCTACTGATGCAAAAGATTTCTGTCTTTCACACATGACCAATGCAACAAAAATGCTTGACAGTCATGTTTCACAGAATAATGTGTGGCCTGGTGTTCACTGGAGGCAAAACAGTTGAGATTCTCAGAAGCTTTTTCACTGAGCATGTCAAGTTATGATTTGGCCATAAAGCACAAGGATTTAGTCACAGTTTTAGTCAGGAAGATAGATAGCCTAATATCTGCAAACTTGTGTGTTATTATCATTGATTATATAGCACCATTCACATGCAAAATGTACGTATTACAAACATCATTTGGAAATCATCATTAAATAACTGCAACCATCAAAGCACACGATGAGATATCTCATTTTGAAAATGTGAAGTAAGTTTTAAAAACCGTGGTATTGCTTTCAAAAGCAGTATGTCTTTGGGGAACATATTAAGAAGTGGCTATGTGAAAGCTCCTCTGGCCCTACTGACAAAGAAGCAGCGCATCTGTTTGGTGGGTTTTGATAGATGTTCTGGGTTTATAGAAGTTCCTCTTTTTATTGATCCAGGAAGCAAACAAAAACTTTCACAGTATTGTGTTTAGTCCGACACTGAAAAAAATACTGATAACAGGCATTTCTCATTTAGATTTCCAATGTTTATGCTATTACAAGATTTTCAAGCAGCTTTTTTTTTTTCCAACCTATCATCCATTGGTAACAAGTTTTGAGACTAAGAAATATGGATTCCTGTGAGGGCTCCAGGGATATGAGGGTATGATACAACAGTGTTTAGGTAGAGAAGATTCTCCAGAGTTTCTTCAGTTTACCAGCTTCCAAGAGTAATCTGCTCTCCCTGTTTGATTATTCTGTGTTGTTGACTGGTTAAATTAACTTAGTTATATATTAATATTTATGTGGTTCACTGTTCATTGTTGCTGGGTGTCAGCTGTTAGCTTCTGCAGACATCTTTATATTAAACTCATGTTAATTTGGACAGCTGTCAAACTTTCTGACACTGTGCATACTTCCCCCTAAATCCTGGGTTTTCCCAAAAACTAACTTCAAAGGTGCACTCTGCTTTTTGGTATTTCACAGTAGACATGCCATCCAGCATCCAGCTGATGGATACCTCACGGGATCCATGGCATGCAACTGGTTTCTCAGATGTCCCATCAGTGCTGTTGGGGGTCTTGACATCCACAGAGCAGCAGCTGATAGGAACTCTCATCTAGGGGGAAATGATGCAGTTTAATGTATATGGGAGCTTGGTCGTGTCACTACAAGACTGCGCAGGAGAGCTGCTGAACTTTTTCTTGTGGAGTAGGTGTCAACTGATGCTGCAGTGAATGATAAAGGTGTGCAGAATAGAGACTAAAAATCCGTTTACTTTGGATATGGAGCAGAAGGCCAGGTCAGGTCTTGTTTGATTACTGGTGATTCACAGTCCTGCTAAGCAAGAAAGTGTTCAGAAATGGGCAATGGAGCATTTTACATTGCACATCAGCCACTGGGATCCAGAGTGCACGGACATCTTGAAAAACAGGGAGTTACCACTGACCTGTAGCCCCTGTGAAATGAGTTGTGCTCCTGTTAGGTGTATGTCACTTTCACCAACCTTTGCAACAGACAGGACAAGCCTCCCTGCTCCTATGAAGCAGAGCACTCTGGATCAGGACAGAGTACACTGTGAAGGGGCTACTGCTTCTGTCTGCACCAGTTCTAGGGAATAAACAAGCCATCATTAATCTATCACTTTTTATAAGCAATATATTCAGATAAAACATATTAAAAGGAGAAGAAAATTTTTAATACATGAGGTTAACATCAGCAAAGGCAGAACAGTTTGTCAGAACAGATGTTAAGAGAAGAAGCAGTAAATATAAGAAAGAATTAAATATAAATATTCAAGGGGAACTTAAATGTTTTGAGTGGTTTATAGACATAACAGAAAAACCTGAAGGACCAGCAAGTCATAATTAGAAAAGAAAAGATGAAGACAAAATCCCTATAATGAATATCAACAGTTAATTTGTAAGTGGTACTTGAAACACTAGAAAGTTCAAGAGCATAAAATGTGACAATTGATACAGTCATCACAGCAAATGGGTGGTCAGCTTAAGGAAGCCACCAACACTGTCACAAACCGAAGAACCATCACAGTGGAAAGCTCCAGCTTTGATCAACAGCATATGAGGATAATGATGATTACAAAACTGGATCATATCATGACAAGCCACAGCTGGAAGCAAGGGGTTTCACTGCTGCCATTGCCTGGTGAAAGCATAGAAACCTCCTGCCTCGGTTGCACTGGAAGGTGAAACAGCTGTAATGTCACTTTATAAGATGCAGTATTTTCTTCGCCCGCTCTGGTCATCCAGGTCTGCTGGTCAACATGTAGAGGGAAGTCCTTTCAGTCGGGGAAGTAGACTATCTCAGCAGCAGCTGAGCAGAAGGACAATCCCTGCTGAGTCTTATGCAAGCTGCAGGAGCTCCTGAAGTACTAAGTAAACATTTGAATACCTATATTCATAACTCCTATGGGTTACAACTGGATTTATAAAAGTAGTACAGTCCTAAAGATAATGCTGAGAATGCCTTTACATTACCATTCAAGAAAAACACCATACTAATCACCACCAATTTCTCATCTTGTTCTAAAAAAACTTTCTAGACTTATGTGCTGTTTCATCAAATACTGACTTTCAACAGGTTATTTTACTTTCAAAGCAGCTAAGATTAATTCTGTGGCTTTCTGTGCCTCTTAGTCCGATGATTTGGTCATCACTTTCAGTTGTGAATATAGATCGGTTTTCCATAGAGAGTTTTCACTCCTTTTCTTTTTAAATAAATAACAGAATTAAAATAATAATAGTAACATCTGAAATAACACCTAATAGCATCTCTGCAAGAAAGATCTCAACAATATAGAGCTACACATTTTAAGTGGATTCTGCAGAAAACAAAATCAGCTGATAAGCAAAATTATCTAATAATGAGTTCTGTGCTTCAGAATTTAAGGTATTTATACAGCACATTTAATACACAAAATACAATGAAACCTTAAAAAAAATAAAAGGAATAAAAGTAGTATACTCTTTCAGGAATTTTTGAGGGCAAGGAACTTCTACAATATTGAACGTGTCTATACATTATTTAATATACCTCATTAAACATTTTTAAATTAAAATAGTTTGACACAATCTCTAAAACTTTCCACATTCCCTACAGATGGAGGCACAGATACAAGTATGTGGGACAATGTATATCACGTGCTTTAACATGTTCCCTGGCCTGCCTTCCTGGCAGCAACACAGGCACAGCTATAATAGATTTCGGACTGTAGACACTCCCTGCATAGCACTGAGACTAAAATCCTATATGAAGTTGCAGAATTTATTTTGAATTATCATAGTAAGTTGGGTCATGAGAAATTAAGGAACAGAGAAGGGAAAGGCTGTGGGAATCAGCACGACTGTTGTGTATGCAATGTCAGCCCAGGGGGGGCAAAGCCAATGGCTTTGGGACCCAGATATCTGGTCCCTGACCCCCAGTCTCTCCAGTAACCAGACCCTAGATTTACAGCCCTTCCAGTATCTAGACCTAGATCTCTTGTCCTGCTCACTAGCTAGTTTGGCTTGAAGCTCACCAGCATCCCACACAGAGCACAGAGAGCACCCTTGCACAGAAAAATAGTTAGGAATTCAGATGGTGATCAGACAGTGATCAGATGCAAGGCGGGGCCAGACCACCCCCCTTCATCCCCCTTCTCTCCATATTCTTATGGTTTTTCTTCCCTTTTTTCTTCCCTTCCTCCCATTTTCTTTTCCCTTTTTCCCTCTGAAATAAACAATTTTCCCCTAATTACTTTTCCCCCATTGGTCCCAGTTTTGCTACATCTGTACCCAGATTTGGTATTTCTGGTGCCGTTACCTAGGTCATCTCTGCCTTACCTGGTGTCTCTGATGGGGTTACCAATAACCCCCCTCAGCCCCTGTGAGACCCAGCCGTCCCTCGCAACACTGTCGGTCACTTTTGGCAGCTTCACAGCCTGTTCCTTGTTACGTTGAGCAACGTCTCATGTCTGGTCCTGTAGTTCCTCATGTTGCGTCCAGTTACCTTCACCTCTGGCCATGGGCAAGCCATCTCCCAGCATATGTTGGCAATGTCTTATGTCTATGCAACAATACCATAGCAGCCCTAGACCTATTTAGAGTGAGTGTGGGCTCCTGCCATTCATGTGGTATAAATTCGGTAGGATTTCAGACATGAATGGCCAAATAATGAAGCTAAATGAAACTTTGCTTACCTTTGCAGTACAACTGACCTGGTCAAAACCATAGATACAACATTGTGGTTAGAAAAATGTAAATAAACCTGGTTTCCTTCAGGACTGAGGGGGAGCTGAAGGCTTCTGGAAGACTCTCTCAGTTACTATTTTCCAAACAGCCATGCCTTTAATAAAATAGAATTTCCAATAGTGCATAAACTGTCTTTGGTTCTAAAATACAAAAATAATGCCAGAAAACAGACCCTAAAACTGCTATGTATGCATCATGATAATCCTGAATCACAAAAAGTAGGTTTCCTACTTTTCTTCTCTTAGTCCCATACCTCTCTAAAGTATTTTGGTACAGATTGACAGACATGTTGTCTGCTGACTTTACAACAGGCAAAAAGAATTGACTGAGTGCTAAACCTATCCTGAATTACACTTAATGCAACCAAATTTAAACTTTTTCTGCTTTCACTTTCCTAGATTTCATTGATAAAATTCTTACACAGTAGAATCCAAAATGCAATCTGAAAGTCAAATGGGTATAATTACAAAGTGTATCTATAGATCATTCAACTATAGAATTGCATAGGAATGTCTTACAAATGTAGATAAACAAATAAATCCATCTGCAAATTTATCTAATAGCTTTCTGTAATAAGTTCCCTGTTTACCCTTGCACTTACATTTTATCATACTGCATGCATGTTATTAAGTCCCAAGATGCTCTTTAGTGAGATTGACTTGCTAAATTGAGTCAATTTTGTTTAGATCAAATGGGAGTGCTCTGCACCATCTAAGCCAGAGCTTCCATCAAAGGGAAGTTGGTGGCATCGTGCACCATTCTGTACTAATTATGTGCAAGCCAAGGTTGCATCAAATTGCAATTGCAACTCCAGACTACTGTGATGCGAGGCTTGGAAATCCTTAATGGAAAAATTCACTTGTCAAACAAATGAATAGCTATTACGTAAGTATGAAATACCAGTACAAACCGTGAATACTCATCTCTTCTCAGAAGGGGTGCAAGTTAAATGTAAAAACATTTAGCTCCAAAGCAAAAAATTCATATACAGCATGACAAAACATTTCCGAGCAGCTCACCAGCTCTGGTTCTTCAGCTGATTGTAAACATATGGAGGAAACTAAACTTCAAGATAAATGAAGCCTGAAGATTGAAAAGCTATGAGGGATGACGTGTATTTAAACAAAAATATTTCCAAAAGCATAAAGCACAACTTGGAGGACATTTCCCGTCACTGCGGTAGATTTCTAAGTAAAAAGCCTCTCTTGAAAACCTTCTTGCCCAGACTGCCCTGCCTGAAGTGTCCCCATTTTTGAGGGTATCCTGGTGGGTTCCCCAGCCATGTGACACACCACCATGGATGCTCCTGGTCACTCGGTGCAGGCTGGGAAACTGTCTTTCCATAACTGTACCCAGGGCTGCTTTTCTGTACTGCACACATCCAATTAACCCACTGCGCTAGCATCTGCTAACTTGTATTAGCATGGGACGGGGAAACCCATGGGATGCACAGGACTGTTAGCTTTACCCACTGCACCTGGGTCTGGCAGGTGATGCAAGGTAAACCCGTGCTCCGCCCCCAGACTCAGCCAGCTGTGCCAAAACTTTGAGAAAGGGCACACTGTCAGGAGCTGTGGTCTCCCCGCAAGTAGCCTGGATCCAAAAGCGCCCCCTCTAAGGTGGGAACCTCCATGGATGTCCTCTCCCCATCAGCTCCATAGCATCCTCTACACTGGTACAGCAGGGAAGGGTGAGTGCAAGGTGGCCTGGTCCTCCTCCGTGGCCTTCAGTTGTGAAGCTTTGGCCTTTTTTCTATGCAATGAGCTGGGAGACAAGCTCCCTGTGACCCTGGTGACATGATTTATCCCAGTGAGAGCCAAGGCCTTTACAAGATTCCCACACAAACCACAGACAAGCTGTGGACAGAAAATAGGATCCCATAGGTTTCCTACAGAAAACAGCATCCTCTTGGTCTCCATGCCTGATATTGGCACGTAATCTGGAAGCCACACAAGAATCTTAATGATTTCCTTACCTAGGGAAGTGGATGATTCACCATCAAATTGGACAGTCCTGGCAGGTTCAGAGATAAGGACCAAGTGAAAGACAACATGCACAAGAGCCTTTTGAGTCCACTGAATGTGAAGCATCCTGTAGCTTTTGGCCCTAAACTAAGCAAAACCCCACCCATGAAGGCTATTTTCCAAGTTACTCCTCAAGTCTAAAGAAAAGGCTGACTTCCTTGCCACATCTCTTCATGGAAAATCCCCAAATACACAGATATTCCTGCAGAGCATTAGGTCTGTTGCTGCTTTCCTTTTCATGTCCCTACAAAAGGATGTGGGTGCTTGGTCCTGCTTGCTCCTCTGGGCACAGCTGCCTGCTTCAGCTGGCATTGGAGGTGGTCTTGGGAATCTCCCATTTTAGCAAAGCAGAATGGGTTTGGGAGAGGGTTGGGAGAGGCACCACATCAGCCATCACGAGCCTCTGTGAGTGCCAGTGCAGGTGGGAAGGAGATACATCCCTCTTATTCCTCTTCTAGACAAAGGTAGTTCCTTTTAATCACTGCAATCTGGCATGCTGCAATACTTTCCTAAGACTATGGCAGGCACTTTGAACCAGAAACAATATACACAAAATAATAATGAAATCTGCAAGGGCATCCAATGGGCCCCAGGGCTGAGCGTTTCACAGTGTGGACGTGGTCGGGTTACTGAAATGCAGGGTGGCCCTAACCACATCCCACTTGGCCTGCGGACTCAGAATCACTGTCTGGAGCAACTACATTTGTCAGGATGGAGGTAGTCCTGGACTAGACAGGTGAATTCTCCATTTCCCTATTTTCTACTTCTGTATTCATGTATGTGTCTACCACTGGTATATCTTTATTAACTTCAGTACGCATAAAGAATAACTCCATTGCAGTCAACTCTAATACAATATTTTAAAGAAGGTGTGAGAAGAGAATCAGGACTAGAGGTCCAAAGTCTGCATTATTTGCTACTATTGGTGTTGACTCCTTCTTTAATCCTTCAGTATGAGGCTTTAAATACACCAGGAACCTCACAAGCTGAACTAATGAATTATTATTTTAATACAAATTAACCAAAATTCCACTGATTGTTCTAAAGCATGCAAAAGAAAATGATATAAAAAGCCAGGTTTCACCAAAACACAAACACCTCTAACCAGCTGAATTTCTACAGCATCTTTGCTTTTAACTGGATTTGGTGCGATTTGTTTGCCTGCATTTCAGGCATCACTGGGCTATAGCTAGTGAATGGAAAATTAAGCTGCCTTCTCTAATACTCAAACTTCTTCCCCAGATGAATGGTTTGAAAGGGATGGAACATGCACTGACTTCAAAATATTATAAAAAATGCTTCAGTCATGAGGGTGCATCCACTTCACAGGGCCTGTAGTTCTATCCCAAGCCAAGTACAACCTGAACAGCTCATTATATTCAAAATCCAGACATATGTGCAGGTATAAGCCTCAGATTTCTAATCACAGCCATATAAAGACTTTATGTTAGCAATAGAGCATTTTAAGAGGTTCTTCACAAATTATGACAGTTGAGATGATAAAAACTGAACTTTCTATTTCTTTGCTTTTTTCCTTGCTTAATCATATCAATTCACTTTTATATTAAAAGTTAGTGGTGAAAGAACTTTACTTATCTAGAGCTGCGTTCTCACCTATGTTGGGGTTTTGTTTCTTTTTTTCTCTCATGAGCGCTTCTGATATTATAGTAGAGGTATTCACAACCCAAGGGTTGTTAGAAATCTGTTAATCAGTTTTGTGAAGGCTGGGATATTTTTCTTCTCAGTGAGGGCTCTCTTATTTGAATACTGCTAAATCATCTGAACTAAAAATGATTTATAAATTAGTTTTGCAGAACAAAGTCTTTGCCTTTAGAAAAGACTGAATTGCTGTAGGTTACAATATTTTGAAGAGAACATTACCTAATGTATTTATGCAGTCTTCATTTTAAACCTTTATTCAAATTATATCAATTAAATACAACGTTATACGGCAAATGTAGGGCACACTTTAATTTTTGGGTTTTTTTTAGTAAAGAGCTGTCTAATACAAGTTTGTGGCCTTTCTAGTTAAAAAAGAAAGCAAATGACTAAATATCACAGATTTTCATATATTTTCATACTCTCTCACACACACATGTGCCAAAGGAACTCATATTTTTTTTATACTGGATTTATTCTAGGCAAAATAGTGCATTCTTCTTGCTTTATGTTTTGTTAACTCTCCAATAACATGTTTGGGGCTTAATCATCTCCCGTTTTCGTTTCAAATATTTTCACATTATAACCCCTAAAGAGAGACTGACAACTGGGATCTCATAACATATGCATCGAACCTATGTGAACTGACTTCTAACTTTAAAAATCACAGAGCTAGAAGGGACTACAGGTAGTCATTAGGCCATGCCTGGCCTTACACTTAGGTCAAGCATATCTAAGTTGTTTTGACACACATTGGTCTAAACTATTCTGCAATGCCTCCAGTTTTAGGGATACAACCTCACCGGTATTCTACCAACTCTTTCCTATCCTTATACAGAAGTAAGTTTTCTCAGTTACTAATTGGAATCCTCCCTCCTGTAATTTTGTTATTCCTCTTCCTATTCACCCTGGAAATAAGGGACAAATTACC
Source organism: Fregata magnificens (assembly GCA_013389945.1). Lineage (NCBI taxonomy): Eukaryota > Metazoa > Chordata > Aves > Suliformes > Fregatidae > Fregata > Fregata magnificens. The sequence continues at coordinate 17,596 of WAAD01013184.1, read as the reverse complement.
GTCATCTTTGCAACACTCTTTCACATACCTGACTACTGCCTGCCTGCCTGCCTACTACTACTACTACTACACATATCTTCATAGCCCTCCTCCCTTAATGATTAAATAAATTCTTCAATCTTTCAATGCAGATCATATTTTGTATATTTGTGATCACTCTTAATGCTTTTCTTTGAACTTGTCTGTTGCCTTTATTTAAATGCAATGCCCCAAACTTGGATACTGTTCTATAACCTTGTCTATAACAAGCAGAGGGAAAGTAGTATTTTATGTTTTACATACTATATTCCCTGAATGTATAAAAATTACTTTTGTCTTTTTCCATGTGTGTCTTATGCTCACTTTGTGATCCAATGCAGCTCCCAGCTCCTTTTCTGAAGTACAGCTATTTAACTAGATATTCCTTTCCCATATGTGTCTAGTTGATTACTCCCACCCAAGAATAATAGTTTACACTTGTCCCTATTCAATTTCAACTTACTATTTTCAAGCTACTTAGTCAATTTTTCAAGGTCATTTTGAATTCTATGTTCTTCTCATGCCGCCCAGCTCCATGACACTTGAAAATTGAGTGGGCATATTCTTCAGATCATTAAGAAAAAACCTGAACACAGACTGAAGAAAAATCTCTGGGGAACCATACTAGACACATGCTTTCCTCTTTGTTGCAAATCATTGATCATCATTTCATAGCTTGTGAAACCTACCCAACTCTTCTGTATCCACACTAGGTCAGTGCTTTATAGAATCATAGCATAGCATGGTTTGGCTTGGAAGGGACCTTTGAAGATCATCTAGCCAAATCCCCAGATATAGATCATATTTTCCCAATTTGTTGTATAAGACAATACAGAAAGCCCTATTAAAGTCAAGATAAATGGCATTTATGTTCTCAAATCCTGTTGTCCTGCTGTAGGAGGAAATCACACGGATTTAATAATTTTGTATTGGCTGCTACTCACGTCCTTGTTGTCTTCCAGTGCTAACAAATTGTTTTGTCAGTTGTTCAAATATTTTCTGAGAGCAGAAATTAAGCTAGTGGCTGAATCATACCCTGATCTTCCTTTCTCCTTATTAAAAGCCAGACACTGGCTTTCCCTTCATGAGCCTTTCAAGACATTACCTGCCCATCACATGCTCTCAAGTATAACTGCAGTATCTAATGTTTCATCATGAAGTTCTTCAATTTCTTCATTAGGAAACTCATAATCCTTTGCTGACTTGAAAAACTCTAATGTCTAAATTGCTCCTTTCCCATTCAAAGTTGAGGTCTTTACTTTTTTACTGGTATGAACCCCTCAATTGCAGTTGATCATTCTTGTAAGGACTGAAGCAAAAAAGTTATTACAAAATTTGACCTTCTGAGTATCATCCAGCAATAGCTTTTCCTCTCCACTGAACAGCTGACCAATTCACCCTTTCCTTCACCTTCCCTCTGTTACAATTGCACTTCTAAATTGATTGATATCTCTTGGCAGATGCATCTTGTTTCAAGCTTTGGCTTTTTAAAATTTTGTTCCTACATGTTCATGTTATATTTATCACTCGTCCTCAGTAGCCTGACCTAGTTTCTGCTTCCAGCTTGGTTTTTTCTTGTGTTTAAGGTTCATGCACAGTTCATGCTTTAATCAAGCTGATCTCTTACTGCATTTTCTCTCTTTTCTTCACAGTGGGATAGTATATACCTGTGAATGGATATTATGTTATTGTGTGTATTATTTCTAAGGCGCTAATCCTTTAACAGCATTTTCCTTTACGTTAGATCTTGCTTACCCATTCTGTGAATTTATTGAAGTCTACCTTCTATCACTGAGCTGCTATTCCTACTTGTTGTCCTGAATGATCACAAATCTTTTTTCTAATATCCACTCTTAAATGGACCTTCCAGCCTCGAATTCTCATCCATTCCTCACAATTGTCAACGAATATAAAAGAATCTCTCCTTTATTTGCTTTCTTTACTTCTTGAATCAGAAATATTTTCCCTGATGCAAGCTAAAGGTTTCCTGAGCAATCTGCTGTATTTCTTTCCCAGCAGATATTCCTCATTATCCCCAGTTACCTTGTGCAGAATATAAAAGTTCTTGCGACATATCACGTATTATTTTTCCTCTCAGTTCTTTTCTGTTTATGCAACAAACCTTGGAAATAAGATGCAATTTAAAGCCATATCTTGCATTCAAAGACTGAGTTTGGGGAAAATTTATGTCTAGCACATGTTTTGTTTGATAGGCATGCAAAGGCGAGCTTCAAGATAGCTTCAGTCATTGACAGCACTACCCAGAGCACATGAGATCTTGCAAGTAAGGGCATCTCATATGCTACTGATATGGCATTAAGGAGTGAATCTGTCAGCAAGCAAGTCTAGATAGTCCGTGTGCTTGTCCACAGTCAATCTGGGGTTTTCCTACAGGGTCTGAACACTGGAAAGCAGTGGATCTAGGAGTATGCCAGGCTGTTGGCTGCTCATGTATGTCCTGTTTAAACTCATAATCTCACTGAATCATACGGAAGGGAGAATACTGGGGAGACCTGCTACAGTAAAAGCAAGCCTTTTTGAACACAGCTGGACCTCCCCCAGGAAACAAAAGACACTTCTTAATATCAAAATACCAAAATATAAATCTAGGTAATTATGCTAGCTTGAGTGCTAAGAGCAGAAAGAACATTAAAAAAAAAAAGAAAGAAAAAGGTAAACAATGTAAAAATAAGGTAATTCTAAGACACTAAATGTAAACTCCTCTATTTAAACAAGGGGTTTTTTTATAGTTCATAAAAATACAGCATAACAATAAAATAGTAATCTCATAAGATTATATTTGTCAACTACCAGTATACAGGCCACATGTCCATAGCAGAAGCAGATGTGGAAGTCGTCATTTCAGGTCAAATAAATACTCGTCAAACATAATACAAATGATAAAATGTAAAGCTTGCAAGCTGAAGTTAGATCCTGAGCAGACTTCTTGCATGCGGTGACATAAACATTGGGTTTCCATGAGGCATAAGGGTTTTAATAGCATGAATTTGAAATTACCCTATTGCAGGCTTACCAAGGAGCCACAGATAAAGTGCCAATGGACAAGGTATTTCAAGGGAAGGCAATAATACCTCTCAAGCAGAACACAATGATGAAGAGTCTTCTTTTTCTTACTATATATGTAGCACAAGTGGGTTTTATAACAGAGCCTGGAAGAAGCCTTATTCTCTATCAGATCATATGTAGGGCTTGGGATCGTATCCTAGCATTTCAGCTTTCATTCTAAAAAGAAGTGTTTATGCATGCTGAATATTTAAAAAAAGGTTTAAAAATGTAACTTGAATGTAACCAATAGCTTGATTTCTGTCTGCATCTGTAAAGAGCTGGAATTAATAGGTATGAAAGGCACAAATTGGCCCATATATCATAATAAGGTCTTATTTTCAGGAATGGTAAATCAACCTTTTTGACCTTCAACTTCGAAGATTTAGATACATTAAATGAAGAAGATTTCTAAATCCTAGCTATCTTTAGGGGCATAAAACTTAAGAGATTACAACCACCTGCACCATAAAACATGGAAGCTTCACTAGTGTACTCTTTAGGGTAAACACTCCTTGCAGGAAACAGAACAATGGGAAGGATGCAAGAGATGAGCTAGTGTTTTCCAGAAACTACTTAAACCAGCTCAACAGTAAATAACAGGTATATGCACCTGTCTTAGTGATGTAAAGATTAGCTTAGTGCTAAAATAATAGAACGCTCCAGCCTAAAATGGCTCCTTCTGTACTGAACACAGAGAAATCTCTCCTTGCAGGTGCCACCAGAAATTTATAAGAACTTTGGAGTTAAATTAGCTTAGACTTGACTAAGTTAGCTAAAGATGTCTTCCACCAGTAAGAATCTCCTTCCTTTAATTGCATTGATACCTTATGTGGTGCATTATTCTTCAGTTACGTGTTGTATTGTGTGGCAAAGACTGTATGTAAATTTTTAACTGCTGGGTCATGGACGCTTGGTGTCTCTGCCGTTGATTTCTGGTACTCTGATGGTCACAGTGCAGGATTAGGGTTTATCAGAATGACAACTGGGGGATGAAAGATTTATAAAGACTAACTTCACTGCATGTGTGAGAAGAGTGCACTGTGAAAATGCAGTGGGACTTACATAGCCAGTTATATGTTATTGGGGTGAGGGTGGCTTTCCCGTCCTCATAGAGTACTCCTTGGTCCTACTGTCAGAGCAGGTAATGGTTGTGAAATTGTTGTCCTTACATCAAATAGGTAAGAAGTCCTTCACTACGGTTTATGACGCCTCTTCTTTTCCCTTTGTCATACAGAATAGGTACTGGTTAGACATTTTAGTCTCTCTCTTGGAACCAATTTTAATCATGAGCACAGAGCACTCCTTTATTTTGAGCCATTATTAAAGGGCTCTGAAAGTGCTGAAAAGTGGTGTTATCAGCACAGTTTGATTTGAGACACCTGTAACATATCCAACTCCTTGCTGTTTTTGTAAAGGTCCTAGAATCATGCCCTAGTTCCTGAGATTAGATTTCTTCAGCTGCTGTACTTCTTCTGCACTGATAAGAAAAGTTCTCATCCCCATTGCCAGTCCTAAGCAACTCAGTAACCTTTCTTTTTTTTTAATTATGGCTTAAACACAATAAAATATATTTTTTTAATGCCAAGGGTAGAAAGAAAAAGAGCAATATGTGGCCATCTACCCAGAGAAATAGCAAGGAGCGCTGCCTGAACAAGCCACAAGAAGATCTACAGCGATAAGCATGCTAAGTAATAGCCCATAGATAAAACAGTTAAACACAGGAAAGGAAGAATATGAGTGAGCAGGCACAGTATAATGGTAGCTGTCCCTTGGATAGGTACTATGTCAGAATACTCTCCTATCAAGAAATAAGGAGCAAATCAAGCCTTCTGCTCCTATACTCAGAATCACATATATTTTACAAGTAAATAGCTTAATATCATAGAATCATAGAATCATTAAAGTTGGAAAAGACCTCTAAGATCATCAAGTCCAAGCATAGTTGTTCTATAGGCAGTAAATCAAATGGAACCCAGGTCCGTTATAGATGGACAGTCTTCCCCCCAGCCTCTCCCCGTCATAATAGCCCCAACACTTCTCCACATCCATAGTGCACCCCAATGAAACAAGAGGCAGCAATGCTGTTGTTATCCTAGACAAACACATGTGCTGAGGCACCAGCCAGATCCTTCAGCTTTCTCTTAGCTGGGCCATTAGCCTGGACCTCCTTTCCACCCAGACATCAGTATTCATTACAAGGGTGGTAACATAACTGTCTTTGAAACTCCTACTTGTCTTCCAATTTGGCTTGAGGTGGGTCAACAGGCCCAAAAGTTAGCAGGGGGAGGGAGGTGACATCTAAGCGACAGTTAGTACTTTTTCCTTTTAAAAAAGAGATAAAATGCCCACTAAAAATCTTAATGTTCCCAAAACACATTTCTAATATCACAGATAACATAAGCATTCGGTACACGGGTAGCACATGCAGTACAGAATGAAGGCATATTTTAGCACCGTCCAGGGATGGTTACCCTCAGGTAATGTATCATTGGAAAATCTTGCTGTCTGGCTATTATTAAAAATGATACCATAAAGAATTTTCTTCCATTCTTTCTGACTATTGTAAGCCGTTCTCAAAGTTTTATCTCCGATGCACATGAGAAAGATTTGATCTTATACCCTCCAGCGTTACCCAACTCCTTGGTGCCTGATCTGGTCTTATAGCCCGAGAAGAATGAAATTTTGCATAAACAGAAACAATTATAAGAGATGTTTAAAATGCCAAGGAGATTTTAATACAGATGGTCAAAAGTATGATATATATGATTTGTCATACCACATACAGATATAAAAATAAAAGAGCTATACCATATGAAAAGAATTCTGCCTTTGTTTTATTTGGGATATGGGGATTTGGTTGTGTCTAATGGTTAAGTATCTACCTGTTGGATCAGTCTTCCTCAAGTAAATGAATCATCAATAGAGGGAAGAAGGTGCTTTTGAAGGTGTCCAAAAAGAGCTCCAATTCACCAAAACTAAACACTTAGTTATTGACACTGATGAATTTAAAAATTAATTTTAGTTGGAGTGGATCTCCCTCTGGAGGCCTTCAAAAGCACCTAACCTTTCTCCTACAACTAGGAAGGGAATGTATTTATTATTAAAAATTAATTATTTATTTATTTGCATAGAGAGAGATATTGGGGGAATCACCAGGCACCTAGGATGAAGACGCAAGTGCTGGAGCTAGATAAATGGGTCTCCACCACTCTCCTTCCTTTGGGAAAGCAGAATTAAGGAAAAGTTTTCAAGAGAAAATGAAAACAACAAGCTAGCACCATTGTGGAACAAAATAATGCTCCATTACTTTATTTCTAAACTTTCTTGTCACTAATGATATCTGCAGGAAAGCAAAAATGAAGGTAAAATAAATACCTCTCCAATGTTGAAGGCTGATAAATGAGGTCCCTATTAAAGACAATGGTATTTACATATTTTTTATCTGAGGGTTTGCAAAACTTCTCATCTCTTCTCCCATCTCCATGTAAGAGAGCACCCTAAACTTTTCCGAATAAGTTCCTAAAGCTTTGTGTTAGTGTTATAATACAAGAAAGGAAGACTATTAATACGTTAGTCGGGCTAGCGTACACAAGCAAAGGAAGAGCTGACAAACAACCACTGTGCCTTGAGGCAGTTTCTGTAGTGGAAAAGAAATGCTTGGTCTGATCTCAACTACATAGAGGTAATGCCAAAGGTGAAGTAACTCCTGGCTTTAAAGTCCCTGAGAGTCACTAGAAAACTTCCCTAGACTTTGGATTACACTGTAATTTATTTTCCAGTGATTCTGTAGTGAGTAAATGGCTGAACTGACATTTAGGAAATGGAGTTCGTTTCCTGTTCCTGACACAGATTACTGACAAGACCCTGGATCACTCACAATGCAGTGCTGCAAAAGATAAATTTTTTTTTTTGAGTGCATACATACCAATACTGGAATATTATGCTGGAGGATAGCGATGGTACCACTTTTAAGGCTGACAGTGGAGAGGTGATAAGTGGAAGTATAACACCTGTAATACAAGAAGGATGTGCATAAGCTAGTGACATCTGAGAGAAGAAATAAATGTTTCCCATTCCACAAAAAGAAGTTATTGAGCCTCTTGAACCATTTATGAAACAATTAAAAGACCTGACTTCTGCCTGAAAGTACCCACCAAGACAAGAATAATGCAGAATGCAACAGGAGCTTCTGGCCACATTTTGACCTGAAAGGATGGTACATTTAATAGCTTAAAACTTACTTAATAACTTAAACTTATTTAAATGTTCTATAGAGTTTACACCTTAAAATTAGTAATTTGATGCAGAAATTATCTGATATACAGTAGGTTGGACCAGCTAATAATCAATGTTTCTTCTGGATCTGAAATCTTGTGGATCTCCTTCTGTTGTAGCTTACCCACCTTTGTGTAATAGGGAACATAAAGTCATTTTTAGGTGTTATTACTATGCTGTTTGTTTTATAAGCAGACAGAAATTACATTCTCAGTATCTATCTCATAATATATGGAGAGTACATGTTTTAAATCTCCCCCTTTCTGTGTCCTCATTAGAGACACATTCAGGATATAGATTAGAGATACATTCAGGAGCCAAGGGAGCGCTACATTAATGGCACAAAGTCCTCTGCATGATAGGAATGTTAAACACTATGGGTGTAACTAATCTCTCAGGCATCTCTAGGGGGAAATTACTGCTTCTCCGTACAGGGTGCAGCTATGTGGCAGACGAGAGTGCTAGAGAGCAAGCCCAAGCACTGGTCCTTGACCACCCACACTGCTTACCTCTCACCTCACTCCCTGGTTCTGCTTGGGACTCTTCCAACTCGCTCTCAGATGCACTGGCCACAGAAGGGGCTGGTCCCACACTGTACAGCTGCAACTCAGTCTGTACCTGGCCCTTTTTTATTTAGCTATATAGACATTGCCTTAGAGACTTACTTTAAGTTGACTGAATCAGTCTCTAGGTGAAATGAATCCCACACTATAAGCAGAACCACCAATTTGGGCACAAATTCATTGAAACACATGGGTACAAACTGAAACGCATGAAATTCCGTCTGAACATAACACTGTGGTGGTTGAACGCTGCAGTAGGTTGCCCAGAAAGGCTGGGGGGCTCCATCCTTGGAGATATTCAAAAGCCATTTGGACATGGTCCTGGGCAACCAGCTCTAGGTGACCTTGCTTTGAGCACAGCATTGGAGCAGACAGTCTCCAGAGGTGCTTGCTAACCTCAACCATTATGTCATTCTGCAAATCTCTTAACCAGTGACTCCAATCCTAGACCAGCTGTTGTGATGCAAGCAGCATTACCAGTCTTGGATAAAGGGCATACAAAATTACGTGGCTATATTGAGGGTTAGTTCTGCAGTTAGCGTGCTCATTTGCATGCAAAGGCAGAGACTATATGAGGAGAGAGCTGCTACCTCTCTGGGTAGTTGGTGATTATTGTGTCTATCAGTTTAGCACTCCTCATCTGCAGTCTTATATTTTTCACATAGGTCAGTTGAAGCCTGTGGGGCGTTCATGATACTAATTTTGCTTGGGAGACTCACCTCAGGATTCCCATATGATCCATGGAGAAACAGCAGCAACTGAGAGCAAGAGTCTAAGGGTAGGTGCTCTGCATCACCCACGACAGTGACTGTTTTACTGTACCGACAACAGAGGAAACGTAGGAAAACTGACTTCCCTAGTTTAAAATCAGTTTCTGGAGGTAGAAGGGGAAATAAGGGGAAACTTCAAAAGCTACACATCCATAGTTAACACAAAAGCCATTGGTAGTACTGAGAATAAAGTTCTTGTTCATGGATCTTACAGCTCTAGAAACTGAGATGGCTGGATTTGCCAAGAGAAAAAACCATAATGATCTCTGAGAGTAACTAAATTGAGGGTTGAAGTTTCCTTTCCAGGCTTTTAGACCATCTGAGAAAAACAGCTTCTTGCAGAAAAAGATAGGCACACATGGAGATACTCTCTGACACATGCTGGTTTGCTGTGTTAGCCTAGACTTAGAGGTTGTGCAAAGAGGACGCTTCTGGTGTCAGAAGAGCTTGTTAGAGCCTGCAAACTTCTCACAATCCTATTTGTTGGTCTCAGCACTTCCTACTTCTCATGTCCTTCCTTTTCTGCAGGAACAAATTTAACTTGTCTTTTGAAATCTCATTACCACAAGATTGCTCCTTCCTGTGTCAGCCAGGCCTTACTGGTTGATAAAGAGAGAAAATAATTTTTAATGAAAAGTAAGATTATTAAAAAAGAAGTTGTTTATACACAGACTGGTATTCCCAAGTTAGAGCACGCACTGCAAGTTCCCCAGCTGCTGCTCTGCCATCAAGCTCTGTATGTGCTGATTGCCGAAATTTTTTGGCTGGTAAGAGATCAGATACAGTCTTGTAGGTGACGAAATGCATTGTGAGCAAAAGGAAGTGGTGGGGTGGTGCAGATAAAACTGTAGCAGTGCTAATGTAGTAGAGTAAGCAAAAGAAGCTTAAAAACACATGCATCATACTGTGTAGAAAGCTTAGCTTCACTCCAGCAGAAAGCTATTCTGGTTAATTCATGCGATCATTTTGCTATTACTTTGTCATGCCAACTCCTAATAATGGAAAGGCTCAAGGTACTTTTTTACATGTCTGACAGAAGATACTGAAAATAAGTGCAACAACAAGGGACCCTTCAGGAAGGGATCCTGCTAGCTGACATTCCAGAAATTCCCTCTTGTTAGCTTAAGCAAAGGTATCAGCTATAGTGAAGATATTTATCTGACATGTATTATGTGAGACATATATGAGAATAGGAAGGAAAACAGAGGGTTCCTCAAGTTCAAGTGTTTTCTGAGGAAGGGACTGTCAGGCATAACTGACGGTATTTTTCTGCAACTAGCTTGTCTGCCTTAGTTTGCTGTCCTTCCTGTACCCCGGGAATGAAATGTAAGGAGGCTGATAATGGGAACATGAAATCAAACAATATAAAACAGTTTGGATCCTCAAAAGAATTACATAGGAAATGTAATGCTTGGTTCCTTCCGGCATGACACACCTTATTAGTTATAAGGCTAAAAGCTGGTTCCAGGAAGAACTGGAGAAGAATATGCTTTCAACAGTCTAAGGGTTATGCTCAGACTGGCTGAAACCCATAAAAAAATCAGAGATCATGATGCATAAGCAAGGCAGTCTGCTTTTCTAAGCTGAAGTGGGAGTTAACTCTGCTAGGGAGAACTCACAGAAAGAAAGGAGAAACACACACACACACACAGAATTTCTCAGATTTTTTTTTCAGGGTAAACATAAAAAATAACTGTTTTCTACTGATTGCCAGAGAGGTTAGGCCTATTTGTGTACCAAAAATTGTGAAGTCAAAAACTGATTCAAAGACCATCTTTTGTGTTATGTGGATTCAAATTTATGATTACGTACACATTCAATTCAATCAACAAATAATTGTTTCCCAGAAAAATGAGAATATTATGCCTACCATACCCACAGATTATAGACATTATCTTTGTTAATTGAAAATCAATAGGACCTTACGTGCATACTTAACCTCCTGTGGCTTTACAATTTTCAACAGGAAATTTGATAACCAACAATTTATGGTTTGGTATTACGCTGATGTGTGCTGCAAAAGATGGAAAGATCTGATCTGTGAGATTCTTCAGGGCTTGTCTTTTATAAAACCCTTGCATCAAGAAAGATAGTGTTCAAAATATGATATTGCCTAATTAGATATGTGCCAGTGAAAATAAATTACATACGCAAAGAGGTACTGAAGCAGAACGTCTTTTGGGTGGTAGCAAAAGCAAGTAACACTGTCTTAGCTCATCCTGTATCCATTAAAACTGTAGTGAGCAATATTCTTCAGAAGAGGTCATGTAGATTACTTCAACTCTAACTGAAAGATTAATCTCTTCAATAAATCATCCTGAGGTTAATTATTTCCAACTGACTTAAAAGATCCATGCTGAAGCAGCAGGTTTTAACTGCATTTTAAGCGATTCATTCCTTTATACAGTCATTAAATGCATATATGATCAGTTTCTTAGGTCACCAAAATGTTAATTAGTGAAGGTTTATGGGTGTAATAGAAGGTCTATAGAGGGTGGACAACTTGCCAATTTGCCCAGACCATTATATTGCCCAAAACCAGGCTTCAGCAAATATTTAACACAGTCATCAGTTCAGGATCTGTTACGTTAATTGCATTTTGCAGCATTCTGTATTTATTTGTTACTGCAGAACAAATGTGGAGCAGAGCTAGCTTCAGATTTCAAAGGGTTTTTTTCCAGGAAATTACTTTTCAGGGTGAATATAAAAATTTTATCCCTGAAATGAATAGTTGTGAATGATTATTCTGGGCTTGTCTACTTTTCAGAATTTTTTATATCAGGCAATCTCTCTTAACAGGGAAATCCCTTCCTGTTTTTAAGACTCCCAAGAAACAGAACATGCAATCAGCAGACTAAGCCACCTTTTTACTTTATTACTGGACAGTAAGGGTCAAAGCTGGGGTGGGGGAGGGTTAAAAACTGCTTTTCGGACAAGTCTAAATCTTGCACCATTTAAAAAAGGAACGAGAAACAACTTGCAGTGCATGAACCTGAGGTTTAAAGTGCAAATCTTCTTGAAGAATGGTCTAGTTTTATATGCTTCCCTAGATACCTGCTGATGGTTATTCTGAGACAGGACAGTAAATAGACTTTTCATCTGACCCAGTTCAGCTTCCCACTTCCAGACCCTAAATTGCAGGAGTGTGTATGAAGGAATCATGTAGCTACATTTGTGAGCTCTACAAGATACAGAGAGAACAGGAGGAACCATACTGAGGATGAAAATAGCAGAGGACTGATCAGAGGCAGGGAATGACAAGGAATGACCAACTAGACACGGGCTTTTCACCCTGGGAAAGTGATGAGTAAGGGGACAATATGACAGAGGGCTAAAAAAAGTCATGGCAGGGAGAAAGTGAATGAGGAATGGTTATTTTTTTCCCATACAAGAACTAGTGGTTGTCAAATAAAATTACATGGCAGGTTGAAAACAAGAAGGGGAATGAAGATGTTTAGCATGGTATAGCTAAACCTCGGAATTCACTGCTGCTAGATGTTGGAGACACCAAAAGTTCACAGGTGTTCAAAAAGTAACTACATAAAGTCATGGACTAGAAATCCACCAAGCATTATTAGATACAAAGACACTGCTACTGGTTTAGAATCTGAGAATGGAAGTAGGAAATACCATTACATGTTTGCTTTACATTTATGTGCCTTTGCATTCTTCCCTTACCTCTCCCTTTCTTCCCTAAACTCCCCTATTGCTCACTTCCAGAAAGACAATACTGGGCTAGATGAACCTTTCACCTGGCCTGGCATACTTCTTCCTATCTAGAGGCCCCTCACTCCACTGACGTTGCTGCCAATTTTCTTTTCGCCTGAACTGCATATGAAACTGAAGAGTTAAGCACTTAAAATCTCAGAAGGTAAAAAGGGCAGGATGCCCTTCCCTGTCACAATACATTTGGAAGTTTCTCCTCAGCTGTTAGGTTTCAGCTGTAAAAAAACTAGAGAATTGTAAAAGATGTGGACAGATGAAAAATTGAAAGGTGTCAGTGGCTGCTTTAATATTTCAATAACACAAATGCAAGCAAAAATCCTGAACGTCTTTAACCAAGGGCTAGGCATGGTCATGTAAACTCTATGGTCCCTCTTAGTCCCATGGCTCCTAATTAGGTCATTGCCAGCCTTGCCTACTTCCACCCCAGTCTACCTTCAGCCTCTGTTGGGATCATACTTCACTTTGCTAAGCCCTGCAATACGCATGGGTAAAAGGCGCTCTGGAGTCCAGAGCTCTGGCATGAATTATTCAGCAGCAGTAAGGCCCAGGTGCTGGAGGTGCTAGCCTCACTAATGCTGTCAAGGGTGAAGGGGAAAGCAATGAGGCTAACCCTAGTCCCCCACAAAAATTGCTGGGTGGTGAGGTTACTGACAATTAAAGGAGAGGAACCAGGACTGTGAGGGTGAAATTATCCCAGAAAGTCAAGCTCTTTGTTGACCTATACAACAGAAGTGTTCTGCTGTGACACAGTCAGAGTAAGTTCTGATTTTCACTGCTCCACTAAATGGTTATATATTGTAAAGGTTTACTAAGAAATAATCGTGTTAATGTTCTTCCTGGGTATGCGCCCGCATCTTGTAATGAAAAAATAGGTGATAATGCCTTTGCTGTACTACATTGTCCTACAACCGAGAATTAGGTTGCGTTTCATTTTAAGCATTTTCAAAAGATACAGATAATTACAGCTTTTACTAACAGCACTGAGGCAAATGTGAATTCCCTGGTGGGCTTTTAAGCCTCATCTCAGCATGTCTGATGGAGCAAGAAACATTAAAAGTACTCTAGTATTTTTTGTTAATGCTTTCCTGCATAAATTCTGTTAAAAACACAGATTCTTCTGGTCTTTCGTGCAGAAAGTATAGTGAGAATGATTTTAATATTAAAATGACTTATTGAGATGTCAAAGATTAAATTAGAAATCTCAACTACCTATATTTTTCTCATTTACTTGCAATTGGTCATAACAATCTCCAGAGAATATATGTGAAGTAAGTCATCCTAATTATTTTCATTCCTGGGTTATGATACAATTTGGCACAGACTTTTAGCTCAGTTGCGAAAAGTAATGCTGGGCCATACACATTCAGATTGACACACGGTCCCCAGCAGCTGTATGGGAGCAATACAAAAAGCTTGGTAATTTTCTTTAACAAGTAAAGGAAAACTGCATGCGTTATGGAAATGAGAATTGAGTGTGGTATTTGACTGACAAAGGACAGGTCCAGTTCCTTTTCATCTACTACACAAAGATATTCTACCATATCAAACGAGAACAATTTCTAAGGGAGTAGACATTTTTGAGCTGGAGAAAAGGCAGATGAAACAGAAAAGAGAGAACCAAAATCTGCAGCAAAATATTGTCTCTAGAAGATTATTTTTTTCTTCTGCATAAACACTTGAATAATTACTCTGCAGTTCTCCACACTGGAAATTTGCAAAAAGCTGTTTAGCATGGCTTTCAAGAGTATAAAGAGCAAAAGCTCTTCAGGGTTTCAATTACACCTTTGCAACAGCTGTAAAAAATGTAAACACGCGGATGGTTCCAATGTATGAAAGCATCTTCCTTTACTACTTATTTGTCGTACAGGGAATAAACTAGCAGTGACGGCCATTGGAAAGTTTTAGATAAATTTAAAAACCTCCAAAGTGGGAAAAATACTTTCCTATCAGGTAACTTCAGCTTTGCTGTGTGAGCTAATTACTCACGTAGAGACTTTTCTAAACGTGTCACTTCAGACAGTAATGGCTTCTAATTCTAAAAAGCCGTTTGCCTAGAGCAGTAGCTGCTATTGCTCTAACTTAGCAACAAACCCAGTGCATCCTCCGCTACTTTAGTTGAACAAAGATACTTGGCTCTCGTGTGCCACTCTTAGGACTTTCATGCTAACACTATTAAAAATTTTCCACCTCCTTCCAGAAAATACAACTAACGTCTCTAGCTGTCTCAGCTTCCTATTCCACCACAGTTTGCTGTATTTCAAAACCAAAGTTAACCAATGGCTGGCTACCAGCTGAGGGCTCAGCCCAACTTTTGCTGCAGTCAGGTAGAGAATTTCCATGTAGTCTGGACCCAATGAAGTGCTGGTGCAAATAAAAACAAAAAAAGGTATACACAACTTCAGCTTCTCTAGTAAAACAATAGAAAGAATACGAAGAACTAGGTTTTGTCTCCTGTCTCTGCTATATGTAATGATCAGCTCCCTGGAAAACAGAGGCTGGACTGGTTGTGGGTATGCCCATGAATATATGGTATCAGCTGAGTGCTGGGCAGTGGCAGGGAGAGCGCTAGAAAAAACACAGACCCTCTGCCTGACCCAGAACCACCGTTCTTGTGTTCTTAATGCATTTGAGGCTTGTTAGTCTTTGTGCACATATTTATTGTAACACAGGACATCAGTCAACAGTCACAACACCAGTCAGTCTCCAGAACATTTTTCATATGCTTAACATGTAGAGCACTTAGCCATGGCATGGCTACCTTATAACATTATTAGGTTCATATCAACTTCCCCTCCCTCTCCTGGTAGCAATATTTTCTGCAGGAACAGGCCAGAACTAACACCTGCTGTACAAACATGCCTGGTTTCCAGGCCAGTTCAGTCCATGCTCAGCTTTGCAGCATACCTCTGTGTGATTCATTCTTATACCCTTGCGTACCTCAATCTTCTGTCTCCCACAGCATTCTCCTGGAGAAGTTGGCGGCTCTTGGCTTAGACAGGTGTACTCTTCGCTGGGTAAAAAACTGGCTGGATGGCTGAGCCCAGAGAGTGGTGGTGAATCGAGTTAAATCCAGCTGGCGGCCGGTCATGAGCGGTGTTCCCCAGGGCTTAGTTCTGGGGCTGGTTTTGTTCAATGTCTTCATCAATGATCTGGATGAGGGGATCGAGTGCACCCTCAGCAAGTTTCAGACACCACCAAGTTGGGTGGGAGTATCGATCTGCTCGAGGGAAGGAAGGCCCTGCAGAGGGATCTGGATAGGCTGGATCGATGGGCCGAGGCCAACTGTATGAGGTTCAACAAGGCCAAGTGCCAGGTCCTGCACTTGGGTCACAACAACCCCATGCAACANAGTACTGTGTTCAGTTTTGGGCCCCTCAGTACAAGAAGGACACTGAGGTGCTGGAGCGTGTCCAGAGAAGGGCAACGAGGCTGGTGAAGGGTCTAGAAAACAAGTCTTCTGAGGAGCAGCTGAGGGAACTGGGGTTGTTTAGCTTGGAGAAGAGGAGGCTGAGGGGAGACCTTATCGCTCTCTACAACTACCTGAAAGGAGGTTGTAGTGAAGCAGGCCTTGGACTCTTCTCCCAAGAAACTAGTGATAGGACGAGAGGAAATGGCCTCAAGTTGCGTCAGGGGAGGTTTAGATTGGACATCAGGAAGAATTTCTTTACTGAAAGAGTGGTTAAACATTGGAACAGGCTGCCCAGAGAGGCAGTGGAGTCGTCAACCCTGAAGGCCTTCAGAAAACATGTAGACGTTGCACTCCAGGGCCTAGTTTAGGAGTCATGGTGGTGTTAGTTGATGGTTGGACTTGATGATCTTAGAGGTCTTTTACAACCTTAATGATTCTATGATTCTATAGGCATGTATTACTCGAGGAAGTCTTTGGAATCTGTTTTTCACAAAAGCACCTCTCTTTAAGCTCAGGCCTAACTTCCACTGAAGCTGAAGCGGATTTTAAATCTGTGTTTCAGAATAAGCATGTCTGCACACATTTCCTATATGTAGGTGAATGCAAGCCTAAGTTAGAGTTAAGGAAAAAAGATAAAGATGGGGTTCTGTGGAAACTCCATCTCTGGACTCTGTCACCAAGGTGCATCCTCTTCCTCCCTGTCCCATAACAAGAGGGAGTCTTTCCATTTGGACCACTGCTTTGGCTGGAGGAAACCTGCCCTTCCCACCCTCATGGCAGTGCCACCAGGAGACCTCCAGAAAGAGGGTGCCACCGACTGTGGATGGCACCACTACGGGCACGAAGCATCCTGGGAAACATCCACACACACTCGTGACCAAGAGCAGCTTGGCAAAGCTGCTGGAAAGCAGCGTGGCACAAAAGGTCCTGGGGTGCTGGTGGACAGCAAGTTGACCAGGAGCCAGCAAGGTGCCCTTGCCCAAAGGCGGCACGTGGTCCCCTGGGCTGCACCAGGCAAAGCATTGCCAGCGGCTGGAGGGAGGTGACCCTTCCCCTCTGCTCAGCGCTGCTGAGGCCGTGCCTGCAGTGCTGGGCCCGGGTCTGGGCTCCCCGGTACCGGAGAGACATGGGCATAGTGGGGAGAGCCCCCCAGTGCCCCTCCCCCACCATCGCCCCCCAGGGCGACCACTGGCCTCACAATGGCATGCTGTGTTGACCCTGCGCTGGCCTGGCAACGGACCCAGTGCCTGCAGGGGCGGCGCTCTGCCAGCACACAGCAGCACTGCGCAGGGTCCAGCTCTTGCCCAGCAGCACTGCTCGGCACCAGGACCCCCTCGGCAGCCTCGCTCACGCCGGCTGGGCACTAGCCTCAGCCCCACCAGTGTCTCCCACGGGAGGATTCTCCTGGCCTCGTCGCAATGGGTCAGGCAAACTGCTGCTGGGGCTCCAGGTAGGCTCTCCCCGCGGCCTGGGGACACACCGGCACAGCCGGGCCCCGCAGCGGCCGCCTTTCTCATGCCCAAGGGCATCTGCTCTGCAGGGACGACCCTGACCCCGTGCAGCAGTGCACACCCGACCCGGCATCACCCGGGCCGCTGCTGCGCCAGCACGTGTGGGTGACCCAGGGCCGTGCGACGAGGGAGAGGGACCTCCTCCTCTTCAGCAATGCCTTGGTCATCGCCAAGCCCAAGTAAGACTCGCAAACCCCACCTGCCTTTCCTCCCAAGCCCTGGTCCTGGCACCAGGGCAGGGACACCCAAGCAGCAGCC
>WAAD01013183.1:18810-34109 GCA_013389945.1 Fregata magnificens | reverse complement strand
TGGATGGGGCTTTGAGCAACCTGGTCTAGTGGAAGGTGTCCCTGCCCATGGCAGGGGGGTTGGAACTAAATGATCTTTAAGGTCCTTTCCCACACAACTTCCCACAAAAATATGATTCTATGAATATTTAGACAATTCTATTTAGAAAGGAAGTAGTCTGGTATATGTTAAAGCTAGTGAATTAGAGCTGATAAGGGATACAAGATGTTTTAAAATGTCTTGCAGTGTTTACCTCTATTGCTCTACAGAGCAATTGCAAAATTTCACTTTAAGGAGTGGGCACTTGCTTGTATCTAGAAGTGGTTGAATATTCCTTTCACAATGCTTATCTAGGAATATTTGTTAATTGTTGGATAGGGTAGGATCTTCCGTATGGTAGATATTCCTGCCACTCTATTGAAGAGGAGGCAGCTAGGATCTTCCCTGAGAAACACTGTGCATAAGTGTATTAAGTCTGAGGATCTAATTCTAGACACGGTGACTTCGTGTAGTTAGTGGTCACTACTTTAGAAGAGGAACTATGTCTTGTCACTGTTAGTTACTGCTGGTGTTGACTGGAAGTGGATGTGATATTTAGAAATTACTTATTTCTTAGGTCTATTTTCCCTGGCAACATACTTAACTGAAGAAAACAGCACTAGAACAACACTTCTGTTACGTTGATATTTATAAGGCATTCTGAGGGTCGTTTCAGGTGTCCTCTGTCAAATCTTGCTGCAGTGGTTATTCTTTGCTGTCCGGTAAAGCTGGCGGAAACAAGCCTGTGGGATATTAAATTGTTGAGAAACTTCTGCACGTTGTTTCAGCCATCTGCTTCCAACCCCTCATCAGGATATCACGTGTTAGCTAAAGCATTTCAGATCAAGCAGCAGAAGCTGTACTTCCCCTCAGTAATTACTAGTTGCTAAAGCAAGGGAGTGTTCTCCCCAGTATAGTGCTGCCTGATCTCTTTGACATTTCTGGGATGTTAAAACTTGCTTCTGAGAACAGTTCTCTCACGCCACTGGTCACCAGTGAAGACTATTGTAAATAACTGTTCGTAACAGGTGTGCCTAAGTCAAGGGTGCACCCTATGGATCTCTTAAGCAGTTCATGTGAGGTTCCCCCACCAGGGCCAAGTCCCGCCGTGACTGCGTGTAACCTGAGTCCTGCCCTGGGAGGCTGCAGAGGCTCCTGCTGCCAGGACACCTTAGCGTTGGGCTGCTCCTCTCGTCCAGGCCCCATCTGCAGGAGAACAGCACGACCGCTGAAGCGGTTCTTCCCTCGGATCTCCGAGGAATTGATGGGGGCCTCTGGCTCTTGACCGCGTGAAGGGTTTAACAAGCAGCACGTGGTCTTAGACGCACAGGCTTAAACCAGTATCCTTTTCCTTTGAGCTATGTAAAAGCTAGTTTCCATTGGCATAATACTTAACATACAAGAAGGTGGTATTTTGATTCAAAAGTTCTCTGCTCTCTATGTGCCACTTTCTTCAGTGTTTACCTGCAGTCAGCCGCAATTTGTGTTTTTTTAAAAAAATAATTTTATAACTAAAATCCTTCGATTTTGTATTTAACCATCTTCATCATTTGTGTTGTCTCCATTTAGAGGAAAAAAAAGTGTATCTACATTTTTACTGTGGTAAAGAATTATTTTTCTTTCAGAACTGCCAAGGGAAATGCAGGCTTACTTTGAAAAAGAATACTTATTTAAATAACTTTTATTAGTTTCGTTGGTGGCTTGAAGTTACTTCTGCAGATGGAGGTGCAAGTATTTTTATCGTTACCAGTAAACCGCTGCTTTTTCAAATGCAATTGTTTCTTTTAATCTATAAGGCTTTCTGTTTGGAAGTGCAAGGTGCCAATGGACGTTTGTCTCCAGCTCCAGTATACGCACATGTGTATGTATACAGATAACATGAATGTGTGATTATACATGGATGTGCAAAAAAAACCCCAAAACCAAACCAAACAAAAAACTCCCCCAACCTTGGAGGTAGGTACTTAATCAGGGTCATTTCAATTTTAGAAAGTTAATTGCAATTGTACCTAGCTGGAATTTTCTCCTTGCCTCAGTTTAAGCAATTTACAACCCACTACTGGTTTCTGGAATTCTGTGAAATACTGTAGCCAAAAAAAGTACTGTGCCATGGAACTCTGTTCCCAAGGTTTAAGCTTCCTCTAAATTCTAGTTTTCTGTACCTTTTTCTTACTTGAGCTGTTGTGCTCTCACTCTTGGTTACTGCCTGATGCTGGTAAGTTAACTGCTGTTCTCCTCCTGGTGTACTGTGTATCTGGGGACCATAAATTAAGACCAATTTTTCTTCAGATAGAACAAATGCTATAAAATGCACAGATTGGCAAGCTGCTATTTGGATTAGGCAATGTTGTTGCTTCTGTGACTTTCAGTTCTTGGATTGCTGCTATAAACTTTTTTCCAACTCTAGTATTGAGGCTTGAGGTTTTGGCATTATCAACTGGAATAGCAAAAGCAATTAGCCCAAACCCGTGCTTTCTTGGACTCCTGACTTCCGTAGCATAGGTTCTTTTCCAGTTCTGTAAGTATTGAAGGATGTGGTCTCTCCTCTGTTTGTTATTTCAAACACTGTTTGAGTGAGTAACTAGGTTTGGGGAGGATTAGTGTGTGATTGTACCGGTGTTTTCCATGTCAAGCTTCCAATGGCATTACAATGCCATTGTCTGCAGCCTAGAGAAACAAATATAGGCTGCACTGGACAGGAGTTACTGCTTTTTGGACAGGACTTGTGCTGACCCCGATTGCACAACGATGCCAAGCAGACAAAAACACCCGACATGACCAGTGTACATTGTTTTTGCATGGTAAGTTACCAACTCTGGATGTGTATTCAAATGCTCTGACACTGGGAGTATTTTGAAGATTGCTGAAAAGTCCTCAAAGTAATTTGCGATTGCTCATACTTATTCAGAGGCTTTCAGAATGATGTTGCTCAGTAGAACAAACACATCCTACTAGGCATTTGTTTGTGTGAGATGGAGGAAGGAGGACAAGCTGTGCAACCTGCAGCTCTTTACAACCTTGGGCATTGGGGTAAGTTGCAGCGTGCGTAGGGCTGGACAGACCTTATCCCTTATGATTATACCACTTGCTCACAGTTGGACCTTGTGAAAACAACTACACTTTTCTTTTTCCTCTTCTCAACCTCACTTGTATAGGTCAGAAGCATCTCATAACAGGCCTATTATTTGCCATTTTCATGCGTATAATATTGTTGCATGAAATGAGTTTCTAGGTGTAGATTGGTGTAACAGAAGACAGAATCAGGGAAAGTATTCATATCATCTGATGAAATCTGGGCTTAATTACCAACTGCAATAAAGGGAAAGGCTGAGAGACCTGGGTCTGTTCAGCCTGGAGAAGAGAAGACTGAGGGGGGATCTTATCAATGCTTAGAGATATCTAAAGGGTGGGTGTCAAGAGGATGGTGCCAGACTCTTCTCAGTGGTGCCCAATGACAGGACAAGGGGCAATGGGCACAAGTTGGAACACAGGAAGTTCCACCTGAACATGAGGAAAAACTTCTTCACTGTGAGGGTGACAGAGCACTGGAACAGGGTGCCCGGAGAGGCTGTGGAATCTCCTTCTCTGGGAATATTCAAAACCTGCCTGGACGTAGTCCTGTGCACCCTGCTCTAGGTGAACCTGCTCAAGCAGGGGGGTAGACAAGCTGATCTCCAGAGGTCCCTTCCACCCCCAACCATTCTGTGATTCTGTTTTCTATTCTGAATCTCCTTTTAGAGGATTTTTTTCTCTTCATTGATTATGGTGGACTAAGCTAGCTAAATTAGGCTCTATAAAGTTGAATTAGGTGAATATCATCCTACCAGAGAAGTATCCATATCTGTGGAATGTCTGTTGAGTATTTCTGCTTCACATTTATCACTTTCTTTATCTGTCCCTTGGGCTGCTGCGTTTATCTTGCATCTCTCTGATTGCCATACGCTGGCCACTAGTATCTTCTCTCTTCTTCCTGTTTTTCCTTCATGAAACTGAGCTTGTAGATGAGTTGTCATAGCATAACTGGAAAACCTCTGTAGGAAGAATGTGAACAATATTTAGAAAAGACTTCTGTAAAAGTTGTGAGCATCTGAAGACACAAGTTGGTAAATGGAGAGACTTTTTGGTTTTGAATACCCTAGCTGAAAAGAGAATTTTACAGCATGCACTGGGCTGGGGAGGAAGATTCCAGTAAAATGGAAAAACACCCTAGAACTTCCCAGCTAAGCATGCAAACAAGTGGGGGAGAACTTCATAAAATAACTGTCTTCCCATTTGTCTATTGTAGAACAAGGGGACAAGTCACTTCTTAAAAAAAAAATATTAAAGCTGGTAAAAGGACAGAAAGTGAATAATGCCTAAATGATTGTCACTATTAAGGAGAAAATGGAGTTACTGCTTTTTACTAATAAAATATTTAGAGCTCGTTGTCAAGACTTTAAAAAAAAATCCTAAGATAATTTTATTTCTTTAAATTGGAAAGCAAGAACTCACTTTGGTCAACAAAAACTGTTAGCATTTACTTCACCTTAAGCAGTAATACCTGTGAAAATTTTCTGTAAATACAGCATGCAGAGGAATACTATTACTGTCCTGCTTTAGAGAAAATGGCAACAGGGACTCCTTTCTGTTCTCCTGTGGTGGCAGTTCAAACCAGAATGGCAATGGTGGGGATTTTTATATTGATTTTTGGGCAGCATTCCTCATTGCAGAGAGAAACATCCTTTTCAAAAAACAACGTGCTGAACTTTGGTTGCTCCTTTGAAAATTGGAAAATTCAATTCTTGGAAATTGGAATTCATTCCTTTGAAATGTAAGTGGGTAAAACTTGGTGCATTACTTTGTATGAAGAGTGTTAAAGAAAATGCCTTACTTAAAAGTTTTTTTAGAACTTCTGAAGGATTTCATACATCAAATTATTAGTGCATTTTCATATATGCTGTTTATGTTAACTTGCACTGGTTTTCCTTGTGATCCATTCCAATCAGTGGCTAGGTGTTTAAAACAACCAACCAACCAAAACCAATGTGAATTGCTTCTCATTGCTACAAATCCTTGTTACAGGATACAAAATGATATACTTGAAATTATATGAGGTATTATAAACTATGCTGGATTAATGTGGTATGCACTGTTGTGCTTTTATTCTGACCATTACAGGCATCTCTGAATCTGTTTTTAATAATCCATTGTAGAATAAGCTCTCTTGAAGTGAGTCTTCTGGTCATTAGTATGAACTAATGAGGCTTTTCTTAGGAACTAGTGACCTACATCAGGCACAAACAGCCTGTGAAATGTTTGGTTGAATGAAGCTGTTTCTTTTCTTGCTGTATGGAGTGAAGAAAATTGTTTTTCTTAAAAATGTGCTTCGTAATGCCGTGGTTTAGGCTCTCAGCTGAACATCATGGATTTTTATCTGTATTACTTACGGATGGCTTGCAAAAAGAAAAAGCTGTCATATTTTTATAGTGGCAGGATTATTAGAAATCCCAGCCCTCCTTTGTTCATCAGTTTCTCAAAGACCTTGGGCTCTGAGCCTCTGGTTCAGGTTTAACTTATGGAATAGCTGAAATGCCAAAGGGAGAAAACTCCTGATGCCCGTGGGCTCTAGCGAGGTATTGCTAGGTAGGGAATGCTGAGGCTGCCTTCATAACGTGTCCAAACAACAGGAGGGTTGGGCCAGGGCAGTTCTGCAAACAATTTCTTGAGAGCAATGTGGGCTTCGGCAGTCGCCAGCCACTAGTTCCTGTCCCGTGCATTCAAGGAACTGATCAGACTGAGAAATAATCAGTGCTTCTCTAAATAATTGTTAGTTCCCTGATTCGGTTTAGCACATAGAGCTGAGAAGTTTGTCTTTTCCTTCTGAAGCTCAACTGCTGAATTCACAGTGTTGGAGGGAGGCGTTGGTCTGTGGTTAACCATCCAGTAGATTTTTTTTTTTTTTGCCTTTTACAGCCAAATGTTTAAGTGTTAAGTTTTTTTCCTTTCAGAAGAGATGGATAACTTACTCTAACTGATTATAACGTTAAATGGTCACTGAATAAAAGGCCGCTGAGCAGAGAGAGAGCATTTCAAGTAGTCCTGAGTGAAGTTCCTGGTGCTTGGGATGTTCCTGGTGTGTATCTGCAAGCCTTGCGTGCTGAGCTCCCTGTGTCTTCCTGGCCAATGACACCTGAAGCACCTGCTCGCTTTACACGGACATATGCACAGTTTTGCCTATTTTGTCCCAAACTGACTCGGTGATTATTATTTCCCCGTCTTCCCATTGCCGAGGTGGCTGATGGTGTTTTGAGCTCCTGTAAGCAGAGGGAGGAGGTGCTGAACCCAAGTTAGCTGTACCTGGGGTGGCAGGTGGCTTCTGATGAAAGGAAGGAAGGGGACCTTAGCTGTCACCACCAGCTCAGGATTTAGAACAAAAGCCATTGTTGAAGGAACTTCTTTTCCATTTTCCTTGAAGCTGGTGATAGAACCAAAATATGTTAAGCTGGCCTTAAAGGGAATCGCAGTTTCTTACTGCTACTGCTGTGTTCTCCCCTGGATTAGATCTGAGGGAGCCAGGGACCCCCACCTCTTGTGCTCTATTTTGCAGTCTCTCTCAAATACATTCTTGAATTACTTTTCAAACATGGCTGAATTTGGCTTTTTAAAAGTTAATTCTAGTTCACTGTCAGTTTTCCGTTAGTGGATCTTTAAACTATGAAAAGGAATGGGGAATTTTTTACTCTGCCTATCCTAACGTTTCAGGGAACATCCTGAGACCCTCAGTGGACCTCACCGAGGAGAATCTTTATGTAAACAAAAGCATCACATTCTAGTATGAGTAGTTCTCTAAAAGACTGTAAATGAAATATTGTTTCTGTTTTCACAATTAAATATGACCTTTTTTTTTTTTTTATCCCCTTTGGAATTAGTGTGTGACATTGGTTATGTTATAGGCAGCTTGAAATATCAAAGCCTTTTTTTGTACTCCAGCTTTGGTTCGTGCGCTCCAGGCAGATTCCATCTGTATTATGCTGGCTAACTTGTATTATTTTAGCTTTATAAAGCCAAATTCTTCTGCAAAGAATATTTTTAAAAGTAATTGAACCTGACATTCTGCATTACAGATACCAGCCTCATCCTGACTGCTTAAAAAAATTAATTAATTATATGAATTATTCTGTTATAAGTTAAATGCTTTGCTCAGAAAAGTGTATTTTTAAATATCTTTAAAAATTGCAGGAAACCAGTGCCTGTTCAGATTTTTTTGTTGTTGTGTCTATCTGGAAATATCACTTTTTAAATGAATCAAAGGATTAGGATTAGAATCAAAATATGATAGTTTTAAACATATTAGTAGGGAAATGCAAAACTGGGGGGAAAAATATAGGCTGTACTCCTCAGAAGGCTGTGGTTATCTTGTGTGATCTTGTTATGAAACTTCCATCCTGGGGGGTAAAAGTCCCCAGTTCTCCCCAGGCAAGGAAAAAATTGAATATAGCTTTAATTTTAAAATCTGGAACAGCTATCTTCTCCATATGTACTGTAAATAATGAAAACATACTTACAAAGCCACTTAAAAATACAAGGTAAAAGCTTAAAGTCCAGTAAGATTAAAAAATATAATCTACAAGTTAGTTTAAATATGCCTGCAGGCTCTTTGTATCAGTCATCTACAAATTGGTATCAATAGATATTAAAAATAATAAAAAAGTTGCAATGCAAAAGCACTCTGAACAAGGAGAGCATTTGCAGCAGGTGCTGAGTTGACTGGCCAAAGGTGGTAAAACTTTTGCTGTAGGAGTGAAATTCTGAATTCCAAGAGTGCCCCCACGCTTTTTCGAAACTATGGACTTTTCCTTCTTTTAATGCTGCTCAGTGAGAGACAGCTTCCTCTATTTTTACATGTTAAGAGAAAGATGTATTTCTTTCACAAGGTAAAGTGTTTCACTTGCATGAGGAAGGAGGAAAGTAGTTCTTTCCTTTTTAGAATAATTTCTTTCTATATGTAAAATATAGGGGGGGTTGTTTGTTTTCTTAACTATTTTTTTTTCTTTTTTTCCTAGTTTGTTTTTTTAACAGTTAGTTGCTAACTAGCTGCTACTTCAGTGGCAGTGTGAAGACCTAACCCTCATGTTAACATGGTTGATTTTTTTGAAGGGCTGCTCTAAGCTTTAAAGCAGTAGTTTAAATTAGCACTAAAG
Organism: Fregata magnificens; assembly: GCA_013389945.1. NCBI lineage: Eukaryota > Metazoa > Chordata > Aves > Suliformes > Fregatidae > Fregata > Fregata magnificens. Next base: position 25,911 of record WAAD01013183.1, on the reverse strand, counting down.
AAACCTCAGTGTTGCAACAAAAGAAGGTGTGCCTTGCTCCCAGAGTAGTCCAAGCTTGCTTAGACGGAGGAGCAGAACTTCTCACTCCTGACTCATCTGCTTACTCCTCTTGGCAATGCTGACATGACTGTAGACAGGTAGAGTAAGCAAATAAGTCAACTATTTGTTTCTTCTTCTCCTCCTTGATCTCATATATCCTATTGCTTTCTTCAGGAATTGTGGTCAATGAAACCTGACATATGAAATAATACGTGTGTATTGGACAATTGGTGGTTTGCTTTGTTAGCTTTCACACATAGTATGTGGTTTGAAACACAGCATGGAAAATCCAGCTTTATGAGCACTGAATGCTAAAGCCTGACAATATATGACCTGTAGAAATGCTATCAGAAACAGTATCTTCTACAAAAATTCTTGCAAGAACCAAGTTCTTGGCAGATTTCAGATTCTGCTTATCATGATCAGTGCCAACTCCCCTCGCTCCATACCTCCCTGTCACCTGCCTGCTTCAAGACCATCCTAAAGCGTATTGTTTCTCAGGTGGCAGGACATGACTGCCAGCGTGAGCCCATTCAATTTCAGACTAGAGCTTTGTGTCCCAGACAAAAATCCAGGCTGATTCTGCATAAAAACTCCCTCAGGAAAGTTGGAAAGCTTGTTTGAAATGCTTGAAAGCTTTGGGGGTGGAGGCCATGCAAGCGGTAGGATCTGGGTTCTGAAAGTCAATCCCCATGCATGGGGTTTTGTGTTGGGGTTTTTTTTTATTATTAGCAGGAGAAAGTGAATCTGTGTGGGGTTGTTTTTTTTAATTTTTTTATTATTAGCTGGAGCAAAGATGAGTCAGTCACACAGGGCATGCAAGTCCCTGCTTATCATGCTGCTTTGTTCTGCTGGGGGAATGCTGAGCTCGCTAATATTCAAACAATTCAGTTGACAATCCTGAGGATGCAGAAGCGTCCTGGATTTGTTTTCTGTTCTTCTGTGAATGCACAGAAATGTAGAGTCCTGCGCTCTCAGTGCTGCAACTTTAGCACTTGTAAGAGTAAAAATTGTGCCTTTAAAGACTGCAGGAATACCTACTTTATACAGGAGGCAGCTTCTTTCCCCCCTCCCCCCCCCCCGAAATGATAGGGATAGTTTCCTAAAAATTTTATTTCTAGGTGGAACTAGATGTTGGATATCATGCTAATAAGTCACTGGAGCTTCCCAATGCTGCTGCCTTATTTAAAAAAAAAAAGGTTTAAAACCAAAAATGTAATTTCCTTTTGTCTATAAAATCAATTTCCTTTTCTGTATTTACTCAACTCAAAACAGATGTGTTTTCATAACATAAATGGTTTGGTATTGTGTTTGGTGCATCTGTAATGTGCTGCTGGTGCTTGCCCAGTCATGTTCTGTTCCTGCATGTGCAATTTGGAAGGACGTGTTTCTGCTCAAAATGGTTATCTCGTAAAGCAGAGGAGCTAAAGACCACTTGAGAGTGCATATAGCTATCCAGGGCGGAAGCAGGTGATATTTTTGTTAGGGTTCAGCGTTACACGTAAGCAATGGATATTACAAAGATGTTGAGTTATGTATTGATGGTTGCGTAGTGGAAATATGTTGGGGGTCTAGCTAGCCTGAGGACATTTGTCCTCAAAATCCTCGGTACGTTAAAATCCCTTTGAATGCTTTCAGAACAGCTGTTGATGCAATATGCAAAGCCTAACCACTTGCCTACAGTTAGTAAGCGTGATTAGTTTGATTTCTCTGCGGCTTGAAGTTCTTTTATATTATCTTTTGTTGAAATCCCAAGAAAGTTAAGCTCCTAATTCAGATCTGTAAGTGCAATTGTATACACAAATGCCTAGCAAAATTGAAGGAAACTGTAGCCACTGATGCTGGGACTTAGCTCCTTAGCCCAGGGGAAAACTTAAAATTGACCAATGCCTGGTGAAGAAGCATAAGAAAAATAAATATCAATTTTTCAGGAAAAAATAGGTATTTTCATAGACAAAGGCTGAGATTTTGCTACCAGTATAATACGTTGTATGAACCTGTGAAGCTTCTGTAGAGTAATATATCCTACTAAGATGGGGGGGGGACACGACACACCAAAGACTCAATGAAACAGTAAAATTATGAAACCATTTCACTCCAGTGCTATTGATGAATGATGGGGGTTTCCTCCCCCCCCCCAGAATTAAGAAAAAAACCCCAACCAACCCCACTTTTGTAAATAGAAGAAGAAACTAAAAAAACCAAGAACACTGCCATGTTTGGCAGATTTTAAATTGTATGGGTCAGGGTGAATCATCATTTGACTGAGACCAATTTGACTGGAATGCTGCAAGTGGGTGTTTTGTTCAAGATGTTAAGGAGCCGAAGTAGTCTTGTGTAATATCGATAATAAAGCAGTGGGGCATTCAGTGGAAAACATAATACGAACAGCACTTATATACCATGTGTCTTCATTGCAGAGAAGCAGTTGGACAATGCAGATTATTTTGTTCAGTTAAAGCCTGTAGAAATTGTAAGAAAGCTGGCATAAATAGACAAAATGGGTCGTAGTCATCGCTGCACAAGGATATATGGGGACTTCAGAATTTCAAACTGATCATCATTCAGAAAACAACACAGAACCAGTTAAGATGTTGTAATCCCTCTACAACTCTATTTTGAAAAAATAAAGCAGCTTGAATTTTTTAATATTTGAACTAACAAAGGTTAGAAGTGATTTCAATCACATCTGTTAATTGCTGTAGAGTTTCATGACAGGCTTATTAAAAACTTTGCAATAATTGAACAACAGAAAAGTAAAATCCTTCTTCCAAGGATTATGGAAAATGAGTCATCATTGTACCAGGCATAGATTAATATCTCTTTTATGAAATAGGGTGTTACTGCAGGATTTTACATGGAACAACTGTCAGAGATTAAGCTGGACTGAAAAAATATGAAATGCATGCAGATTTAAAAAAAAAAAGGGGGAAGAGGGAACAGCACTGAGATTAAACTTAACATCCAGGGAAACAAAAAGAAGTTCCTAAACTTTGTAATGCTTTGTGCTACCGGCTGATCAGTAGGAGAGGATGCGAGGGACTTGGGCAGTACTCCTGATATTCCCCGTGGAGAAGGGGCCATGTGGCAGCCCTGATTCTGAAAGAGGCAGGGGACTCGTTCTCAGCTTGTCAGGTCATCATTCACCTGGTGTTGCCCTGGGATCATGGCAATTCCCTAGGACAGAGAAAAACGTGTTGACCTTGTGAGCGGGATACAGAGCATTTGTTCCAAGACCCGAGCTGTGTACAACCCACCAAAAAGTACACCGAGATTTGTTTTGGTATGTCACATTAATGCTCAAAATAGCCTTCATGGTCATAGACTGGTTCTTATTTTCATGGTGCTCAAAGCACCAGAAGACACTTCGGTAGCTTGCTGTAGTTGCAATAGGCCAAAGAAATAATGCTGAAATGATCTTCACGGGCTGGTCTGAACCGTTGCTGGAGATAATGCCTTAAGGCATGGATAATGACCTGATGCAAGCTGCCACGTCTGGTGCTGCCATGAGCAAGTGTGCTTGGACCGCCAGCTACTGCCAGTTTTCTCTTCTTGAAAAGAGCACTTCAGCTGTGGCACCAGGAAGGTGGCTCCTACAAAACTCTAGCCACGTGTGCTCAAGGAATGGATGTGAAAGCCACTTGAATAAAAGTACCAGCTGGAGTTTTCTGCAGTAACCAAGGACAATTACTCATATACACAGACAAAGGTTTTCAAAAATGCAATGCCTGTTGCAACAAGGCCCCTTGTATTTTAGAGAGTGACAGCTACTCTGCAGAGTCCTGGATGGACATGCTGGGAGGAATCCATATGTTGTTGCAGTAACTTGCCTTTCTGGTAGCCGTAAAGAATACTTCAGACCAGAGACAAATCGTTCAGTACAAGTGGTATAGGTGTTAACGTTTGTTTTCAAGGCAGGTATTCCTGTAGGTGGCAAATAAACACAATTCCCATTTGAAGGAAATCAGGTTTTTCTAAAAAGCAGGAAAGTCCATGTTGCTTCCTCTACTTGCTTACTGATCTACTCTTCTTAGTGCAAAAGAAATTAAAACACTGAAACACCATAAGAAATAAACAAAAATTAGCCAGATGAAATATTATAAGCCAGAGAGCAAGTTTTTAGTAATATAAACTGAATGTTTGATGTTACAAACTCAAAACCAGCAGCTTCTTAACATAGCAAATATATTGCATTACATCAAGTGACGCTAGCTATAAAATATCTAATGTTCTGAATTTCAAATGTACTATTTTTATTGCATAGCTGTTCCCTATAATGACAAAAGTAGCAATTCCTGAATTTTTTTTCCTGATGCTTCTTCAAAATCCAGACAGTATTCTGCAAAATAAAGTGAAATAGTTGATGTTCAGAATATGCTGCATTTAAATAGCTGCAAGCTGATCTTTGGAAAAAGGCATGGGATGCTAGCTCTACAAAACTCTTATTTACTGCATTTATTGAGCTTCTAATGAAGCTGTTTAGTTAGATGTATTTAATATACATGCAGCTTCGTATAGGACACAATTTGTAACAACAAAGTCCCTGCAAACCTTATCCTGCCGAGCAGTTAAGGTGTGTGATGATGGAGACCTCAGACAGGAAGGTTAGAAGAATATGGTAAGAGAGAATTTACTCAAAATGTAACGTGTAACTGCTGAATGATGTGCTCAGTATCCCTGCAGAGTGTATCTGTATATAGACATATTACCTATTAGAGACTTCCTATACAGACTGATTGCTTTATCCTTAAGGAGGATTGAAAAATGGCTAGATGGCAATCATGCTACACTGGAATCGCAGCCTGAATCTTCAGCCTGATGTTAGGATATTTCTACATTAAAGCTACTCGTGACATCTTTGCAAGGTTATGTGGAGTGTATGTGTAATGTCCTATGGTGTCGATCAGAGTAGGATTATTTCCATGGAAACTTTACCATTAGCATCTTGCACATCATTAATAGTTTGACAGAAATCAGAAAATAAAATGAGGGTATCTGCAAGAGAATATACATGTTAGAGAATACTTACCTTTGTCTAAAGACATGAAAATAGCTCATGTTTATAGTTTTCTGCCCCAGGGTTGGGAAGAGTCAGACTTTCCCTGGAATTCCACTTGCGAACTTCTATTTGCATGATACAATGTAATCATCTGATAGATCCTGTTGTCTTCAGTTACTTCAAACATATATGTTAGGCAGGTACCTCATGCTTTGTGAGCCTTGGCTGCTCGTCCTCATTTGTGCCGGTGAATGGAAAGACAAGACAATTATCTCTCTAATTTGATTCATAGAAACTGTGAGTGAAGTCTTGGATGTTGCAGCTGCTTCTGCCCATGAGGAAAACTTAGACAGTGTCAAGGAAGGAGTGGCCTCAGCAGCTCAAGAGATTTCTGACACATCCTCAAGGAGCCAGGACGTTGATGTTGAGGAGTCGGGGCAAGCTTCAGAAGGTGCAAGAGTACAGCTGGGTCTGAAATGTTTTGTCTCTGAAAAGCACTAATGGCTGTTTGCACTGAACCAGCTGCAAGAGCATGCAGAACTCAAGTGATGCAATGTGGCTGCTAGCAATGACTGTATTTGGCATCATAGTGTCAGCAGAAAATTTAATTTTGAAATTATATGCCCTGCAGTAGAAATAGGTATTGCTAAGTTGGACCACGGGGCTGTTTGGAGCTCAGTGTCCTGCTAAGCGGCTAGATGTAAAGTTCATTAAGAACAAGAATTTTTCCCTTGTGCTGCATGTGATGTAAGACACTTTTTTAACATCTGACTTAATTTGAAAGACAGGATTTTCTTAAATTATATTGCTGCAAAAAAAATACAGAGCATGTGATATTTATAAACCTTACAGTGTTTCAATGAAGCTATAAGCGATCTCATATTGCTACTGAAGTTGAACGATATAATTAAATGCAAAGAAAGATGTGTGTTAAAATCATCACTGTGGAGATTTTCAAAGCAATTTAGAAGTTTGGCCTCTAAACTCTTTTACAATCAGAATTAAAAAGCTAAAAGGAAAAATGTCTGTATACCTAATGTCTTTGTAAATTGTATCCCTTTAGTCCAAAGGATTCTTTGGACTAAAGGAAACAAGTTACTCAACTGTTTTTCGTCAAGTAAGTTGTTTCCAATGTTTCTCATTGGTGTTTTGTCTTCATTTTCAGTTTCTGTGGAGGAAAAGACGCCTGAAGAAGTTGCTAAGGAACCCTAAAGGTACACAGTACAATTGCAGCATGTGGTTTCCCACTCTTCATCTTTTTTTTTTCTCAATTAGTGGCAATTGCAGCATGTGGCAAGTCTGCTACAATGCATTCCCAGTTAGGAAAGAACTAATTGAACTAATTTTGGGTTTTTTTAGTGTATGTTTTGATTGTAAGCACTTTAGGGTATGCACCTTAACTTTCAGTTTGCATTGAAACAAATCATACTTTCGGGGGAATTCAAAGAAAAAAAGAAATCAAAAGAATGTTGATGTGAGAATCAAATGAGTATCCAGTTCACTTTTTAAAAAATACTAATTATTTGGTGAAGGGATAGAAGTGGTAGCAATGGATGAAATCCTCAGATGAAGCCTTGAATTGATGCTGAGAGCATGCCTGAGTAAGAATATACTATTATTTCCCTTTCTTTTCACAACAATTCATAGAATCATAGAACCATTAAGGTCGGAAAAGACCTCTAAGATCATCAAGTCCAACCATCAACTAACACCACCATGACTCCTAAACTAGGCCCTGGAGTGCCACGTCCATACCTTTTTTGAACGCCTCCAGGGTTGACGACTCCACCACCTCTCTGGGCAGCCTGTTCCAATGCCTAACCACTCTTTCGGTAAAGAAATTCTTCCTGATGTCCAATCTAAACCTCCCCTGACGCAACTTGAGGCCATTTCCTCTCGTCCTATCGCTAGTTTCTTGGGAGAAGAGTCCAACACCCGCTTCACTACAACCTCCCTTCAGGTAGTTGTAGAGAGCGATAAGGTCTCCCCTCAGCCTCCTCTTCTCCAAGCTAAACAGCCCCAGTTCTCTCAGCCGCTCCTCATAAGACTTGTTTTCTAGACCC
>WAAD01013183.1:6240-18420 GCA_013389945.1 Fregata magnificens | reverse complement strand
CTCTGGGCTCGGCCATCCAGCCAGTTTCTTACCCAGCAAAGTGTATGCCCATCCAAGCCGTGAGCTGCCAGGTTCTCCAGGAGAATGCCGTGGGAGACCGTGTCAAAGGCCTTACTAAAGTCCAGGTAGACAACATCCACAGCCTTGCCCTCATCTACTAGGCGGGTCACCCGGTCATAGAAGGAGATCAGGTTGGTCAGGCAGGACCTGCCTTTCATGAAGCCATGCTGGCTGGGCCTGATCCCCAGGTTGTCCTGCACCTGCCCGGTAAGCTCACTCAAGATGAGCCGGCTCCATGATCTTCCCCGGCACCGAGGTCAGGCTGACTGGCCTGTAGTTCCCCGGATCCTCCTTCCGGCCCTTCCTGTAGATGGGCAAATTCTTCTGTGTGTGGCTGTTGGCCCCAAATTCACATTGCTATGAAGCTACGTATATCAGTAATCCCAGCAAACACAATTGGTTTACCTCATGCTTGAAGTTAAGCAAGTAACTATTTGTAGAAGTAAGCCTTAGTGGAATGTGTCCAGCACACAGGGGAATTCATTTATACCCGAGCAACACGGCTGAAGATGAGGGATTCCTTGAAATTGGGCTTTGGTGGTGATAGCAGAGCAAGTTTTCACAAGCCATCAGATAAGCATGATTTACACAGCAGTAGTGTTTATATGCTGTAATTCACTTAACTGATAACCTGCAGTCAAATTTGCAGTGTGCTTTGAATGTTTGCAAAGAAAAAGACCTGATTAATCAAGTCTGTTGCTAAACATCACGTGTTGTTGCTTCCTCTAAACCAGATCCTTTTTTCTTTTTCCCATTAAGCAGTGCTGAAGCCTTTGGAAAGTTTAATGGAAATATTTGTGGCAATCAACCAACCAGCTGATTCCTGTGTGAAACCTCATACTCTTCCTTGGAGACATTAAAGAAATTGTGCAGTTTGTCATACCGCACACTGCTCATTAAGACCAGTATTCATTGCTGCAACAGACAACCTAATATGATTTAAGTTGGTCAGAGAGACGCTTCTGTGATTAACACCTCTGCTTTAGAAAGTAGCATCCAGTAATAAGTGTCAAAGCACCACCCAGCATGTAATAAATACACGTGCTAAGAGAAGGAGTAGACTTAACTGAAACCATGTCAGGTGAACTCGTTCTAGGTCTTTGTTGTCTCGTTATGTACATCGATTTCTTACTTTTGGTCCAAACTGTGGTGCATAATTATACCAGTGTAACATTCCATGCTTGTAAAAAGTTTTAACTAAGTTAAAATCTTATAAAAATTACCTGTTAGTATTTTTAAATTGGGTCACGGGGAAACTAACAACCTTGTTTGCTACCAAGTTTGGATTTGCAATTGTAAGCATAGGACATTTGCCTGTACAAGATCTAATTTTCCCCCTGCATAAACATTTTAGATGCTACCCTTCCTTGCACAATTATATCCAGGAGTAAACATTTTTAAGGCTCCTGCTTTGAGAACAAAACCCGTTTGCAAGTAGTAGCAATAGGTACTTTATAGCATGAAAATCAAAATAACAGCAGTTGAAGTTATCATCGATCGAAAGTGGTGGCTTCTACCTTGGGGGTGCTGGGCCCCATTTCTACCAAACCTTATTCAGCTTGCTGTAGTCTTCCTGCGTTGTTTTGTCTTAGCAGTGACATGCAGCAGCGGCTTAACAACACGGAGGTTTGAGAGAACACTCTTGTACAAATCAAGGGCAATTTACGCTATGGTAAAGCTCCTCTCTGAGCGCTCGCACATGGCCAGCAAAATTCCCGCGGAAGGCTATGCCACAGGTGTTCAAATGGACAGAGATTCTTAGGGAGTAATAAAGAACAGAATAGCTGAATAATCTTGTCTTGTTAGTATTATCTTAATAATAAAAAAATCTATAATGAATAATGGGTTTGCATGACACTGTTCTCCCGACCCTCCATTGTGCTATGGGCATGTGCATGACTGTGCATCTACTACAAACTTTTTACTGAGACCCCCACCTGCTAAAAAGCATTACAGCCATCACAGAATGGTGGTATTTCTAAACCAGGGCCAAATAAGGTATATTATACACAATTTACATAGAACGCGTGAATTATAAGGTGTATCTGACTACTTCCTCTTCAAGCAGAACTTTGGAAAGATGTTGAAAGGGAAATTACAGCATTATGTCATTCCTACCCATGGCACAAAGCAACACCTGCTCCTTCCCCCATTGTAAAGCAAATTATAATAGTGTTCCAACAAAAATACAGCCTATTGCCCCTGTACCTGCTTAGGAATAACTGGAATAATGCAGAGGCAAAATCAGGCTCCTGAGCTTCAAGAAGCCATACCACAGCCTTCTGCTTAAAGGATAAAGCCACTGTGATTAAAAGCAATTTTTGTAGACAAAGCTGCTGGAATAAAAGTCTTAGACTGATATTTTGTTGGATGAGAGTTTATCTTCATTTATCTGGTAGATTAAATATCCCATGATGGATGCATACTCTTAAAGGTTCCATTTCCACTAATTCCTAGTGAAAGAAACTGTTTCTAATTTCTGCAGCTGGCAGTAGGGTTTCTGAAATCGTAGGCTTTGCTGAATGTCCCTTTATCTCTGGAACTGCTCTGGTACATGGCAAAATATATTAGCCCTTAGGAACAGATGCCTGAACAATTGAAGCAGAATCTATGGTGTGCTTTCCAAAGCTTTTAATCTTTCTGATTTCAAAAAACGTGAGAGTCCCAGGATAGCCTGTACATATGCTTCATGTCAGAGATCCTCTTTTTTTTTTTTTTTTAAAAAAAAGACACTGACTCCTGAAAGCCAAAGGAACTAGGAATGTATTATAAACTCTAGCTGTGATGACATGTAGCACAGCATGGTCTGCTTCAGCACTTGATTATCCTAGATTAACAACAGAGATATTTTGCAATTTGCAGAGGGCTGCTTTTCAAAATAAATAGCCAAGAACTGCATGCAGAATGCCTTGTTGCTTAATCAGAAATTCTTTGTCTTACTGGTTTAGGTGATCCCTAGCCATCATTGATCACTTCTATCAGTCATGTTAGTATGGAGTTTAGTTACCACATAGATGAATATTTTTCTGTCCCTCACCTCCAGAAAAGTGAATTTTTGAGTTGCTACACAAAAGCTGTGATGAACCGTAGAAAATGGTGAAAGAGTATTGGCTCATTACGGAGAACAAGGTCACAGCAGAAAGCAGACACAATGCAAGACTAAAGAAGATGGGGGAAAAGGTTTGTTCTTGACAATACAGGGTAAAACGTCAGATTCCTGAATTTGTCCAAACTGCAAATTGCTCCTCTGCAGTCAGCAAGTATCTGTGAAAGCAGCTGGCAAAGCGTTTCACCTCCCTCTAGCGCTAGTTCACGTGAAGGATGACAGCCTGTTGCTGCTAGCAGCAACTCAGCTGAAATGCTGGAGACAGATGAAGTCCATCTAATAGTTTCAGTTTTACTCTTTGCCTGTGTTGATGTCAATATAGAATTTCAATTTTATTTTCATTTGCTTCTCAAAAACATAGGACAGTTACTTAAAAAGATCATTCAAACCGCAAGTTGGTACTCAAAATTTGGAAAATCTGAGAGTGAAATACTTTAACCAAGATTTCTGGTGCCTGTGCAGCAAGTTTTGATGACATAATAAAATACTGGTTTTAATTTGTTTTTCTGGAAGAAAAACAACCCACAAAACCCCAACAAATCCAAACCAAGCCAAGAACTGAGGCTGTGGGGGTTTTTCCACCTGTTGCTCTCTCTCCTTGCCTCTCCCTCATAAATTTTGAGCCAACTAGCCAAGCCCAACTTCTGTTTTACCAGAGAGGTGGGAAGGACACAAAGTTCCTACCAGCTGAGTGACGACTGAGGAGATCAGTAGCTTATTTTGTTGTGTTTGCCAGCAGAGGAGCAAATGCACTTATATGATGCAGCTGAGTAGCACTTTGGTGGCCATAATCAGCTACTGCAGTTGCTGTTTCCTCTCTGCTGGTGGTTAGGGTGTTAAAGACTGAGCCAGCCACACTGCAGGAGAGCTTAGAGGGCACAGGCATGTATAGGGTGGGGGGGAGACATGCAGGGACAGGCATTTTGTGTGAAAGGACATAGGTGCTAGTGTCACCTGGTCTGCTGCCCATGGATTAGCTCATTTCCACAGAGTGCTGCCCCTGTGGCCACACAGATAGTTCTGCTCTTAGAAAAGGTATTTCTTGGTTGTATGCTTTGCTTTTGCCCTGCTCACCTGCTACAGAAGATGGACGGTGTACAGGATGATGGAAATAAGGCCTATCCCAGAGTGACAGGCATCAGACATCGCTGTGAGTAACTGGATTCTTCTGCATTCTGGTCTTTAGTCCTTTGTTTGGGATGCTGTGGGAGGTGTTGCCTCCTCCAGTTTTATTGGGATGGGAAGAAGGGCTAAAGCTGGAGGTTTCTGTGTTGGAGTTGTTCCTGCTATTTGCTTGAACTACAGGTAATTAAACAGGTTGTTGAAATGGTATGATTTGCTTAGTGGTTTAGCTATCCACAAATGTTCTCCACCGCCTCTTGATGTGTTACCAAACTCAAATGAAGGCTTTAGCAAGCTCTGAAAGGCTGTTTGCGATCGATGTTCAACAGCTCCTGTATAAAAAACAAATGGGAAGCTTCTGTGGAACAGAAGACTCTTCATGTGGTCTGTTAATTATTTGTATCAGCTTCATGTGCAGATTCAGTGTCTCTTAATTACCTAAAAATCTTGCTTGTTTAGTGATAAGTAGCTTTCCTTATTTTAAACCTTCATGACTTAATGATCTTTCAAAAGATATATGTGTGAGCTCTACTTGTGCCCTACGAAAAGTGTTATATGTTGCTATAGTTTCCGTGCTTTGCCTCAGGATGTTCAGTTGCCTTTATTTTATCTTCTCAGTTTGACATTGACTGCAGTATGCAAACCAATTAAATTGAAGGGGAAAACATAGAGAGTAAGTGGAAGAGGAGAGACAGTAATATGTATCAAGATCATATTTCCTCTTTCTCTTTCCCTCTCTGTAATGAAATTAAATTACTGAGGCCTGTGGAGGTTCGTTGATCACCCCCCCATAATGTGATTTTTTTGTTGTTGTTGTTGTTTTTTTCTGGCTTCTTTCTTCCTGCATAAGGCTATCTTCTTTCTCAGCAGTTACTGGGAAATGTTATTCTCTAGTGAGGGCTAATTGAGAATAATTAACCACTGGGCAACATGCACTCACATTATCAAGCAGAAGAGGGCACTAAATCAAAAGCAGTATGATTACTAAAACCTAGAACAGAGAAAGAATGCCCTATCCCCAAAACGTGGAGCTGAACAATACAGGAAGAAATGAATAATGTATGCCTTTTTTCACTGGAGAAAATTGGCTTGATTTTTTTTGAAGTTTAATTGTGGTTTGGAGAAAATCCAAATCATACAGATCCTTTTCATTCCACTGTTGCAGTAAGTGACTAATTTCCAATGCAAAGTATTTGGTGCCGAGGCCATTATAATACAAGAGGAGCCAAACCTGGAGCAACCGTTCAAGGCTTGACAGTTCTTGCCAATGGGAACACAATGAGGCTGAATGTGAATGTCTTTGTTTCCGTTTAAATGATTAATGAAGTTCTATAAAATTAAATCACTGCAGTCTTGCCCCTTTTCACTTATTACAAGTATCAGCAGTAGAAGGAGGTTACACAAAGTATTCAGTCCTGGTTATAAACAAAGAGAGAAGGACTTTGAAGTGTTTGAAGTTGTTACTTTATGAGAAAAAACCTTGATGGTTTGATTTCCACCCCCTGCCCGTTTTCTTCAGCATGTCTCTTCTCACAATCTTGTCTTCTATACTAGTTCTGAGATACCCTCACTCAGGTACTGTCCACATGAAAACATTTACTAACTGCAGGGCTTGGATGTTCCTAAATGAAAAGTAGTTTCCAATGCTGAAATTATATGCTATGAGAGGTAAATTTGGCTTTGAGGACAATTGTTTTTTCATTTTTCTTTAAAGCAAAACAGTTGAAAAGAAACTAGATAGTCTCTGTAAGAAATTTCTTCTCACAAAACACCAGTTTCCAAAGGGTTTTCCTGTATCAGAAGGGTCCTGTGTGAGCATTCTGTTTTCTGCTATGCCTAAATTAAGAAAATCAACATGCCATGTACATCCCATTCTCTTTCACACTTATTCTAACTTACATTCTTTTTTTCTAAAATATTGCAACTGCTATATTTTAAAAATACATCTAATGAACTGGTACAGACTTTCCTCCTTCATATCTGTGTAATTCCTTCTTGCTTAAAAGCAACACATTTATTCAAGGGTAAAATCCTACCCGACAGGCTTGTTTCAGCATTACATTGCTCCCCTGCTCTAATCGCATAACTCCCACATAATTAGTGGTGTTACAACCCCTGCAATGCTGAGGATCAGAAGCTTCTTGCGCTTACCTACTTCACAAGCAAAGCAGCGTTGTAGTTTTAAGGAAAGGAGGGTGTGTGTTTCTTTTTTGGTATGAGGTTTTATTTTATTTTCTTCTAACTTGTATGCCATTAAGGGAAAATTATAAAGGAGATAGAATCAATTCAGAAAAGACTAGGATTAGACATGCAATTTAAAGGACTTTACTGTAAAATATAAGCTGCTTTAGTAGCCTACAGCATGAATAAAATCAAGGGGTAGACAGGAAGTTTAAGTAAGTTTGAGTTAAGCTGATACTAGCCATGTGCCTTCATATCACAGAAACCTTGCATTCGGGGGCAACAAGAAGTCTGAAACTTTGCCTTAAAGCTGTCAGGTCTGGAATTCTTCACAGATGGAACCTTTATTTATCTGATATTTATGCTTGGCAATAGAAATATGTGACTCATCAGATCTACAGACCTCAAATTAGGTTCCATATCCCTGCAAAAATAACTCCAAAAGCTGGTGAGCCTTGTTTGGGTGTGCCAAGTTAACCTGATCCACAGTCTGGGGTCAGGAAGGTGTATTCCCATGTGCCCTGCAGGCAGGAGTGGCTGTGGGAGATGGGCTGCCTGCCCCTGTAAAGTGTGAATACCGATTTGCTTTCTAGGATTGACTGGTTGTTTGACCAGCACCCTGCAGTGGCAGAGATTTAAAGCACTGGTGCCATCCTCTACTACTACTCTGTCATATTTGTCTACCTTTTGTACACAGTATTACAGGACTTGGGGAAATGTTTGTTGCTTTGTCATATATGAAATAGATATCCAGTGGCCCTTTCTGGGCTCACTGTTTGGGGTGTTGCTACCTGCAGTTTCCTGGGACTGGTACTAAAGATCAGTTATCAGTAGTGTGTCAAAACAGCCTTCTCCATTTTGGATCTGTCCAACTTGGTCCACTGCACAAAACCCCATTGGCAGGATAAATGAGGAACTGGTCTCCTGACTTTTGCGTCTGCTCTGCATTGGGGTACAGTGACTCAAGGATATGACACTGTCCAGACTACTCCTGCTTCTCACTGTTCTGAGTGATATTTTTCCACCAGCAATAATCTTTGGGCTCTCTGCTCGCAATGTAATACTTTTTTCCTGTGAGGGCTTGGTAGGGTCTTAGACGTCATCTTATATAAAAGCAAGACTATTCAAATGTTTTGGAGTTGTGCTAGTAAAGTGATGACTTTTGGGACAAATAGATACAACAAAACATCCATCCCAAGCAGCCCATCAGGAATTTCCTTCCTGCTGGCAGAGACACTTCAGTAACGTGTAAAGCAGCCGCCAGTAACATCCCTTGCAGCGGGCTGACAATGAATAGCCTAGAATCCAACTGTTAGCTTTAGCAAGCACAGGGATTGGATTTTGGGTTTGATTTCTACCGACTATCTTCATTTTGGATAATTTTATGCTTAGGGCTTCCTTGAAAATGCTGAGTTTATAGGTTTACAATTAATCGGTAACATGGTATGTATCTGAGACAAAGCAGGGCTTCCATTAGGATGCCTTTTAAGCGCTTTTAACGCGTGTCCCACAGCTTCACATTTCCCATAGCTATGTACAAAGCAAGCTCTACCATAACGCTAGGTTTACCATGGATTTGTGGTCTATATGGAGGTTCTCTTGTCGTCTTTAGCTCTGTAATCCCAGGTGTATCATCCGTGGTCTGTGTGATCCTTTTGCTGCTGCCCCACCAGGCCTTCCTCATGTCTTCTAATCCCGTAGTGCCACCAGTTTTCCACTACACCTCCATATACCTCAAGTGCCTTCTTTTTTTAGCAGGGGAGAAAGCAAGTCAGCATTAAGAAATAGCATTGCTGTAGCTGGTACACAGCTATATGCACGTCAATACATCAACTGGCTGCTGTGGGTCAGCATAAAAAATGGCTGCTTTCTGGTGGGGACACACACTGGTGTCAGTCTCTTCTGCTCTGATACTTGCATTCTTGAAACTTGTAGGAACTTATCTTTGAGATCTCTACCCTTTTATAAAAACCAGCTGAAATTGTCAAATAATGTCAAAGGGAAAGGAATGATAGAGAGATGGATGGACACACAGATAGCTAGGTCTCAATAAAGTTTTTTTCCTTAATGTGGCTTAATTTAGTGATGTTGGAATACTGCACAGCAAAAATGGGATGCTTTTCTATGACTCTATAAGCACAATACGGAGTCTATTAAAAGTTCATGTAAAAATAAAAAAAGCCCCAAACAAAACCCCCCAAAATATTGGCATATTTATTTTAGAAATTATCAATAGTTTTTACCATTCCTCTATCTCTTGACTTTTCACAAAATAGTCTGTATGTTCTGCAAGTCTATCCTAGGAAGGAAAAAAACCTAATTACACCTGTAGAGTCACTGCTACTTCATTAATAATGATTTACAGAATGGACTGACTGACAGAAGGGTCGTGGGACCTTCACTCCCTTAATTCTTCTGGGTCATTTCTTGGTCATACCTCTGGGTCTGGATCAGTGTAACTTTCCCCTTTCATCTGCACGACCAAAGGCAGTAAACTCAGCATATAGAATTAGATAGGCTACAGTCTTTTGAGGACCAACGTTTAAAAAGCAATGTGGACCACAGCTTTCTATATGCAAAAGGAGCAGAGAAGCATCTGTTGAACTGCTGACCCCATGTTATTGCACAGCAGTATCCCAGCAATAGCAGTTTTGAATTGACTGCAGGGCTACCTCATGGGGGGTGAAAAGGGCCAGTATTCTTTTTCTTTTCTTTTTCTTTTTTTTTTTGATAGCTGCATCACTTATATAACTTCAAAAATCATTCAGCTGAACTGATCCAAATCCCTTGGTGGCCCTGCTTTTTTCATTTTGAAGTTTCGTATTTTTCAGCATAGCTTTCCAACTAGCTTAAGGTAAACCAAAAAGAGCTGTTCCTAAGAGAAATACAATTTTTCATATGAGGACTTAATCTAGTTTCATTAAAAAAAAAACCCCAAAACAAATAAAATGAAGCAGCAGCAGAGAAAGAAATGAAGATGCCATTGGGATTATCTCAAACTAGTGCTGTTTTTCTCTGCAGAGAAGCACAGGTCTCTACGCTCAGAGAGCACTTGACACAACTCCCTCCCAGGGAGGTGCTGCTGAACTTCCACTGAAAATGGCTGCATAGCTCAGCTCGTTAGAAGAAAAAGTGAGAAGTGGGGGTCATGTAAATAAACTAGATTAAGGGATGCAGAAACATTTGTCCCGTGGCACCCAGAGAGAGGAGAAAAAATGAATAAACAGAGGACTGCATAGGCCAGGTAGCAGGAAAATGAACATCAGCATTACAGAAGAGACCACTTAAAGTCTATCTTTAGAGCACCCCTAAGTGGTCGCCATGTCACCTCGTGCCCAGTGACTCCATGAAGGAGCTACTGAGATGTACAAAGCAGCTTTGGTTTATATGGCTTTTGTTCAGCTGATGGTGGGCCTAGGTTTTGAAAGAAGCTGTCCGTTCCTCTTCTCCGTGAAGAGGACCATGGCAAGAGGTTTTCTTCTTTTTCTAAATTTTAACTGGGACCCGTGGAAAGAAGAAGAAGAAAAAAAATAACTAAAAGAGTAAGCATGTCAAGTAAGGACTGATTAAGCACTAAGGATAAAGCTGACAGCACTTAGGTCTGCCAGGCTGCAAAAGAACTGGAATGGAGGGCTAAAACTCCCACACAGCTAGACTTATTTCCAGTCTATAACAAGGCAGTTTTTGCCAGGACCCCTTTAATCTTTTCCTCCCAATATCCTACCCTTTTCTTGACTTGCTCTTTTCTTTGTTATAGGTAGTCTTCATTTATTTTATATTGTCAACTGCTATCTCTGATCTAAGCCCAAGGCCTATAAAATGTGAACTTCCATCATCCACTGTCTATGAGATCTTAACTTTACACCTTTGCTGATACAATTGGCATGCTTGTATGTTAGAATATTAAATCAATTACATTTTCTAATATGCAAACACTGAACACTGTTCTGTAATTTCTAGCAGCAACATGGATGTCAGCTATATTGTTAATAAGTGATATTTTTTCCCCCACGTAGTTTGATACTTCTTTTTAAAGATAAAAGTTCTAAAAGTGATATCTCTCATCTTTTAAAGAGCAGACAGACAACTGAAATTCATATTGCTTAATGTAAACTAGTATCAAATTCTGTAATTAATGACATCCAAGTGTATGCCTTATTAAATGTCTGGCAAGCTTAGCGTGTGGTAAGACTTCAATTTTGCTATGATGTGTGCTTTATTCCAAAGTGACGGCTAAGTTTAAGTTTACACCGCAGCAGTGGCCACTTACATAAGAGGCTGCTGGTAGCACCGTCTATTATTAATATTGCCTGACGCCTTTTTGGAAGGAAAGAATCTCCAATGTTTCCATGCTTCAGGGCACAGGCCTGACATTTTTAGGGCTACCTTTATTGTCAGGGAGATGTTTGTGCCAGCCCTGGGGAAAATAACTGCCCATGTTATATATCCTGGGAAACTGCAATTTGTACGTAACCTATAAAAGCCAGTCAGATTCGAGGGCCTAAAGACCCCTGAAAAATCTTATTTCCTTAGGAAAGGGAGCTGATGCCCCAAAGATGCAGAGGAGAGAAATATCCGGTTCAAATGCATAAGGAACAGGAGCCAGACCTGTAGAGCAGTGGGCGGTAATATGCCTAAGGCAGAAACTGAGGATGGGAAATCAGACTTGGTGAAGGAGAGGAACAGGAGTGCCAAGGGAGCAGTAGACATGGATGGTCAGATGGAAACTGAGAGGTAGCAGAGAAATGCTTTTGCACACTGATGAAGGTGAGGAGCATGGGCATGTGATCGTGTACCATTGGTGTACCGCTGCTCAGTGCTCAAAGGGCTCCTGTTAAAAAGGAGTATGTCAGACTTTTACAAGGTACGGGCACAAGGGGGCCCAAACCAGTTTGAACAGAAAACCTTCAGCCTAGAGTTCCTTTTGAGCAAGTGACTTTGCAATGTTGAAAGTCTCCTTGGCAATGTCGGGTGTTTTTTTTTTTTTTTTGTCTGTAATGTAATGCCTTCTATTCAGCTAAAGCTCTTCTGTTTATTACTGTGAAAGGCAAAGAAGGGTATAATGGTTAAAGCCCAGTATATGTTAAGGAGAAGACCAATTCTGTCCTAAACCTCAGACCAGGCTAGATCAAGACAGTCTCAATATGGACTTGGTTTGTGAGCAGACTCTGACAGCGATGTATCTCTTATTGACAGGGAAATAACAAATGCTGCATTACGAATCTGGCTAATTTAAAAAACTACGTGCTCTAAAGGAGATGGCTGGGATTGAAGAGAACTTGAAACTGACGTTTCAGCGTTGCCCCTACAAGTCACTGGCTGAAATCAATTCTGCATGCCTGAGGCTCCACAGCTGCTCAGACACACGGACAGCTCATTCTCTTACGTAGCAAAATCAACTGCAGAAGATAATCACACCTCTGGGGCTGTATGCAAACGTTGGGAGGGATTTTTGAAAGCGGGCAGCTGTTCACCCCTCTCCGACGCCGGGCCGCGGCTGACGGTCACCGAGATCCCGTCTGCCGCGGGTTTTCCCCTCCGACTCGCTCTCTGTGTCCTGTACGTTGACTCCCTTCGGCTCCGAACACGAAGACCACCACCCCCCCCGGGAAGGAAGCCACCGGGAAGGCTCGCAGCCGCCTCCCCGCCGCCGCGCTGACAGCCGCTCCCTGAGGGGAGCCTCGCGCCCGGGCCGGGGCAACGGCTCCGGC
>WAAD01013181.1:46504-83983 GCA_013389945.1 Fregata magnificens | reverse complement strand
AAAAAAAAAAAAAAAAAAAAAAAAAAAAAGCCAGGCAAATGAATGCAAATCATACAACAAACACAGATTTTGCACGTACAGGTATATTTCAATACTCTTGTGGCTATTCCTAAATTAAAAAGTGGTTTTTTTCCAGCTTTTCAAGCAGTTCCATTGGTGCATCGTGGTGGCAGCTCCTGAATAAACTTCTGAAATAGCAATACATTAACACTGCCAGCACAGCTCACTAATGACTGACGAGCTCTGAAGAAAAAATAATATTTTTTTCCTTTTTCTGGCTATGCTGTTTGCCAAACCTGTATTCCCAAACAGGTAGTTAAGTGTACTTCAACTGGACAAAGAGTCCTAAGAAACACATACTCCGCTTCACTTCCTGACATGCTCTGAATTGCTTTTAGTTCTGTATTTCTGTACAAACACACCTAGTGGCTAAATTAGAGGATACAAGCTACAGCAAATTACAGAGCATGTTTAGACTCACAGGCCTGCTCCTCATAGTTAGGGGGAGGTTTGCTTTGAAACATTTCCAGATTTTTCCTCCTTGGTCTGCATTTTCCTTTTCCAGCACCCCTGTTGCCTTTCTATTTATACCTCCCTCATCCCTTTCAGCACCTCAGCAACCCCTCTTACGTTGCAGGAGGGAGCACAGAACAAACGTCCTCCATTTGAAAAAGTAAGATAAAAAGAAACCAGCTGCTTTCCTGCTCTGCCTCTAACCGTCTCCATCACCCTCCCCACAACCTGCAATTTTACCCTTTTGTCTCAAGGTCTGTCTCTGCTGGCACGTGCACAGCATTTACAGCAGGTTTGGCAGGCGGCAGGGCTCTGGCCATGGCTGCTGGACTTGGCTGGCATGTGCCGCCACCAGACCCCTCAGCACTTGTGGTGGGATCAGCAGCAAGGAGGGGCAGGGAGAGACACGCAGCCTCTTTGCTCCTGTCCAGACTCACGTTGCAACCACACAGCCTGGTGCAAGTCCCTCAGTGCATCCCTCGGTGGTGGTGCTTCCTCTGCTCCGTCACCTGCACTCAGCTAGGGTGGTTTGGAGAGCCATCCATCCAGTTTGTGTTCACAGCAGACATGAAACTGCTGGCTTTTCTGCACCCCCAGTAAAAAGCTGCGCAGCAGAAATACAGAAAATGGCACTGGAAGTCCAAATTTGAGAAGCAGCTACCGGACATTATATGGAATTCTTGTTACAGGATACAGCAAAAATACTGTTTTAAATGGTTGTTAGCCAGACTGATGTTAACAGAAATGCAATTTCTGTTAAAAAAAAAAAAAAAGTAACTTGTAGTCTCATAGCATAGCTCATGCTTTTTTCATATTTTTTCCCATGGCCAAACGTAGAATAAAGACATACAAATAAATATCTTTATGCATACTGTAACCATGGGAACTTCTCTAGAAACAGCAGGCAAAAATATTCTTATTGTCATTTTCAGTAGGCTTTGAGTCTGAGGTAAATTTTAAAATACTTTTTTTTGCAGGTCCTCAGCTATGCCAGAGCACTAAATGCAGTTAGAGGTGTTCAAAGGTAATTTTCAGTATAGTCGCTTCCTAACACTGTGGGTACCTGAGGTCCAAACCAGACACAAGGTTATTTAGAACAGCTCTAAGTCA
Source organism: Fregata magnificens (assembly GCA_013389945.1). NCBI lineage: Eukaryota > Metazoa > Chordata > Aves > Suliformes > Fregatidae > Fregata > Fregata magnificens. The sequence goes on along the minus strand of WAAD01013181.1, from coordinate 82,360 downwards.
CATTTGTTTGTACCCAGAAGTTTAAGTATCTATCTATCTGAGACAGCCAGAATATCATTACATTTTGGCAAAGTCCACTCCTATGACATTCTTTTCTGTCAGAAGAAGAAGCTTTTCTCCCTGCTTTGTATCAAGGAGTTGCAAAGCAAGAAGATTTGAGCAGAGAAGTCAAGTCCACACTGGACCTTGGAAAAAATGTTGCTGACCACTGTCGTCAGTCCGAACAGAAACACTCTTGCTTTCATTTTAGACCACTACTGCAAAGAAGAGCTGCGCACGTCCAGTAGCTATGTGGAAGGACAACAAAAACGAATCATCGACAGTCAAACATAAAGCTATCGTCTTGAAAACCAGATGACAGAAATCCAGGAGGAAAATAAATAAAACAAGCAGGTGCGGTCAATAAGTGTTAGTGGGGGGAATGGATTTTGTCAAAACTGAAAGTAATGGCACTTTTCCAAGTAATTATTTAAATCTATCTACCAGACCTGAAATGAGCAGTGCCACCACCAAACAGAGACTACACTTTACAAAATGTGAATGCCACCTTGGTCATTTCAAAGAATCAAGGTGTGAAATCAGCAAAGGGCTCCAAGAATGGTTCCTAACAAAACAGATGTGCACTCATGCTTGTTAATAACAGGGTTTCCATGAGATGACTGCCAAATGGTAGCGCTTCACATCTAGCTGCCAGCTCCACACCCACAAATCAGCCTGCTACATGTCTAAGTGCTACCATCCACTGAGCTTCAAACTCACATGGGTCAGGGGCTGTTGTGTAAGTGGTACCATCTGCATCCACTAAAGTGTTGCAGGAGCAAAACAGTTGAGAAATTAATGATACAAATAAGCTAGATGCAAGTAATTTATTAACCCTATATCTGCAACCACATGTCTCCCTCTTGAAAAGTAACCCCTTCCTCACCAGCGTGACCTCTTGAATCCAGAGCTCCCAGGACACTTGCAGATACTGCAGGTTTGCAAGCACTTGCGATGTAAAGAAACAAAGGAAAATACAGAAAGTTCAAGAAGTTGACTAATGGTTAATGCATGTGTACATTCTGTATATGAAAATAAAGGAGAAAAAACCAACAGACCAGTGGATATAGCCTTCTCCCAGATCATTTCTTTTTGGGGCTAGGATTTCATGTCACCAGCATCTTTACCAATTGGATCTGATGATCATATTGCTTTTATTTTTCACTTTCCTTAGTGCTCTCAGAAATAGCTATCAAATGAAATTACTTTGTAATTACCTAACAGACTCATAAACTGCCCATAATTATAGTGTGTTATCCATTGCTTTCATAGGCATAGAGGTAACTTTGACATGTCACTCTGCCCTATTCAAGGACTTCACCCATGGTTTTTTGTACTTAGTTCATTGCTGTATGAAAAATAAGATTTCATTGCCATGAGCTTGGGGACTTCTATGAAATCACACTCCCTGGTCACCCTGAACTTTACCATGGCAGGAGACAATTGTAGGTGAAACATGGTATTTTGCTCCACAGAACATTATATTCTTTCTGGGGCTACTAGTTGCCAGACACAAGAGTCTGTCAGGCCTGCAAGTCCTGCTCATGGGCATACAATCCAAAACCACTCATCCTTTTCTCAAGGACAGCGGGAGCAGAAACAGGCTACCCTATATATGAGCCTGATGGGATTACATAAAACCTGATGGGCTTAGTTCAGGAGCCTTCCTCCGCCTGGACGAGGAAGAGTGAGAATAGTGCAGCAAACAAGCTGTGGCTGAGGACCGGTTTGGGGAAGTGACATCCTGATGTGCCTGGGAGGGACAAAGGGCACTGGGGGTATTGGCAGTTCCAGGTCCCTGCTCCAGTAGAGGTGGAGGGGGTGGGCAGGGGGGCTGCACAGCTGTGCTGCCCAGTCCTGCACATCTGGGCAGGGAGATGTGAAGGGCCCTGCGCTCACTTCTTTAAAGCCGACTCAAATTAAAAACAAGTAGGAGGCTGTGCCACTTTTCCCATGAGAGCACGGAGGTCAGAAGAAAACAGGGGGGAGAGGAAAGTGAAAGGACAGAGGGGGAGGTTTTCTCTGTTGACCCCCATCCCTCTCCTTGATTTTTAATGCTTTTTCCTCAATTTCTGAGAAGGGCATATTAAAAAAGGGGAAGGAAAACAAGAACAAAGATGAAAAGCAGGTTTTTCTTTGTTTTTGAAAAGTTAAGAGAAATGAAAGGTTACAGTGTCTTTTTCTAAAATGGGAAAAAGGAATGTTTTCCTGAATTTGAAGTTCTTACATAAAACAAAGAGTTTTGGCAAAGCTGTATTTCTCAAAGATGCTTTTGGACAAAAAATATTCACAAGCTTTAATAGTAATCTAAACTTTCAACACCTATAGCTAACAGTCTCTCCCATGGGAGCTGTAGCAAGGGGGACAAGAGCAAGGGAATTATTAATGAGCTGGACCCAGAGATGGACCCCTTGCAAAACCTGTTCTGCATTGCACAAGATGCAACATGCTTCAATCAGAGGGGACACTGTGGGAGAGGGATGCTGATCTGTGGCTGGGTACTGAGTCTCTTTCTCTGGCATGCAGCCATATGTACAGCTGCATGACCCGCCAGCAGTAGCATCTCCCTGAAACCAGAAGCGCACTGCTCCTCTGTCCTCTGCTTTCTGCTGTGGAGGTAGGGTTGTTTGGTAATTATTGGCTGCTCTACATGCAACAGAGGAGCAGCAATAGGTCCTTATTTTTTCTTTTCTCCTAGTTGTGGATAAAGCCTGCACTCTGGTGGATTGTCTCTATAGGAAAGTGTAATCTATTTATTGATTTGCGGGATATAAAGACTGGATTTCCAGAAATGCTGGGCTCTGGTCTAGCTCCACCTCTTGAGGACTGTGAGGACAGTGAAGTCCTGTGGACAACGAGTGCTTTTTAAAGTCTTACCCCCACACCAACCCCAGGTTCTCCAGAGAACCTCAGAGATTTTGCTTGTTCTAGTGTCCTGGGCTGTGCATTGGGGACTGATTAGGTGTAGATAGCTGTCCATATTTACACACACAAAGACAGTTTTCCATTGATTACTTGGCTAAGGAGGCTCAGGAGTACAATTCATTCTAGCAGAAATATTACACATAATAGACTAGTTCTTTGGCTATCCTTGTTATGAATAGCTCCTCTCAAGTTCATGGAGTCTGTCTGATAAAAAACAGATGAGGATCTGGTCCACCATGCTCGTTGAAACATACCCCTGATTAGACCCAGGCAAATCACTCATGCTAAAATATTTGTTTGACACTTGCAATTTGCTTGTTATACAGTTTGAAGTCTCCTTCTGGCAAATTTCCACACTGAAGTAGCAAGGCTCGCTCTTTAAGGGTCTGGTTTGAAACCAAGGATGTCAACGTAACTCTTTCTGTTGACTCTACAAGGCTTTGGAGCAAGTTCTAAGCCCCTCGTTCATGGAGGGTTCATGCCTATACTTAATGGTAAACATGTTAGGTTTAAAAAGCACTGAGGATACTAGGAAGTAAACATACTCTTTGCTTTAGGCTTGTCCCTAAGTCCTTTGCCAAATCTGGGCTTAAAATATTTACTAATACAATGGGGAGCTGGAGACAGTCAAAGTGAATTTGTTTTAAAATCTGAATGCTTGAGGAACCTTTGTTATACTGTCTCCTCAGCTCTTATTGCTGCCTAAAACCACAATGTCAAGCATGAATAATGGGGGCCAAGAGCTAAGTGTTGTACTATTAAGTATCATAAGAAATGCTTCCCTGTGTGCGCTTAATTTCCATTAAAAAGCAGGCAGGAACAATACTGTTTCCATAGTGTACAGGTCACACTGGCAGAGGTAACCCCAATTCCATCTTCCAACATTTCCACCCTGGCACAAGTAAAAGATATTCTCAAGAACCAGTATCCCGTTTGCTTGTTTGTCTGACTGTATGCAATCACGTATTTTCCCTCTGTGCATGATGGGAACAGTTAGATGACTATTTCTTTGCCTCAGCAACTTAAAGACTGTCTTCCATCCTCAGTTGAATTAGATAGAGGGTGTGTCTCCACTCCTGCAGGTTTGATGAAAAGAGGCAGCACATAGAAGCAAAAAAGCTCTACTCGTTCCTTCTTTAAGGGAAAAGGAGAAATGCAGCTTGCCCCCTTCCCCCTGCCCCTCAGACAGAGGGAAGTCATTGCCAAACAGGCATTCTGGGCACATGCCCAGAAAAACTAAGCAGAGGTCACTTTTTATTTGTCAAGGGTTCTTTGTCACCGGCAGTGTCGTGTGTCTGTCTAACAAGGCTTATGCTTAGATTTAGGCTTCCCTGCAGCCAGGTCGTGCAAAATACCTGTCTTCCACGTACGTTAGTATTTCACACAGCATGAGCTGCACAGTAGTTCTGATAGGATTTAAGCAAAAAGGCAAAATGTGCAAAACAGAAATTGCCTGGAAGGGAGGCTACTGGAGATTAGCTCCAGTGTGTATGAGCTACTTACTTCACGTTGCCTGAGAATGTAGATTCTTTACCTGATAACAGCAGAAAGATAAAACTTGAGACAAGTTGGACATGACTGGAAATACAAATGTTAAAAATGAGGTCAACATGAGTTGTTGGAGATCATGCCACACAAAGTGTGTTGTTTCTTTGCCCAGTGGGCTTTCCCTTAGAAGCACTCAAGGTTTTGAAACTGCTCTTATTTGGAAGTTCTCTGCTGATATAGTAGAAAGTGTAAAATTCTTCCAAGCTCTAAGGACTCAGTGGCTATTGAAAATTTACATTTGAGATGTCCCCATCTTGCTTTATGATATATATATGGCAACTCTAATAACTAGGATGACCAGAGGCTTTTGTATTTAGATTTGACAGATCTCTGCAAACAGTAACACTACGAAAACTATAGTACCTACTGCTAAAAAAAGGAAATTGTAGCAGAAATTTAATGAAGGCAGCATTTAACAGATGAGATGCTGCACCAACTACTTATGTCATCCTCAGACTAAATACAGCAGCCTGTCTTTCTTAATGACCTGGCTTCTTCTGTTTAACAGAATTTGAATGTTCATTTGTTGTTGTAACCTGACCTCTCCCGTATTAATTTTCCCTCGGCTCCACGGAGCTAGGGAGAACCTCAGAATTGTGCTGCTGACAACCGCTACCGTGGTCACCGTGGGGAGCCAGGAATTCAAGGAGCAAAGTCGATGCAATCTGCTTGTATCTGGCTGGGTGCAATTTCCAGTTGCTTTATGCAAAGCCAGTCATTGTTTGCAATTCATCAACTACAAACACAGAGGCACAGGTCAGTGTCCCAAACAAGATGCACCATGTTTTAAATTAGAAAGGTTGAGCCCATTATCAGTCATGCTACAGGTTCTCACTCAACTGATAACAAAATCAGCCACCACTACACATTTTCTAAAACTTTGAATGACTGCCAGTACCCATCAAGTAAATGGAACTGCTTAAGCAACTCTCTAAGACTTTTCTCCCCATATTAATGTTTCCTATGCTTGATCACTTGGCTCAAAACAGGTAATTAGAGATAATTTTTCCGAAGCTGGAAATACTCCTTTTCCTCTTCCTTCCATTCCTTGCTGCCAAATAACTCCAGCTGATGTTAAATGGCTTGCACACAGTGTATGTGGGCTCTTTAAAATACATTGCCAGGCTGCAGGTAGACTTCAAGTATGTGTGCCAACTTGCCTTTTATCTTCATTCTAATGTTGTGACATGGTTTGATAATGCCATAAACTCTGGGATCTTCCACTGGGTAGTGATTCCCCACCAGAAACCAGTAAGTTTTCCAGGGCCATTCTCAAGGGTCCACCATCGGACCTATGGTATCTTCGAAGAGGAAATACTCCTCTGAGCCCTCTTGGAGGCTGGATGCCCGCCAGTTTTGGAGATCGGCCGGTATTATTGTTGAGCAGAAGAAGCACCAGGGTGCTGGCCCCTGACAACATGAGCCTGGCACATCTCATGCAGTAATCGACAGCAGATGGGGATACGCTGCGGCGGGCCCTTTGTGAGACTGTCTGGAAGCTCTGCTCCAGCGCACGGCAAAGTTTGAGCAAGGCAGGGCTGAGCACTGCGTGCTAGGACTGCAAACACAGGGGCGAGCGGTGGAGGAGGGTATGTCGGCTCTCATATCGCTCCTGTTTGCACTGTCTCTTCCCCACAGATGGGCCATAAGTGCCACTAGGGAATACATTACTTGCAGATGGGTACTTTCTGAAAAGTAACAGAGACAAGTTAATGTATAATTCTGAACAGAGCCAAAGCTTTTAAAAAATTCCTACTTTTGAAAAAATTATGTGCAACAACTTCCCCCTCTGCTGTCATAAACAAGGGAAAAAATAAATACCTGACAAACCTAATTTTCAGTGTAAACCAGTACAATTTTTAACTTGGGTATTTCAGTTTTACAACAAAACTTCAGCTGGTTTTTTTTTTAGAAATGAAAACAAAATGAATTCCATGTCGTTCAACAGCTGTTTTCTCTCAAGGAAAATTATCAGAAGTTTCCAGTCAGCTTGTGGTGTTGGTGGATGATACTATTCAGAAAACTAACGATGTGGATTAGGAATCCTTATTGATATCATTCCTTATAATTCTGCCCAAAATATCAGGTGAAACCATTGCTATCAGCATGCTATGAGAAGAGTTTGCTGATCTCTGACCAATGCATTTTGTCTTGTTTGTATGAAGGCTTTAAACACCACAAGAGATCACATGGGTCTCTTCCCACCCATGCAAACAATACAGTGAGGATCTTATGTTGGCTGAGACTCCAAGTATTTCTATAATATATTATAAAATGATGTTATAATACAAATAAGTGCTTTTCAACATGGGGAAAGCTTCCATCCAGCTGGAAGGAGATGTGCTGCTCTAGGTGGAGGCTATCTCCAAGCAATCCCATCTGATGAGCTGGGACTGCTCATGAGGGATGTTTCCTGTACCCCAGTCTTGCAACATGAGGACCAGCTACTAATTTCCCTGAACACAAGCTCATGGTCCCAATGAGGCACAAAGGGAGGACTGAAAATGGTGTTTTGGCATTCATGACCTTTAACCTGCTTTTTGTCAGTTTTGCAATTTATTATACAGGGCATACAAACTCACCACCACCAGTCTTCTGACTGTTGTTCCAGCTCTCAAAATGCTTGTTTTAAGCACAGAATAATTTCCCATCAATCTTGCTTTCTCGGCAAACCTTGCCTCATTCTCAAAGCTGGTTTTTTTCTTCATGGGGAGGAGAAATCTGTTCCCAAAGAGGTAGCATAAAACCTGTGCATGAGTACCATGCCACTTCTGTCTCTAAACGTAGCTTTTTTGTTAGTCAGGACTTAGGTGTCTTGTGGGTCTTCCCGGGTGGAAGTGACTCCTGCAAACATGTAGTGGAGAGCAGGCTGTCTCTGGCAAACTGTCAAGTGGAGACTTCACAGGTACACATGAGAAAATAAAGCAAAACTCTAGAGATATTAAAGAATTTCTTAAAATCTGATGAAAATGGTAAGTCCTGATGCTGTGGTGAAGCAAAATCCCTGTTCTTTGAGTGAGAAGAGGACGTGCGCTTGGGCTCAGGGCTGAGCTCCCAAATGATGCCCATGCCAATGGTCTGCAGGCAGGGGCTTAAACTCTCATGGCTCTCAGACCAGGAGATGGGAGGCGATGATTAAAGAGATGCCACTCTTGCTATGACCATACTTTTTTTGTCCTGCTGCTGCTGGTCTTCTGTCCAGGAAGAAATGCCCGGTAAAGTTAGATACAAGTTATATACTTAGAAAAATTGTTTATTGGTTACAGTCAGGGCCAACTGGAGAAAATCATCAGCTCCCTAAAACAGCCCTTTACTTCCTTTGACTGCTCACTTTGAGCTGCACACAAGACACAGTTTGCAGTGGAGGGGGGAGGAGGAAGAGATAATCAGAAGCACGTGTAGGCATTAACTACAGATTTGCTGAACCTTTTTGTAGGCAGTGTTTCGGGGAGACTGCCTGGCTAGAGAAGCGAGATGAGAAAAATAGCTCAACATTGCTGAAGCTTAAGGACTTGCCCTCTTCCCACACACACAGCAGTGTGGTGCAATTTGCTACCAGGGCAGTGGCAAAACCCAGCATCAGCCCTGGACTGTGGCTTGGAGTGGGGCGCTGCTGAGGGAACGCCATATTATTTGTTTTTGGTGAAGAAGACGTCTCTGCTGATTGCTTCGCAACCTTCTTGCAGAATAGCTTCCAACCAGCCTAATACGATATTTAGATTGGATTTACACTTTTCTTTGTCTCACCACCTGCGCAAAGTAGCCAAGGGCACTGGTTAATCCGTGGAAGATCAAGAGAGTTAGTCAGAGCACAGCAACTGGGACAAAGCTCCTTCCCTCCATTTGCTTTTAACTCTCATTTAGAAGTAAAATCTCTGGACAGGGATTGTCTACCACCTTGTGCTGGCGCAGAGCTTAACACAGCACGGCTTGGGTTTCCACTAGGGAAATGCAGTTTACGCATTACTTCCAGAGTCAAGCAAAGGCAAGGCAAGTCTTTCCTCTCCTGGCACTGCTACTGAGAAAACACTTGGACAGCCACTGCTGACTACCAATGGGAATGCTAAACACATCTCTCATCCTCTTTTGGGAGAGGTATTTGGTGACTTTGTTCACCAGTAGGTATTTGGATACCAGTCTGCTAGGTATTTTGATACTGGTCCATCTGTTAAAGGAATATTTCTCCCAATTCCCTCGGTTTTTAATGTAGAACATCTGTGTCTTCTTTCCTGAAATAGTTTGTCTTTTTTTTCCTTAAAGTAAATTGATGAATGAAATGTCTGCTTTGTTTTTGAGTTTGCTTTACTGCTGTCCAAAAGCTTTGCAGACACCTTAGCACACGTACAGCAAATAATCCCAGATTCTCACACACACAAACACACATGCAGGCCCATGCACACGCACACAAAATCATTACAATTCATTTAATCTCAGCACAGTGTCTCATCTTGGACCTCAGTTTCAACCAAATGACCCGATGAACTGTAGATTACCTGAGTCAGACATCTTGTCTCACTGACTGCAAATAATTTTCCTGTTACTGAGAATGCCCTTGGGCCTCTGTGTCTTCTCATAGAAAAACTGTTTCCATCTGCATGAAAATGTTGATTTTTGAAAGATTTCTCCTTTGGACACTGTCTAAAGAAGACTGGTGAATACTTAGAGTACCCTGCATTCCTCATCTAGCAGTAGTATATTTCCAAAAAAGTCAAGTTGAAAAGTCTAGGTAAAAATCTTTAATTACAAAAAAAACCCCCTTACATACTTTCCTCTACTAAACTGAAGCCTGAGGCCAACAGCAAGGTTCAATGGAAAATAGTCCTCTGCTGATTTGTTAAGGCTCTGGGGCATGCTTTGAGATGCTCTTTTAGCTGGTATTACAGGGGATATGAAATTGCCCATGAAAACAACAGGGAAAATGAGAGGAAGCTCAATTGTGTGCTTCTTTTATTATCCTTCTGGCTGACCCATCTAGCTTGGGGAACTATTCTGGAGTACTCCAAAAATTCAGGGTTAAACCAAATGAACTAACTAGTGCTTTCCTTTCAACTAAAGGAACAATCCTTCTTGCCCCTTCTCAACCCTACCCGATCCTTGAGGATGAAGTCCTGATCGTTAAATCAAAAGGTCTTCTTCTCTTTGTTAGCCTTTGTGTTTTTACCTCAGCACGCAAATTTTACAAGTGCAACCACTTCACAGAATGAAATATCACACATCCTAGAAGCATAAATAACTTTCACATTTGTAAGTCCTGATAAGAAGTACTGTAAATGAAATTTTAACAAGATAACCAGTGTTTTGCTTTCCGTTAATCCTTGAAGCACCTCCCTCTGGGATAACTTTGGAATTGAAAATGCATTACTGCACATCTCATTAATACCACGTGCTTTCCCTCAGTAAAAAGAGTTTCTGTCCTACAAGCCTTTTGGCACAGGGATCCAAGCTGGACCACTGTAGTAAAAGCAGCCCACGGGTTTCCCTCTGTCTGCCCTCGATAGCAGCCCCGAAAAGCACTGAGAGAGGGATCAGGTCGGACATATCAGGAGACAGTTTTGTTACATGGGTTCACACATAACCAAATATTGTTCACCTGAGAAGATAATTATAAATAATTAGAATTGGTTTAATAGTAGAACCACTTGCTACAAAAGACAGTTCAGAAATTCACAGATTTTGAAGGTCAAACAGGACCACATGATCACCTTTATTGGCTTTCAACATAGTATCAACCATAGAGCTTGATGGACACTAACAGTAGATTCATAAGTTGTTTTTGAGAAAAATCATATTTTTCCAGGATTAAGCCTATCTTGAAAACATACAAAAGGTATCGCACTAGTCTTCATTATTCATGCCTTCATTACACCCTGGTAATCAAGTGCTTTATTTCTAGTTTTATTACATTTTAGCTTGCTATACTGGCTAGTCCCCACCTATAATTCTCCAGTGCCTATGCAGATCCTGAAAAAAGCCAAGGAAATGCAGGAGGTTCAACAGACACAGAAATTAGCAGGGGCATTCAAACTGCTGGCCAGAGGAGTTATATGGCCCATTTCATAATTTCCTGCACTAGTTTGGAATGGGTCCTGCAGACACACAGCTGGGCTGTATTTCAATAATTAAAGGAGCAGGGCATGATTAACCTTTACGGGCTCAGAAACTGATTCCCAGAGGCATTGGTTGCTTGTCTCTGAAAGCAATAACTTTGCACACCAGAGTGCCGTGGGCATGAGTGTATGTGTGCATCGACTCATTTTTCGTCCTGGAGGCCAGACGCTCAGCAGGTGTCTGTCAGAAAAGTTCTCCTGAAGACAATACCACATTTGTCCCTGCACTGTCATGTCTATTTTAAAATAAAAAGAGGATCTGGGGCACAACAAACAGCCTTTTTTCCTAAACCCAAGCTACCTGGACTTTTGCACACAGACTTATTGCTATTTGACTAATGTTAACCTAAACGGAGCATCATACACTGCATAACAAAATGCTTCCTCCAGTATTATGTCAAGTTCTCAGCAACAAATTTCCTAATTGCCAAGTATTTCCTGGCAGATTCAAATAACCAGAAAGGTGGGCATTTGTAAAGCACATTTTAGGAAAGGTATCCCATAGGCAGAGCAGATTTACAACATACAAGCTAGACAGTGGGCTAGTTCCTGCCAGATACGGTTGTTCGAGGCTCAGGACAAACTGCCTGCTGACTTCAGCAGCGTTTTCTAAGGCCTTACATCAAGTTCAGGCACTCTGAACGGCAGGAAAGCACCCTTCAGATTTTGCACTTTCAAGTCTTCTTGTCAGATGTTGCTATTTCTGGCATTCCTAACGCAGTTTGTACATCACAAGAAACAAATAGTCAAGGAAGCATTGATGATTTGGCTAGAAGTGGTGAAGCTTAGCCCATGTTTGTAAGTATTTTCCAAATTTTTCATATTTTTCAATGGAGAAAAGCTTAAAATTTGTATATCCAAACCTATCTAGAGGCAGGCTATCTAGTAGTATATCGCTGCCAACTTATTGAAGAGAAGTCACTAAATTAAACTACACTAAGATTAAGGATTTATACTTGGAAAGCAGAGTAGGTTTCTTGCAACCTGATGCACTTCCACTCTTTCCATCTCTCCTGACCCAGCTTGGAAGTTGGTTATAAATCAAACCTACAGCTGTTTCATGTATCACATGATGCCTGGACTAACTGGTACAAAGTGGTACTAATCGTGCTTCTGTTTTTGAGAAAAGCATCAGCAGAGATAATTTTGTCATCTAAAACATCTTGATTGCTGTAACAAAGAGTCGAAAAATCTGGATTAGGTTTTTGAGCATTCGAGAGAAGGTTTCACGAGAATAATGTCAGGTTCAGTTCCAGTCAGTTAGGAAGGCTATGAAGTAAGTTTATATATCTCCTAGAAGTTTATCTAACTCCTAGAAACAAACAAACAAAGCAACCTACACCACCTTTTTTCAGAGTAAGGCAGAATTCACATATGTAAATATAACCTGTAGATATTTATATGGCTGAAAAAGGTATCCACATACAGAACCTGAAGTGACAACAAAATAGTCTTGTATACGACCTACTGTAAGTTTATCAAGATTTGACCACATTTGATGAAAGGTTTGCCTATGCATGTGAACAGAAAGGAAAAAAAAATTACCATGACAACCGCTTTGCCACAGGAAAAATGCGTTATGTTGGTAATTCTATGCTTGCTGTCCAGTGTTGTGCAAATCTCTTGTAATGTCACTCTGATGATTTGTGCATCTAAATACTTTGCAAGGGTTGTACTTCTTTCTTTCAGTTTTCTGAGAGTAGAGTCCAATAAAACACTCACATAGAAGCTGAATAAGAAAACTATGTTATTGGAAAGTCATACTTGCAAATTTGAAAATAAAATGAAAGCAAAATTTCCAAAGCGGGATCTTATTCACTGCTTTGTATAGTATAATTCTTTTTATTATTGCTTAGGAAGTTAATTAGATAACTTTGTGTAGATGCATAAAACTCAACTCTTGGTAGCTCTGGGGTTTTTTTATTTTTCTCACTGATAATTTGCAAACTTTAAAGAAAACTAACATAGCTATGCATGCCTTGAACCAGAAAATACAAAAAACCAAACAGATGAAAACCCAAAGCCTGATGTATGGCCCACAGTTCATTTGTAAAGATCAAGAGCTACAAAATTCTGTTCCCTTACTCAGAGGAAGGGCCTCTCTGAGAGTGGGCAACGCCTGATGTGGCTTAGACAGGGGAAGTGTGTGCATGCCAAGGACCCTGAAGTCACTGCTTACTTCAAAGCTGTAACTTGAGCTTCCCCAGTGACTTTGCAATAAATCAAATAAACCAGGCTGAGAGAGCACGGGAGGCAGGGCAGGCAAGTGAAAGAGATGGGGAAAAAGAAAGTGCTGTGACAATGAAATGTCCAGGAGACAAAGTGGTCCTGCTATGGGCGCTCTGTCAACAAATGTGAAATTATAGCTGTTGGCTTGAATGGTGTTTGCTTTCTTCATTCAAAGAATTGAACCACGGCATCCCCAAATACAGGTAACACAGAGTTTAGGAGTAATGTGGGCCATGCTGTGTAAACTTCCTCACACACAATTTCTTCCCAGTCACACAGTCCTGAGAATTTTATTTTTTTAAGTCATGCAAGCAGATGTCACAGAGAGTCTAGCAAGTAACTTTTTATCAGTGACATTCACCTCAGCCTAGGTCTCCAGAAGTCCAACAACAGAAATGCACGGTGGAGGTGGACACAGGAGAAGCTGACTGAGCTATGTGAGTTTCGAAGACCATGGACCTCTCTTTTTTAAGACCAGATCTTGGAGCCCTACTCAGCTAGGAGTGAAGCATTGGACTTGGATTTACAGATGATTGTTGCAAAATAAGACAGTACACAAACTTACTGTGTCAGTAGCTTCATGTTAGCCATCTGTGAGGATGCTCTTACCCTTCAATAGGCATGAGAAGAAATGTACCTTAGCCTTGACTGAAGAAAGTCTAAGCTTACATACACTGCAGAATAAGAGCAGTTGCTCAATGACAACTGAGGCCAAAACATCTATTCAACCTACTTTGTACTTGCAGATAATCAAATGCTCCAGGAAGATTCCTTATTTTGTTGTACTGAATAGAGCTGGTTGGGTAATCTAAGGCGTATAAAGGCACATATCAATTGTTTAAATTATTTTGCCTCCCAAACGTCCTGGGAGGTTGACAGCTTGTATTATCACCATTTTATTCATCAGGGATGACACTGCTATATGAGGAACAGAAGAATCCTGGATCCACTGAAGTTAAAGGATGCTTTTGACCCAAGGAGAAGTTAACAAGTTCCTTGAAGCAATGCAGGAAGCTAGAGGGGGAACAGTGATTACAACAGCTTTGCTCACAGAGCAAGCTGTTGCCTTAATCACTGGGTATTTTTTCATCTCTACAATTGTACTTAAAAACACATTTGTAAAATCCATCTTATGACACCATGAAGCCTTTTTTTGGTTTTCTTTACACACACAGAAATATTGTGATTTCTACTTATAAGAGTGTCCAGGACTGACACTTGTGAGCAGACAAATGGCCATTATTCACTACTGGCTATTTGTCATTCCCATATATACAAAGTTTGTCAATTAATCAGGAAACAGACTCAGCTCCCTGTCACTTAGCTAGGCAGTAGCACACATAAAGACGCTTTTTGGTAGTTCATATCATGTCTGATATGATTTGCAAAATGTGACTTATTCAGAGAAGTCATGTGATGGGCAACTATTGGTAATGAATGGATTTAAAATAATACCTTTCCTATACATTTTCTATAAACAAAATGGGATGAATCTGCTCAACAATTATTAAATGTCAGCTGCACAACATCATATACAAGAAAACTGGGCTTTACCAGAATTTTGATACCACTTTCCTTTTCATAGCTTCTGTAGGAGCACTGGCAAAGCACATTTTCCTGAAACAAAAATACTTCAACGGAGCAAAAATATTCTGGGCTCAATTCAACTGAAATGAACTTCTGCAATCTCTTCAGGGTTCAAAATCAATGTCTCCTTGTTCAAGAGACAAGCTAAATTCTCTAGAGCATTCACGACAAGCAGGCTTATTCATCATACATTCATCTTTCCCCTAGTGAATCTTAGCCTGTGTCTTTGCACTGCTGTGACACCCCAAACATAAGGCTATAACTGACAAAGCTGACCTGTGTAAATTTACTTTGTTTTCTGGAAACTGAATGTTGCAGATCATGCAAGGGAATAGTTAGTTCAAGGGCAGCTAGTTTTGCAAAGGGACCAGCCCTACAGGCTTGACTGTTCTTTCCAACTGGAAGACATGATGAGAAAGTTTTGGTAACTTTAACTTATGTAAAAATTAATAAGGATGTTGTGGGAAGGAGAGTCTGGAGATCATAAATACTTCACTACTGAGTGTTAGGAAAAAGAAAGAGAGTAATGAGTGGGTAGGCAGTAAGTTATGAAGCTATCGTTCAGCAAATCTAGACAGGGGAATTAAGTAGGGAAGGAGTAAAATTCTTAAGGATTTATTTTATTGACTAGTTTCCAACTTAGAAGGTTAGAACTTTCCCCTTAGTTTGGGTGCAAAGGTTATAGCTGGTCCTTTTCTTTATAAGGGATTGTTGATGTGTGTTATTAATCACCTTCTTCTTCAATGCTATTATAAACCCTGGCAGACCTGCATAGCACAGCGATGATTGAAAAAGACCAGTAGCACCTGATGACTGGCCAAAAACTCAGGATTACCTGCAGCTGCGCAAGGTGACTACTGCTGCTCTAGACATGAACAGCGCAGGCATCAAGAGATGCAGGATCCAGGACGCTCCCAGGCACCATCCCACGTGAAAGAAGGAAAGCAATACCATCAGAGAGAGTGAGCCCTGCCACCCCGTGTGATCTCCTAATTCCAGCCACTGGCCAAAACATCTGCCCAAGAGAGATGGTGTTGACTGGCTGCAGCCTGTGAGCTGCTGACCTACACCGACTGAGAAGTCACTTGTGGTTACACCAGATGTGTTGCCTTTTAAAGATGAAAAGGATTTTTGTGGGGTGGGAGGAGATCTTTTTCACTTCCTGTTAGCAAATTACAGTGGAAATTCCCTCCCTGGACATCAATAGCAAAATTGGAAGCTGTCTGGAGGGTTGCAATGAATGGCCATCAGGCCTTGCCAGCTTTCTTGACTCACTTAACCCAGGTGGCTGAGACATTGTTCAGTGAGCAGGAGACCTGGAGACTCAATTTTCGTGATAGTGACCCCTCTGCACTTCCTCTGATGCATTTTTACTGCCAGAAGATAATGCCGTGTTCACCAGTGCTTGTGTATGCATCTCCATGAACCATAACATTGATCTTGCTGGAGCTGCACCATCACTCGTCTCTTCTAAACTCAGCAACCAGGATACATTTCTGGGAACATACTCATCCAACCAATCGCAGAAACCCTGCAACAAGGTTAATGAATCCTGCCAGTCAGCAAAAAAAAATCGCTGAGACCCCCACAGCTTTAGCAAGAGACTGCCGAGAATGTCACAACACAGCTCGAGGTGAGCCCTGATACACTGGCAAACCTTGATCAAGTCTTTAAGAGGTGGCCACTCCAACCAATGTCCTTTGCCTCTTCAGTACAGCTCACAGTCCTCTCTCCTCCTTCACCACCCCACCATGCCAGCAGAAGGAAACTCAAGTCACCCCCCGAGCCTCTTTAGAACAAAATCTGGCGTAGTCGTGAAAATCCATTTTTATGGGCTTTTTAAAATAAGACACCGGATTTTGTATTGAATTGGCTGAGACATGCATTCTTTTTTGCTGAGTGGGCGCTAAATGCAGTAACTCCCAGCAGAGAAAGGGAGATGACAGTTCAGGGCAGTAACTTGTCAAACTTCTGCCCCAGTATTCCTCTGATCTTATTTTTAGTGCCTTTACTTCTCACACTTGCCTGTTCTCTTTTTTCTTTTTCTTTCCCTTTTTTCTTAGGTGAGTGGCATACTGCTTTCTTCTTATATGTTCAAACATTTAAAAATGCCAACATGATTTAGTAGATCTTGGAAATGTTTCTCTGAGAGTGCATGGAATACTAGCTGCTAAACAGCTACCCTAATTTTCAGAATTGGTCTGGGACTTTTAAGTCACTGATACCCATTTGGAGATGAGTCCATGAAATCATATATGCAAGTAAAATAATCTAAAGCTTCTGAAAGGATTTGTTAAGAAAGAAATAACAAGCAACATATGTAATAACAAGGTAGGAACTAATGTTGAAATCAGCAGAAGGGAAAGAATATTTGGTCCAATTCCACTATTCATTTCAGGGAATGATTTTTAAATCTCAGTGCAATTTTTTGATGAAAGATAGTAGCAGAAGAGTCTGACATCAGTTGTTCTTAGATGCCTGACATTTTGATGGGGGCTTTTACATGGTACAGCTAACTCTATGAATCACAGTACTGAAAGAAAACACAGAGAAAAATATTAATTTACTAGTGATTCTGAAGTTCTAACTTTTTGATAGTATTGTTTCACTGACTCAAGTGCTATTATGCTGCTCAGAGTAGAATTTTCTTTGGCAGATCTACTTGCTTCTCGCTGGTCAAAGTTAAGCAGAAGTCTACCCAATTAAAAAGAAAAAAATAAAAGAACCACTGTCTCATGCTGTAGATGATAGAGTTTACAAATATTCTCAAAAACATCTTTTCCCAAAAGAAAAAAGTAAAACGTTGAGATTCTTTCTGACATACAGAAGAAAATAAACGGTTGAAAAAATAACTGAATCTGAATCTTCATGTTTATTTTAAAGCCAGGAATAAATTTTAAAGCCAATTCTTAGTCAATTGAATTTAACATATTACAGCTGAATCCACGATCTGTCAAAGTACAGTGAGAACTCAGGAACCTAAGCCCCATTTTCAAAAAACAACATCTGTAAATCTCCACCCAAGTGATTTTCAGTCTAACTTAGGTGCTTGTAAAGTTTTTTCATGGAGCTGCATAGGCTTAAATTTCACTGCTTCTCAGTGTGGTGGAAGCTTCTAATTTCTGAAGAACCAAGACTCTAAAAGGTGAAGTGGCCCGAAGACCTTTAATGACTTCCAGCTTCAGGGTCTGACTTATGTGTGAGGGTGGCTAGAACAGCTCGTTCCATCACTCTTAAAGACAGCCAGCCACCCCACGGAAAACACAGCTGCTTATGGAGCAGTCGACGCTCTGCCACGGTTTACAGGCCAGCACATGAAGGTAAATCAGCACCGGTTTCCACTCACTTTAAAGCTCTGTGCTGCCATGGGTAGTGCAGCTGCTTGCAGAAGCAGCTGAGCCGCCTCAGCAGCAGGGTGGCATATGTGGATGGACAGCTGGGGCAGGAACTGCTGCAACCATCTCAGCATAAATCAATGCTGTTTACATTTGAAGCTTCAGGCATGTAGGAAAATTTTTCCCACCTTTTTTGGTTTGCATTAAAAGGAAAATAAAATATTCCTTCTTAACTGCTGTATTTCCACCCAGTTCTGAATATCTACAGGCCATGCTTTGTCATATACAGCTCTTAGTGATAACAGACTTGCTATCAGGCATTAACAAAGAGACACAGCTACCAGTTTAGTCCCGTTTTTCAGTCCACTTAGTTAACTTATTGCAAAAATGAATCAAAGCACCATGGCTACCCCAATGAAAAATACCCTGTTCAAAACCATTTCTATGGAGAAGTAGGCCTCCTCAAAAGTCTTTCGATGGGAAGTATACAATCACTCATTCTTACGCTGGGCAATGGCTTTGCTTTTAATCTTTGATCCTATTGTCCTCAGCTAATGAGAAGCAACATTCTGTTTGGAAAGGGTGGCAAGGGTTTATGTCATTGTCTTGTCTTGCAAAGCCCCATAAAGTTTTAAATATTAACAGGCTGAAGAGTGGTGACACATGCGTTCAGAACAAGTTCTGTGCTGTCTTCTATTCTAGTGACTGGGATTTCCCTTTCTGTTTTGTACATAGCTTACTTTCAAAAGAATAGATCTGGAGAGGTATTGTTTACACACAAAAAAATTACTTTTAAGTAAATATGTATGCTCACAAATGGACACATGCCAGTAGACCATCACCATCATCTCAGGACTCACATCTGAAAACTGGCCAAGAACTCCCACTGGCAATGACTGTCCTCAACAAGGTTCCAGGAGCATGAAGCACTGTCCTGGAGTGAATGTGGCCTCTCCTTCACCTGGTCTGCCGTAGGCATGCAAGACTGCTTCCACTCTGCAGATCTCTTAAGCACTTCTTGAATTTCCTGACCCAGTACTGACAAACAGCCACTGAATCCTACCTGAGCTGGCATTGGGTCCTTCTGAAATGATGGATCTGACAAGGAAGGATCCTCCATGTTGGCTGTCCTCCTTGCCCGAGTGTGTGCAGAATTGTCCTTGTATGAGATTTTTGGGGGGAAAAAAGAAAGAAAGAAAGAAAAAGAAATTGGCTTCCTGATATTATATTTTCCCTGGAATTTTTTGCTTTGTAAAATGCAGACTGAAAAGGCTGCTTGCAGACAGGCTCTGCCCTGAGTTTTGACCACTCTGTTACACATGAAAAAACCAGAATCCACATAAGCAGGGATTTAAGTAAATAATTATATCTGGTGTTGCTGAGCAAAGAGGAAGTTTGATATCTGAAGATTAATCTAATCACAAAACATGGTGCAAAACACCTGTGTCAGCTTTGGTTGGAGCCTAGTAGACTCCACATCTAGAAAAGCCTTGATGACTGAAAAAGAGGATGAGTAACATAGATCAGAAAAGTCTTGACAAGAAGTACTAAACTTGGCACAGGACTGCTTGTTACTACATTGGCCTGACAAAGTAAGGACTCTCATGCCATAAAAGGGAATTCATGCCATCAACAGAATTTAAGAAAACCTAACCTTTCATATCATGCGTCAAGTTATTTGTCTCAGAAGGCCGAGAGAGACTTTTACTGTAAGTCAGTTTTCAGTATGCTGTAAGCATTTAGATGCTCAGGTCCATATAGATATGACCACTACGTAAAAATAAACAGTCCCAGCAGGCTGCACCAGCTGGTGGTGATGGAGAAGGGCTTCACCATAACGACCTGCCTGAGTTCTGTGGTCGGTTAAAAAAGGTCTAAATAGGTGATTTTTCTTTTCTGTATCTTTTCATTCTCTTCTCACAGCATTAACTTGCTCCATGTTACTCAACTTTCTCTTCTCTATTGCAGTGCTTATCTTTCCCCTTATTTCTTGACCTCTTTCTCCAGCAGGGACAAGATTTCCACACTTTTAATGCCATCTTTCTCTCCCTCTGCTTTAAACTCCCCCCAACCAAACAAAAAACCTCCAAACACAACCAAACTCCAAAACGTCCAAATCCAAATAAGAGCTCCAATGAGATTTCATTTTTCTTTTGTTTCTCTTTTACCAGATTTTTCCTCATTCAAGTCTCTTTCCTGTTTTCAACCCATTCTTTGAAGCATAAAGAGTTGCATAGGCTTTAGGAAACACACAATGGGTCAAAGCCAATTCTTCCTACTCTATGCCTGTGTGACAAGCAGAAGAGAAAGAAATCAGCTTAAGTTCATGCCTAGAATAAATTTGGAGAACTTGAATTTAGGATGGAAGGATTTTTCAGTGATAAATGAAGCAGACTTTGTATGGAATTGGAGACATACAATAAATTTGGCATTTCAAGCCAGCATTTCTGTGGTGTTCCCTTTTGGCTTTAAAGTGTGGCTTTACAAAATGCTCCAGAACTCTTAACAAATATTGTCAATACCTAGCACATATAAAATAATTAATCACATCTTTTTTCCTGTTTTGTCCTTGCCCAAGATGTTAAAAAAGTCTTCCTCTAAGATGACATCTAGCAGTTTCTAAAATCTTTATACCACCTTTCCTCTACAGAAGAATTCCCTGGTTCCCTAATGGCCTGCAGCAGCTATGACGGACATCAAACTTCAGCTTCTTCTTTCCAGACACCTTCTAAATAATGGCTCAGAAATTTACTTGGGATGGGCCCCTGTCTCACACACCTTGCTGCAGGCACCCATACTGTGCCTGCTGAGAAGCCCAGGAGCTTCAGGCAGGTAAGTCAGTCTCATCAACATCATCATGACTTTTGTGCCACTCTTGCTCAGATTTCCTACCCTTCCTTCCCTGACGGAACAGTCAGTGTGGCTCTGGCACACCTGGGTGGCAAATGGGACTCACAGAGGTGGTGCTTGGGCCTCTGCCCAAGCTCTCCTCAACTTTGAGACGAATCTAGCGAGCACAGGATAGTTCAGGGATAGAGATGGCCTCTTAATATGCAAGCAGAAGGCCCAGCCCAGAATATTAATCAGCTCTAGTCCTTGCTGCGGCTTCACTTTCTGCCACTCCCTGAGATGTCCAAAACACAAAAAAGTGTGTGTGTGTGTGTGTGTGTGTGTGTGTGTATACACACACATATATCCATATGCAGTAGAGGTGCATAAATGTAAATCTGTATACCTAATACTACAAATAAACTGAAACTCAAGAGTGTTTTTTAAAATTAAGTAATTTAAAGGTAATGAGACCTTAGGGAAAATGTATAGGACTGTGCTATGCTGTCAGACAGGTGAATTAATGAGTGAGGCTGAGTTGTGTTTGGACAACAGGAGAGTAAAACCTACTTTTGTGATAAGTTTCGCTTGAAAAATAGGTAAGATGTTCCTGAGCAAGGTTGCCCTTCAAACACTTTATTGGGGGATAGACCTCTGTATGCAGGTGTTAACTTCAAACTTATGCACCCTCTTAAATTGGGCTGTAAATCCTGAAGATGCTCCGGCTGTGACTGAGGGCTGAAATGAGATTCTCAGGCTTTGGTAGAAGTGTTTCTTTGACATGACTCTGCATTCTGCATATTATGCATCTGCTAATGTACTGTAACAGACCTACCACCACACTGTGTTTTCAAAGGAGAGAAATACTAGTAAAGCAATGAATCCTGTGTGCCAAAGAGGTTTGGACATTCTGGGTTTTATTTGTTTCCTTGCATTACAACAGAGGTATTCAGCAAAGCTAACAGCAGCCATCTCCCTCCAGTCTGTGGGGAGAGATGGTCCTTCTAGAGGAACAGTCAGAGCCTGGGCTAAAAATAAGTCACCCAGAAGCATTCTCTGTAGGGAGATATATCCCCATTCAGCAGAGGAAACCCAGGGATATGATATCTACTAGGCTAAAATTTGCCTTTAGAAGTACTCCAAGAATGACAAACCTCTCATTGCTGGACGTGATTGTGTCCTTGAAATGATAGTCTTTCCAAGCTGGAGGACTATGGAAAACAGAAAGTGTCATTTTCACGGATGTGTAACTAGCTGACTTATGATACTGTGTATTTAAGAGTGTTTCCCTATCCAGATGTGGGTAGGCGTAGTTCCTAAATAGACAAACTGCAAAGTATTCTCATTAAACAGGTTGCCTTCACGAGGGGCTCAGAAACATTCTCCTGCTATTTTGGCCTAACAATCTCCATACAAGCAAACTGGTTTTGTGGCACCTCTCTGACGGACTAAAACTTAGGCTTGCCCCATCCCACTGTAGATGGGGCAAGTAGATGCTCACTCAATGTAGATGTTCACCTAAGTGAGCACCTGAGTCTTGCCTGGCTCCCTCTATGGTCAGTAGAAAGAGCCAGGAATCTTCAGAGGGTCAATTAGTTCAGCTAGGGCTTGAATTGCCTCCGGAGCTGCTAGTCTGAGAAAAGTTACAGAAAGAGCCTAGGTTTTAACTGCTTGCAAAAGGTGTGTTTTGATTCATTGGTTATTTAAGCAGTAAACTCTTCACAACATTAAGACATTGAAAGTAGACAGTGTTAGGCTGCTGTAACAGCATCAAGAAAGCAAGAGTTCTGTGCCTGTAGCTTAGTGACATGAGCAGGGTAATTTAGAGAAAAAAATAGGTGCCTGAGATACCAGTGGGGCAAGCTCACTGTGGTCATGCAAGTTTCTAAGAAAAGGATCTTAAACTGTTAGACTTGGAACATGTATTAGAGACACCCTTGAGCCAAATAAAACCCAAAGCAAGAAAACCAAGTAAAAATTTAAAAATTGGTCTTCAATAATTCTGTTTGCTTGCAGGTGTCTCAGGAGGTGCCTCAAATTTCTCTTCCTGAGCTGCGATGTCCTGGAATAAAGTAGGTCAGGACAGAAACACTCTCAAAACTTGGCCAGAACTATGGTGTATAGAAGTCTCAGGAGTTTGCACTAAACACTGGGATAAATAGCTGTACAGGAAAGATGTACTTTTAGAAGAAGCCAATTTGGACACTTAATGTAAAGGGAGGATGGGTGTACTATGGGAAAAGGGCCCATAGAATGGACCTAAACACAGATGGACTACCACATACCTTCTTGCTGCTTGGGAGAAGGCAAATAGTCATACACCCTTCTGGAGCTGCTAGGTCACTCTTCCTCTCTGACTAGTTTGAGGTGAGCTGGGGTTATTGATCCTCCCTCTAGATCCCTGGTGATGTAATGAAGAGGGTTAAAGACACCCCTGCCACATGTATTTTCCTTTTGGTCAGCTCCTGCAGTTTAGATAGTTTAGATAGCAATGCTGGCTTGATCTTCTCTGTAGAGATCCTGCCTTGATCTTGATAGATGGAGAGATGAATCCTGTCAGAGGCAATACGTCAGGTTGGGAAATGCAGGGGGAGGTACAGCACTGCCCCGATTGTGCAGAGATGTGCACAGAAACACCCTGAGAAATCTTTGTGTAAGCTGGCCTGCTGGGTTAAAGTGCCACAAGGCTGGGCACTGCCCCAAGCTCTGCCTCATTTCTGGGTACTTCCCTTCCGGACTCCATCCTCTGCTGATTCTTGAGTGTTTATTTCCCAAGATGAGCAGGGAAAACAGCACCTCCTCTCTCCAGCCTGTAGGGAGGAGACCTCAGTGTCTCTGCCCAGCTCCATGTAGCACGTAGAGGAGATGAGGATGTGCGTAAGGAAAGGTGGGTATTCACTGTTTATATCCAGAA
Source organism: Fregata magnificens (assembly GCA_013389945.1). Taxonomy (NCBI): domain Eukaryota; kingdom Metazoa; phylum Chordata; class Aves; order Suliformes; family Fregatidae; genus Fregata; species Fregata magnificens. Next base: position 58,847 of record WAAD01013181.1, on the reverse strand, counting down.
GCCTAAATGAAGGGTGGTAAAAGACTGTGGAGTGCTTCGGGTTAGGCAGCCAGGGGAAGATAGCGTGTGCATTTGAGAGAGGTGGAAGGATTGTCCCATTGTCAGCAGTGGAAAAGATGGCTGAGGAAATGGTTCACCCTCATGGAGAAGGGGTTGGAAGACCTGGAGGACTGAGAATCTCTTCAGAGATCATCCATCCATGGGATGGTTGAAGTGATGAAGGAGCACAGAGAATTTGTTTTCAAATCTTGCAAATCTGCCTGGCTTACCAGGCTACACAGAAAGAGACAGAAAAGAATCAATAATCAACCTAGTGGGTGAAGACGGCAAGGAGTGAGATCCGCATTTTCCAGCGTCCTGTAAGATATTTAATGGCCACAGAAGTGGGAACTCAGGGAAAAGTATGAGAGTCAAAGGATGGAGGCAGCTACCACTACACAAACATCAGATGTATGCAGGACTCTCTGATACACCCCTGAATTGGAAGAGTTTGTGCTCTGTCACAAGTGTCTACCTTCAGAGACAGAGACAAAGCATCAGCAAATAAATGAATGGTGTGTCATCCACAGGTTTACGACTGCCATGGAAAACTCACTGCTGACGGTCTAGGGGTGCTGGAGTTTGGCATTGCTGGAAAAGCAGAGATGCAAACATCACGAGTGTTACCTCTGACTGAGGGAGGGTAGTGCACCTGGGAGGAAAGCACATTCAGGTTTCACTTAAGAGTTTTCATTTTTAGAGCTGATATGCTTGAAAGTTCATGAGACTGGTTTTAATGAAGTAGTAAGTGACAAAAGCCTATGAAAATGAGAAGCCAATGTTAATGCTTTTGGTTGTAGACCATGATGTTTTGGAGCTAGAGCCAGGAAAGTTTCCAGAAGTACTGTGCTTCATAATTAACTGAGGAACTTTAAAACAATGTGCACTCTTTAGGATATTTAAAGATATTACAACCATAATTTTCGAATGCTAAGGCTTTATTATTTGGTATTTCATTTCAGTTCAACATGATCAATGCAAAGTGTGACTGTTACAACAAGAAAATCCTATAAAGTAAAGATTGATGGACAAATGACATGACAAATGGAAATGTTATTATTAACGTAATGTGCTATTAATATACATAAGATGCATGAATAACCCTTCGATTAATGATTATATTGTAGTTAATGAAGAAATTTTGTGAAGTTCAGTGCAATTTAAGTTCTAGTTTACACAATATCTACTCTTTTTTTTTTTTTTTCTGATAGACACTATTAAATGTCAAGTGGGATATCTAGTGGTGCCTAGGGAAGGAAACAAAATGAGAATGAAAACGTATAAAAGGAAATTTCAGTGGAAGAACAGGAGAACCTTTCTCAAAGAAAAGTCTTAGACCAAGAGTCCACTAAAGAGTATGTTAATCCATCTACTGGTAATAATCAAACTGGTGAACAAAATGGTAAAACAAACAACTTTCATATGTATTCAGTGGTTTAAGATAACCATAATTCAAATAAGAATCTGTGTTCTTATAGAGAAAGAGAACCTGACATTTTTTCCTAAAGATATATTTTTCTTTAATAGTGGTTTTCTTTAAAACAGTGGAAATCACACCCATTTCACCAGTTTCCTTACAAGCCTCAGAAATAAAGTTCACACTTCATATTTGCAGTTTAGCCAGCTCTATTGTTTATTGATTCTTTAGTAATATTTTTAACTAGAAAAGCAAAATGTGACAGAAAAAATGGTGATGTTTACCTTAAGACAGGGTAACACTTTCAGAAGATATTATGTCACATTGACATTGGAATGACACTGAAACAAGTTCACAGAATTGCTCTAAATCCATTAGTATCCATTCATGAATATGAATGATGTTAAAATCTTGCTCATTATTTGCAGTCACAAGCATATGTCTAGTTTTCACTTACAGTCACCACTACACAGCTATATCCAGATCCAAATGATAATCCACATTCACTCACTTCATAATATGAGGCTTTTCCATAAGACAAAAACGGAACATGCAGTTGGCCACGTCTCTCTCCTCTTAGTGTCCGTATAGCTACAACGGCTGTTGGAGACACTGAGAGTCTGCTGCTTTTGCACAAACCAGGATAATTAATATTACTAATGAGTACAGCAAGTATAGGAATTCCTTCTTTTTTTTCCTTTCAGCCATTCTAGTATTTCACTGACAACATATTGCTAAAGAGGGAACCGAAGACCAGAGAAACCACACAGTAAAAAAATATCCAGGGATCTGAACATTAATATTAAATATCACTTGCACAAAGTGTATATGCTAACCAGAAACAGAGAACAAAATGCTTCCCATCAATAACGTACATTCAGCGATGACTTCCCATTTGGATGTATGAATTCAACATCACCCCAGGGTGCTGGGTAACTTCACTAAGTTTTGCAGTGCAGAAAAACAGGTGGTGCTACACTGTCATCTCTTCGTTTGTGTAACAACTTCTGATCACAGGCTGTGAACCGAGTATGAACCTAAGTTCTCCTGCACAGGAGGCAGAAGCCTCTACATCGGGAGCTTCAAACAGATGAACAAATGCTCAGCTGAAGGGAAAGCACATGGCTGGCTGCTGGAAGGGTTACCTATTGAGTGGAGGATCCTTGCTGGCAGTGCAGTTATACAGGAGCTTCAAAATAGGCTGCATGAAGGGGGATGGAAGCACTCACTGATGTCCTACATGGTACAGCTTTCTTCTTCAACACAAACAAGGGCCTGCAGAGCATCCCACAGACAAAATACCTCTTGTCTTCTTTTGTGTTACCCTTCCCCGCCACGGCCCCCTGCAGTCACTCCCTCCCACTCACCCCCCCCTTTTTTTTTGTTGCTGAGCACAAGATTTATAAACCCTTTGAAACATGTTGTTTCCAGATGCAAGCTCCGAGTACCCCATCAATAGCTTCCTGCCCTGCTCCAAGGGCTGAGCAGAGGGAGGCACACACGCTTCCCCCCACAAGCCCACCCTCCCTTGCTCACTGAAACCCTCCAGAATGTGCTCTCTTCCTGGCAGAAACCCTTTTGCATCCCCTTGCTTAACATGGTGAATTATCAGCTCATTAGGGCCCCTGTTTTTCCACTGATTAGGTGTCCAGGACTGGCATTTCCCCATGTCTTTCTAACGAGCTGGTACTAGTGCTGTCTGTACTCCGCACCTGCACCGGCGTGTAACACGAGAAAAACCTCATGGGTCCAAATGAAACACCGCATTATGATATTAATAAAATGTGTCTTGAACACCAAAGGATGATGAGGTAAATGTTAATTATTTCTGTAGACTAGGACAACTTAAAAGCACAAATGACAGCATCTAATGTCAAATACCTGTTAGGAGTCTTTGAAAGCATGCCAGCCTCCTCACTAAGCCAAGCCAAAACAGATTAATAAAAGAAAACCAAACAGTAGTTGCTGCCTGTGAGTTCAAAAGCAGAAAACTTTTTTTCCAAAAAAAAGCTGTATTAACCGTCAGCTGTAATTATGCCACACAAAAGGAAAAGCTTTAAAACGTGTTACTTATGTGCAGAAAATGAAAACCATAAAATGTTAGTTCAACATTTTACTCCCACTACTTCTTTTCTTTGGTGATGGAGGTTGTTTAAAAATAAAAATTAAGTTAGAGCAGGGTTGGAAGGGTACTTTAGCAAAGAAGTTTTGGCTTAGTAGGATTTCAGAACAGCTTTCTGACAACCACAGGCCAGATGCATCATGCTTAGTCTGTGCGTATAGCTGAGCATCCTCACGCACACTGACCACCAACGAGGTGCCATGCGGGGCACCCAGGGATCTTCCCAAAATGTAAGCTTGGCAGCACAGTTGGATTGAACCTCAAATACCCATTTACTTACATAGTTTTCCCGTCAGAGCAATGGCAGGCAGTGGGGAAGAGGGACTGGAGACCCCATACTCACCACGCTACCGCTGACGTGTGCCCTTGTGGGATTGCCCTCCCAGTCCCTAAAAGGGCACTTTGCAACTGGATTGGGAACTGGGGATCCCCTTGTCCCTGCTCAGCTGCTCGCTGGCTGATGCACGAGGAGGTTAGCTGCATTCACACCACAGCTGGGACACTGCTGGGCTTCATGATCCAGGCTGTCACCTGGGTTTCCACACCCAGACTGCTGCCTTTTGGCACCTGGGGCTGGAGGATGGCGGGCTGGGCACGTCCCTCACGCTTTGAAGTCCTGCAGCCAGGAAGCCACTCTTTTTGCAGGAGGACTTTATCCCTCTCCTCTATCTTCCCACTGCTGCTGCAGAAGCTGCTGGCCAGCGCAGTGGTACGGGGCAGCTCTATGGCACTGGGGGCAAAGGTACTAACCGTGTATGGTCTTTTGCTCCGACCATCTCTAACTTTTCTAAATGACTGGGGCAAACAGACTTTCTGCCTGTTCCCCACTCTGCTCTGAGTGTGGGAGACCCTGCATGTAGGACGCAAAGGCATCATGCAGCTGTCAAAATCAAATGCTGGTAAAAGAAAAACATCATTGCATGTAATCTTACAAATGCTAAAGGACAAGACACCTCTGTCAATAACTTCTGAGTGTCTGATGTTAATTTCATACTACTACTTGACATGCTTTGTCTGTTGATAAGCCCAGACACACGAGCTACTTCTTTCAGCTTCTTCATCACACTCTGCCAGCAGTTAAAAGTACTTTAGCAGCATGTTCAATACAATAACCTCCAGGGAGAGTGAAAAACCAACCGACCGTGGTCCTTATCCACCGCATAATGTGAAGGAACAGTCACAAGCTGAAACCAAACAGCTTCCATCAGGGCAGAGGCAAATGGTTTTGCCAGTGAGCAAGGTTTTCTGCGCACACAAATTGTTTCTGGGAAATAGCAGGTCACTTGTCTCTCAAAGCCCTCAGTCAAGGCCAAAGGCTTCTGTGGAAAGTGACCAGGCTCAATCAAACAGTGCAATGGTGACTGGATAAAACTCTCTCTCCTGAGTTATGCAGCAAGTCCAACTGACAGGTCTGAAGTGCGGGGCGGGTCTCCAGACCTGGTCGGGGTGCTTACAGCTCGCCTTCTGGTGGGGTTATATCATCCCTATAATCTGATGCCGGAGCGCTTTTGAGTGAAGGGGAAACCTCTGGCACATCTGCAACCGCTAGCTTCTGCAGCATTCCTCAGAAAATATCACGTGTCCCCACTGCAAATTTAAGAAAAAGTATACAGAGCTGATGCAGAGTCTTTCTAATAATGACTAATGAGGTGAAAAACCAATAGAAAGATGAAACAATGGGTTCTTACATAGGTACAGACACAGAACTAAAAAGCGTGCAGATTTCAGTTTTCAAAATGCGTTTTAAATGCAGGAATAAGGGCTTGCCATTGCACTTTCCCACGTGGGGGGGCTGAACTAGGCTTGCTGATCCAGAATGACTCCTATTTGTTTTCTACAAATGTATATATACAGAAAATATATTAATGTAATTAAAATATGTACATGAATAGTTGCATACACATATGTTCCAGCTGCCATGGCCATCCAGAATTTCTGTTGAACTAATCCATGTCTAGTCAATGTCGATTTCTGGGCGTGAGCCAAGGACTTTGTGGATGGCGTGAAAAAGACCCATATAAGGTTTGGAAAAATCCAGGTAATGCATAATCAGAGCAGTAAGCAGGTATGGTGTGATGGCAGAAGCAGCTGAATCACAGAAAAATTATGGCAAAGCCATATCTGTGTTATGAAATGCAGATTTAAGTAATCTAGGTTACATGGAAAAAGGATAGTTCAGCAGAAGATTAAAGCCAGGGCTCCAGTTCAATATTTCTAACTAATGTTTACTCTCACTTTACCCTAAGACTAGCCAGAAATTTCTACGACGTGTCTTTCTTCATTTAGCAATGCATCTAACTAGGGAGCAGAACGACCACGATGGCAGCAGCAGATTCTGTCACGCAACATGTGCCAGAAGGCCAATGGGTTCAGATGTGTTGATCCCAGCTAGATGCACACATCCTCTTTCCGGTTATTAAGTAAAAAGAATCTCATGTAATGAGATGCCTAATTGTGCATGTGTGGATGTCTGCATGCTTGTGGGCACGGGAAGAAGAGTGGCAGGTTTGGAAACACAGCTCAGTTAGACTCAGTGAGGATCCCCTGCAGATACTTGCTAACTTTACATTAATAATGTCTAGGAATATCATCTGGATACTTGATTGTAAACCACAAAGCAGTTCCAGGACAATTCCAAAAGTAAATTAAAGACAGACAGGTCAACCTACACAACCCACAGTAAAAGTGACCCTGCTTGCTGTCCGTGCAGAGGTCTGTTTCATGGCCCTGCTATGCCACTGTCTAATGTTATCTTTTTTAGACAGAGGCTAACAGTGAACACATTGGCAAGCTGGAGCCAAAAGAAGTGACCTTACAAAGAGGAGTCTGTTCAAAAATGGATTTCTTTTCCTTGGTTTCAAGAGAAACGATAGCTATTAGCTATTATAGTAAATCACTGGTTGCTAATTTATGATGGCTTTCAAACCATTATGATTATCTGTGTGAGTGATGGGTCCCATTGTGCAAGCTGCAAAGAATCCTGAGCCCACTCCAGCAAAGCTATTAAGCATGTGCTTCATATTAAGCATGCGAGGAAACACAGTAAGATCAACATATCTGAGTTAAGCATGTGTTTAAGTGCTTTACTGGACTAGGGTCAGAGTGCGTAGCAACTTGCAGGATGGACTTCTATGGGAATTTAAGTGCTTGTGTCCGAAAACAACAGTGCATGATGGAGACCTATCTGAAACAGCACTATATTCCCCGACATCTTAAGCTACCTTTCTATGTTCCTTTTGGTGAAGAAATTCTTCTAAATTAGCAGGACTACAACTATGTATCTGCAGAAGGAAACTGATGAATGGCAGTCTCCTATTCACCTACCTAATCTACCTCTGAACTAGAGTACCAAATAAAGAATTTCAATCCAACACACAGCAGGATCTTCTTTTTCATTTTAGAAAGCCTTGGCATTATCCATGTATCACACCTAGATTTCATCTGGCCTAATTGTTGTCTTGCCAGCCAGGAATCTAAATCCAGCTCCAGGAAGATGAGGAAAAATGTATACAATAAGAAAAGTGATAAAAGAATTATACTGTCACAGCCTGCTTACAATGCAAAGGAAGGGGATTGCAGCTGTTCCCCCCTCCCTTCTCCCTTCCAGCAACCATGCTGACAGATTTGTCCAGTCTGGTTTTTTGCTTTTGTTCCTTTTTCTTTTTTTAATCTTTTTAACATGAAATCAGCAAACTTCTTACATTTCCACAGGATTTTCATGACCTGTGGCAACTCACACCCACTGAGGTTGGTAGAATGTGTGTCCACAAGCACAAGAACCGAATCAAGCTGTCTTCTCCATTAAAATCATGAACCCCTCCGAAGCCAACAATGTTGTGCACATGCTAAGTAAGTGGAGAACTGAGCTCACAATATACATGCCAAAGAACGAGTGACTGAAGGGGCAAGATAAAACTGCAGCTGGAAAAGAAAAGCAAACATATTGTAGGTGGAAAAACAGTGATGAGTGCAAGGTCCTAGCCAGCTGCCCCCTTCTTCCTGACTCAGGAAAGAAAATAGTGTTGAAGTCCTAAGGTCACAGACAGAGGAGAAGAGAGGGCAAGAGCCAGACCTGGAGCTGAAGCACTTCCACACTTCAAGGGGTGTTGTGGCAAAAAAATAACTGACAGACGATTGGGAGGGGAAATGAAGCGCCTTAAAGGGAAATTAATGAATCAAAGCAGGCAAATCTCTCCCTAATGGTATAATATTTCACAAGCTTTAGTCCACACAACATGGAGTGCAAAGTTTTATTTATTCTTTGTTCCAGACACATTCTGGAGCAACATTCCCCTTATTTAGTATAATACTTGCTGTGAAGCTCGAGTTCAGTTCATCTACACATTGAAATGCCTTTTTCATCACGAAGTTTCCTGTGCCTGGACATCTGGCTGCAATCTTATGCTCTATGAATGCAAGGAGTACAATGAGATGGTATTACCTGATCATTCTCATAATTTCTGGGCCAAACCTCTTACAAACATAAATCAGTGTAACTCCTCTGAAGTGAATGGAGCAAGGCAGAGTATCTGTCCACAATGAATAATGAATCTGTTTTAATGAGTATGTTCCATAGCAGAGGAATAAACCATGTTTATTTTTCAGTAATGGGATAGAAGCCCTCACTAAACATTGCCTTGCCCTGTTTGCCTTTCTTACTTCACCAGCTGTCCCTAATGTGTGTGATGCTTTGAAGACGTTCCTGCTATTAGCCTTTGATTTCTGCCAGGCCCCTGACCCCTTGGTGAAAGAAGGTGTGGAAACTGAGATGAAGCTGTATCTCTTCAGTCCTATGCAACTTGAGGAGTTAAAGATAAAAGCTCTCACACCGCCACAGAAATGAGGAAATAAGTAGTACCAACTAGAAGGAAGATCTTGTTCCTCTGATTCTCCCTCCTGGAAAACGCAGAGAACCCCTTGCAATTCCTCCTCTTCAATGCAGAGCAAAAAGCCTGCCTGCATCAAATGGGGTGGTCAGGGCCCAAAAGACACAATCCAGGCAGACTGGTTGTTATGAATGGGCACCAACACAGCCAAATGAAACAGCAGGCCTGAACTCCTGGTTAGCTTTTATTGACACTTGAAGCCAAATACACAAGCAGAAATGAAGGAGAAGTTACAGAAAACCTTTGCAGGGGGGAGAAACAGCAGTGTCGAGAGGAAGATGGGAGGAACTACTGGCACTGACATCCTACAGATGAAGGAAAGGATCACCCAACAGGGAAAATACATTGGTATCAAGCACCAAAGCTTCATGCATTGCAAAGAAATTTTAAGGTGCTGCAAGACAATCCCAGGTCTGCTGGTTGTACCCTCATGACCATCATCTCCCTGGATCACAAAATAGGGAGGTATGTCGGATGCCCACATTTGTTGTGCATGAGATAACTCCTACCTGTATGCCTAGGAATAATGTTGCACTCCCACTCTCTTTATTCCCCTCTAAATGCTGTGAGGTGTGACATCAAGTGACTTCCACAGACAGGCAACAGCAGAAGATGATGAGATCAGCTCCTTGGTTGTCAAACTGTCACTAGAAGAGTTCACTTTCTGGTCATATCTCCTTGTCATACATATATAATATTACATATGCACAGATACATAGCAATAATCACTACCATGCTGTTACTCTAGAGCATATTCTCTCTAGGAATCTCAAAGGGTTTTAAAATGCAACAGGCAAAACTGTTCTTACTAAGGGTTTCTGTATATAGACGATGAGGTGGAAGGGACTTTAAGGAGTCATCTAATGCATACAGCTGCCTCACGGAAAGACCAATGATTCCCATCATTCCTGACAGCCTCAGGAATTTTTAAATATTTCCAGTGGGTAGAGACAGTGTGACTCCCAGTCCAGTCAGTCCCTAGATCCACTCTCCATCCTTACCATGAGAATGTCCTTTCTCATGCTGAACCTGAGCCTTACTTCCACCTACTCCTTCTCAACATCTGTAGCAGAAGGGACTGAAGATAATTCCCCTCCTTTTTGCAGCAGGCTTTCATACATTAGAGTATTGCTCTATTCCCCCTTTACTAGCCATCTTGCAGACTAAATAACTCCTGTTTGTGTAGCTTTCTCTCATCAGCTACATTTCCAGTTTGTTCTTATTGGCCTCCTCCAAACTGTTTCCAAATGATCAACATCCTTTTCTAGACTCTTCCAACAACATGACAAAGACAAGAGGAAAATATGGTTTCTCGACCTTGGAGCAAGGGAGTCAGAGTTATCTTGTACCTAAGGCAGTTAGGACACCTGATCTTCTCCTCTGAGCTTTACTACTGATCTATTTTATTCTTAAGCAAATTGCTTCTCCATTGGGCATCTACAGCTGACTGTATGTCTTGTTTATCTAGACTTTAAACTTTCCTGGAGAGGAGCTTTGTGTCTGTACAGTGCCTTTCAGATCTTGGCTTACGCATCTCAAAAATTATTTATAAAAAGAATTGGACATGATACTGGTTGGCCTCTTTATTTTTCCAGCTTTCCCAGAAATGAATATCTAGGCCAGAATCTTCAACACTGTGTCTCTCACATCAATGTAAATCATTCTTATCCGTAAATAATGTTATTTTCAGGCTCTGGTAAAATCTCTTAAATTTTGTTTTCTCAATTGAGTTCTCTATCTTCGAATTAAGACAGAAGAAAATATGCAGGCAGGCAGTCCTAAGCTGTTCCTTTAGCCATTCAGTTTGTAATAGTATAACTATATTGGCTGAATTTTTATGTTTTCCTTTGAGAATTTGAATTGCATTTGCACTTGTCTCCTAGACTCAAGCTCACAGATATGCTACTGCACAAGTGTGTTATCTACAAACATGATGCTGCTCTGAGCGGGGGGTTAAGCAACTGTGTCACTCTCCCTGCAGCCTCTTTTCTTCTTCTTCCTTCACCCGACTCCTTCCGGAAGCCCAGTGGCACAATTCTCCCCTCTGCTTTGACAAACCCGCTGCTCCTGTCTCCCTTGGAGCTCCCCAAGGCTGTTACAGAACAGCTACTTTCATTTAGACCTGCTCTTCTCTTATCCCTGAGAGCTGATACGGCTGGCACTGCATCCAGGCTCTGCTGGACTTCCAGCTTGACATGTCACCACTTAAGACTTCAGGATGTGAAGGAGCTGGCTGAAACAATCATGAATACTTTAAAAAACAGTCTCGACACTGAATCCCTGTGGTATAGCTGTCTCATTGTTCAATGTTTTGTCCACAGGTAAAACATTTTAAGTATTTGTGGGGTGTGTTAAGTCAATGAAGCTGTTTCTCTTTCACTCTGTTGAATCCAGTAGATGAGATGTAAAGAAACAAATTAAAAATTCTAAGATCTGTGATCAACTACTGGAAACTTCATCTGCTATCCCAAAAAGCAAAGGCCATGTTTCAAAATGAAATCAAGCTGTATTTCAAGACATGACTTCACTTTTGTCTCGTTGAAGAGACATGAAACAGATAATCTCTTGTGTTTCATGCCATACCTACAATTGGGGTGCAGTTTACGTCTGCAGAGAGGACTGCAATGAGATCTATGCATCTGGTAAGACTTGACCAAACTCGGACATTGCAAACTTTTCTTACACTCTGCAACTGAATTCTACTCCTCTAAAAGAGTCAATAACATCACTAAAGAACAGCTTTTTTAAAAGGGACCCAGTCCTTTCCTCATTTTCTTCCAGATTAATATTGTTTAGCATCATATGCAAACACCTAGTGGTCCTAATCCATGGGACAAAAGCAGGGAAATATCTAAATATTAAGAGAAAGTAACTATTTGTGCATAAGACGTCTGCTTTCTTGCAAGGTTTAACATCCTTTCACCACATCTCTTCCTAGCAACATGCATTGAATATCATACAAGGTGGGTTAATAGATGTGTAATCACCTGGAAAAATATACTACCATTTACTCTTTTTCAGCTTCTCTACAGAAACAAATCTGGACTCTGAGAAAGACCAGAATGGGTCTAGGTCTGCCACAGCAGAAAAGCAGTGATGAGCCCTCACATCTGATCAGTCCACACATGGACTTGCTGTCCCACCCTCCCACTTTTCCATTTAGAGTCAGGGCAATTTCACCAGGAAAGAATCCTGGAAAACTCTGTCTTTTCTTTTTTGTTGTTGCGGTTTTTTTTGTTTTGTTTTGTTTTTCAGGATTGTGCAGGGACAGCAAGGGGAAAGTTCTGGAGAAATAGCAACAGTGTGTGAGCCAATGGTCAGCTTTGCACAAAAGCATGTGTAATTCTTTCCCTCTACTATTCACATACAGTAATTCCCCAGCCACAGGGTTATATTCTCCCACATCATCATGAGGGGAATGACTGCAACAGATTTCAACAGTCTAGTAGCCAACGGAGCGACCGACAGTGCTGGGGAAAATGTAAGCTGAGAAGACAGACTAGCCAAATAATGAAAAAAAACGCAAGCTGTGAGATATATTACTGGAATACAGACAAGAAAAATGTCTGTTCTGGCACCACTACAACCAAACAACAATAACAGGTTATGACCCACGCTGTACTTGGGGAATTAGGCACACAGCCTTTGCATTCAGCCTTCTCACAGGGGTATGAGGTAAGGCCACGCCGTGCTGGTTCACAACCTTCTGTAACTCATCATGTTATGAAATACAAATTGGCAGATGGAGAAGGAGAAAAGGGGAAAGGAATGGAAACTTTGGCGAGGCTGTTCCCATCCATCCCTCTCATGCCCTGACAAAGCTCTTCAGTTCATCTATTTTATTTCTGTAGAGAGTGTACTGTATTGTTTATATGTCAT
>WAAD01013181.1:24379-46497 GCA_013389945.1 Fregata magnificens | reverse complement strand
TGTACTGTATTGTTTATATGTCATGTTTCATTCAAGCTGGTGAGGGAGGGACTGGAACATCTGGAATTTTGGGCAGCTGTTTTGCAACACTTGTTGTTTGAAGAGAGGGAAACACTGTTTTCAGTTACCTCTGCATTGTCATGTCAGATCCTGGCCTTTTTTAAACACTTTTTTTCCCTGTTGACTGAAAAGATGTACGCTGTTCTTTCATTCCACTGTTAAAATGTACATTTATGCACACATANTAGGAGGAAATCCAAGGCACTGAGGTATTATACCCTTAAACCATAATACGGGCAAGATGACAGACAGGAAAATATATGGTAGCAATTTTAATATAAGGTGAAGATTTTCAGTATGTCTTCCTAACAAATCACAGCCTGATCTCTGGGCTCCCCTCTCCTCACACACACACAAGCGTCTTTTTGAGAGCATTACTCATTTAGCAAGGATGACTCATTTCTTTTTCTTTCTGTTTTAACTTTTTCCTAAAAATCGCAGCTTTTGGAAGCTCCTGTAATGCCACACATTTTCCAGAGTCTACAGCTGGAGAGTGTCAGGAGGTGTAGTCTTCCATGAAACAGGCATCATGAGCAAAAAAAGAATTACATCCCTCACAGCTCAGAAAATTATTTCCTTAATGTGGAAGCACTGGAGATATTTGGTCCATACTCACAGAATCACAGAACAGTAGGGGTTGGAAGGTACCTCTGGAGATCATCTTGTCCAACCCCCCTGCTTGAGCAGGTTCACCTGGAGCAGGGTGCACAGGACTGCGTCCAGGCGGGTTTTGAATATTTCCAGAGAAGGAGATTCAACAACCTCTCTGGGCAGCCTGTTCCAGTGCTCTGTCACCCTCACAAGTGAAGAAGTTTTTTCTCATGTTCAGGTGGAACTTCCTGTGTTCTAATTTGTGCCCATTGCCCCTTGTCCTGTCGTTGGGCACCACTGAGAAGAGTCTGGCGACTCACATGGCTTCTTCTGCTCCTCTGGCATCATGAAGCCTGGGGAAGCAGAAATCTAACCCCTTCTTCTTAATGGGAACTTTGTCTCTTAATAGATCCAAAAGACCAGCATCAAATACTTCCCATCTGAATGCCTGCAGGTAAGCACTGCTAAGGTGAGCACACTGTTGAAGTAGCTCTGCCAACCTTACTCCCGTGCTGGGGAAATCATACCCTTGTCACAGTCCAGACTTCAAACACAGGACAGACTGCAATACTTCCCTTCCCCTTGTACCAACCTGTATCCTACTTTACACTTTATTTCATGAAACTGCGAGAGCCTATCACAAAAGATCAATCCATTTCTAGGGATTAGTCACAAAGATCCACTTACATTCTCATTCACAGTAGATTGGCTTTGACCCAATAAACCCGGAAAGTCTCAAATGCTTTAATTCATTCATCAGAATTTAACAGAGGGCTGGATGAAAGGATGTGTGAATGTAAGGATGGTTACAGCAATATTCACTCCAGTTTAAACTGTTCTTAACATTTACCTATATTTCTTGTTTCTTGGTGCATGTTACACCAACGTGGGCTCTCTCTCCACACTCAAATGAAAGAACAGGTTAGCTGTAGTGCCCTCTGCTTTGCTGTAAAAAGGCTCTGGCACTTCAGTTACCTGTGAAATATTCAAATTGCAAAAGAAATAAGTGAAACCCAAGGGTGTGTTTTACTGATGATTCACCACAAATATTATTGCTGAGGTACCCCACCTGACCTGATAACTTGGTCTGAGTGGTCCCAAGGCCATGTGAGTAAGGAAGGTCTTTGTTTTCCTCTTTCTTCTCCATCTCTCCTCTGTTGTGATTTGGTAGATGTCTCATGTAAAACTGACCGCGGGTTGCCGAAGGACACTCGAGCATATCTGGAAATTGGCCTAAAACTTCAACTGTGAATATGCATTATTTCTTTGAACAGTTCAATGCTTATTTCTATGCATATCTAATTAGTGGTAGATTTGGGATTTTTTTTCTGCAGAGGCTAACTAGAAAGTGCCCCTAAGAGAACAGAAAATGTAGGTTGTCAGAGTTGCCATCTATCTTCATGCTGGGAGCCCTCCCACTCCTCTGTGAAACAGGGCAGCTTCTGTGAATTCTCTCATTTAGCAAAGTGTCTCTATTCAACACAGGTAATAAAGATGAAGAAGGACTGCAGCTTAGTTTAAAAGCTAACCTGTATTTTCAGTGTGAGACATGATTTGAAGTCCATAAAAAAATCAAGATGATCTTTTTGTGATCATGAAAAGATTCCCATCAGGTTTTGACTCAACCATTAAAAAGGAGGATTGCCTTAAAAACAGCCCAAACTAAGCCTTTTGGATTGGTAAGATGATACCAAGAACAGCAGTAAGGCTGAAGTTTAGCAACAGGTAAATATATCTTTACCTGCAAAAGACACTGAAAAACGTGCTCTACGGTCTTTTGAACTAACCATTTTAATTTTGAGATCACTTTTAAACCAACTAGTAGGTGTTATCCACAATGTCCAGACATCACAACAATGGTGCTGAAGAAAAATAAGCTGCGGTCTTTCCTCAAAAGGAAAAAAAGGAAGGCAGTAGGTTGCAATGGAAAATGAGTGGTTTTTCATGAAAGAGTAGAACAGCTGTTCCACTGTTTATCAGTGGCCTCCACATGACTTTGTACTCCCAGATCAGGGGGAAAGTGGGAGCAGGACAGCTTTATTTGAGGACTCTTGACTTGACTCTTTAGGAGAGAAAAGTAGTGAAGGTAGAACTCCATTGGCGATACATAGTGAGGGAGGCATTAAAAACCTGGGACTAGTATTTCATATATTACCATTTTCTGCTTTATGCGTCAGTCACTCTCCAAAACATGAGTATGACTGGACTTGGTTAATATTCAAGTACAATGAGAAATCGTATTGCAGACCCCCCCAAATCCGTATTTTTTTTCCCTAAACTAACAGAAAAGTATCTGAGAAAAACAGTATTTCTGCTGTTAGTCATTGTGCAAATACGTTTTGGTGTTTACTACATCAACTTGCATGGTCAACGAAAGATTACATGTTAGTAAAATTTACATGTGAAAGTAAATAAAGGCTTATATTTCCACCTGAAGTTGCTCCGATTTAGGTTTTCAGAAATCCGCCTCACAAGATGAACAAAATTTCTGCTATCCTCCCCTTTTATTTGCTTTTGTTTTCTTTTTAACACACATAACATTGCTTGCTCTTTTCTTTTCAACATCTTCCACTCAGTTTTACTGTTCTCCTGGTTTTACTCTCTCACTTCAGGCTGTCCTCTTTCCCTGTGTTTTTTCAGTCACAACATGCCTATGCAATTGTAACCTTTCTCCAGTGCAGTGTTGAATGCTCTGGTTTTTAAGCATTAGAATAATGCTAACATCAGGCATGATAAGTAGCTGATATTTTAATGTTTGGAAATTGAAGACAACAGAGGTGAAGTGACTTGCTGAAAGCCACATACAGAGCATAAACCAGAGCTGTGAGTCCAGGGTCCCTCTTTTCTTGGCCCTAATTGTGCAAAGTTATTCAAGACACTTAATTTTGCAAAAGCTTCAAACTCAGTGGGACTACTTGTGTGTGAAAACTGAAGTATGTATCTAAATAGGATCACTGCCATATTCTGTCTTAAAAATTTGTTTTCTTTGGACATATATACTTGGCTTGATTGGAACAGATTTAGGAGTGACTAGAGTAAAGTGCAAATAGAGAATGATATAATGGCTTGAAAACATTTAAGAAAATATAGCATTCAAAACATATCAGTGTAAACTAACAAAAGCTGGGAAGGCTCAGAAGCCATCCAGGCATGGATTTCATCCTGAACTGAAAGACAGCCAAAGGTTTCCTCTTGTTCCAATTTTTTTTCCACTTGTTTTATGGTGGACTGAAGTAAGAAAGCTGTGGCTTGTAGGTTAAACAATAGAAGATCAAACATATTTGAATCATTTTTGTTTATCTTGGTCCTGCCTTGGTTTTCAAAAGAAACAGTATGAGGGTATGGCATCCGTGTGGGACAGGAGGAAACCCTGTTCACTGCTTATCAGAAGTACCTAATTCTTCTCAAAAANNTTTTCCTGCTTAATAAAAATAACTAATTTTTCAAAAAAAAAAAAAAAAAAAAAAAAAGTACAAGGTGTTTCATTGGCAGCAGAAACTGAAAAATCCTGATTTTCCAGTTTTTACATTACTCTGAAGTCCCTTCACCCCTGGCACCCCATATGATATCCTTTGTAGCACCAGGAACAGCCTGCACTTTGGCTAAACTGGAGCACTGTTCATACTGCATGGCTGTCCTCTGCACGTGTGCTCGGTGCCAACCCCAGCTGCTGCCAAATGCTTTTTACCTGCCAGCCCATCTCACTGGGGCATCTGTTCAGTCAGCAGCCAGTTTCTCTAAGGCTGCATGCCTCTACCTCCTCTTGCAAGTTGGCTGAAATCAGCCTCCAAGCTCAAATGTTGTTTATCTAACTTTCCCCTTTCATCCTCTTTCCAAAATAGGCAGACAATGTAATTGCATGAGTCTTATTTCCTTTGGAAGCAAAACTAAAAAAAGAAGCTTTGTGCAGAGTGGCTTGTAGATACATAATCATAATGGGAAATAAGCAAGCCAGCATTTGGGACAAACCTATTAGCATTTGACAGGGATGAAACTAGTGGAATTCTATATATATTAGCCACTTTCAAACCTTTTCAGGTCATATTCTTACATGGTGTAAATCCAGACAGCTCTGTTAATTTTAACGTAGCTGTGCTATTTACAATAACTGCTGGTCCAAATATTAGAATTTAGCTACAAACTTTTTCCCTTATTTTTAAAATTTGCTGTGTAAAAACACTGACCAAGGCAAGTTTTCTGATAAATTTTTAAAGATCTTAAAAAAGGGTTAAATTTTCCAGTCAAATTCTAAAGCTTTTCCATATGGAGGGCAAGCTGTTAAAGATCAAATCATAAAACAGTGTCAACTTAGTTTTCAGAGGTTTTTCCTGTCTAAGCAAAAGTATAAAGCCAAGTCACAGCCCAACAGATTTTACTTTGTTTAGATTGTATTTTTTTTTCCTATGCCATATAACTTAGTGAAATGTGCCCTAGGAAATGCTTTGTACTCACTTTATTTAACTTCATGTTGCAGCAGAACTGCACCAGGTGATATCAATAGAAATTTTGAAGCAAACCACCATTTCTGACAATGGGTCTTACTTAACTCCGTGTGGTAGGAGTAGCCAGCGATGAAATCAGCTAGGTCCTCCATAATACCTACAAACAAGACAGGGATGGATCAACACTGCTCTTTTTAACTTGACCTGGCTTCTCCAGTTCTTCCAAACAACACTTTTCAGTGCACTGTGTTGGGCATGGAGGTTTTAGCATGGGGTTAGGTTAACCAAGCTGGAAATGGGGAAATAGTGGAGCCATTGCCTTGTTCCATCAGCTTGTTGACAGGTGACGTGGTCCTCTGAAGGGTGGTTAGCATGAATATCATTAGTTGTCATGTTGAGATGCTAAGAAGTAATCTGGAGTATCATTCTCATATATTGCCTGTAGAGGTTCCACAGCAATGTTCTTGCATTTATATATGCAAGACCCTTTATAAAACTAGGGCCAGCACATGGCTACTCAAGCACAAAGCAGAGCCCACGCTGAAGAAAACATTCAGACTACTTCTGATATCAATATTTAAAGCTCATCCTTTCTCAATTTTCCTATTTGTTATGTTTTATTCCTTAAACTTTACCTCATGTCTTTTATATACACAGTATTTTCTTGAACAGGATTTAGCACTATTTAAGGACAACTATATTTTCTTCCTGAAAACTGGGAGATTGTTTAGTTAGCATTTAAAAAATAATAGGTAAATTTTATAAAAGTATTGCCAAAAACAAGTGTCTCAAATTTTTACTTTTGAAAAACACCATTTTTGAAATCTCATAAATCTTTTTAGACCTTTCACCTCAAAAAAAAAATGTAAAGAAAAGAAAGGGTCTCAAAATTAGACTAGATGGGCTTATTTGACATTACTTGGAATGAGTAGTTATTTGGCTGGCATATAAATCTCTGTTGTGTCCTTAGGGCATGCAATATTTTAAATAGATTTCACAGTTGAGGATTTAGGCAGGAAAAAAAAAGGTAAAACCTTGGGAAACCAAAGGAGGAGCAAATTTTTATGTTACTAATCTCTGAATCACTCTTCTATTTTTTTCCAGCAAGAAAGCAACTGCAAATGTATATTCCTATAAAAGTAAACGAACTGCTATTCAAGCATACAATACCAGGCATAAACAAGGGCATCAGTGATAAATGACTCCAGGATGCCATTTATTGTCACGGAAACACATGTGGGTGTATAACCCAGTCTTCAGTCGGGTTTATTATGGAGATTTAGTATATTTCCTCATAGCCTGAGCAAGTGGACTAAAGCAGTAACAAAAAATCTTCCCCTTTTATGCATGAAAGCAATGTGTGTGTATATGCATGTCTTCTGTCTCACAAGCTCAAGCTGGAAAGCATGACCCATCTGCGTCGTTCAGAAAGCAAATAAACCACTCAGGACATATTATTACTATAAGCTTTGTGTTTTTAAGCCATTTTTATATTTGTGCAGGGCCTGAAACCTGCTGGGGCTGGTCAAACGACAAAAAAGGCAGTAGTGTAACTGAGGACAAATGAGGCAAACAAGGTTTACCAACTTCTAATTTAAGTAAAAAGGACTTTTTCCACTGGGTCCCTTCTACGTGAGATGCCCATCAAGTGGGTTTACCTTCATTTATTAGGTAGATATACCTCCCCGCATTTTTTTTTTTAATTTACCACTACCCTGACACATGGGTTCTTAAATCTCTAATGCTTCTAAAGTTTTCTCTCACCCTACCATGCACATGAATATAGCTTTTCAGTAGTGTAAAATTCATACATTTCCCAGCTCTTCTCCACATACTGTCTAATGAGAACAGGATCCACTATTCATTATGAAAAACACCGATCACAAAGCAAACTTTTCCCTTTCCTAATTAATTTTTTTTTTGCTACCACCAGTTGGCTAATTATACACTACTATCAATTCCCACAACGAAATCCCTTTCAGCTCACAGACCGTGAAGTTCACTCCATTCAGAAAAGCCAGCGAAAGACCTAAGAATCATTAAACCCACAGAGGGATGGTTGAAGCTACACTTGGGTAGTACCTAGCTAACCCCAGCCAACAGGTACTGCTAGCCACTCTCCATGCCCATTTCACAGAGGTATGAGCTGGACAGAGAGAAACTCAGATACAACTGTGAGCAGCTCATGTCTGTCTTTCCAAAGATCTCCAGTCCCCAAAAGTCCATCAGCACCATCAGACCCAAGTCTGCTCTGGCAGCTCTGTACAGAAGTTCNAAACAGTTTGTGATCAGTAGGACTTTTCTTCAGCTTTCTGTTTTCTCCTCCTATATTTTCTGTGAAAAGAGAGAACTCCTTGTCCTCTTTGTCTCCAGCTTTCAAAGGTCTCCACTAACTACTGACTATTTCCCTGTCTCTGCACCCTTGAAGATGCGTTGTATGCTGGTGGAATGCATTTTTTGCCTACCTCCCTCTACAACAACCAGCTTTTTGGAGTTGATGCAGCTCTCCAATTCCTCCTAGGTGCTCTCAGCATTTTATTGAAATTATTAAGGAAGTGGACATGGGGTTGTGCTTTTAGGGCGTCTACAGGACTAATTGTTAAAATGGCAGTGGTGGTGCTAGTGGGAACACTGAAGGCAGAAGGCAATCTCCATCACACTTCATTTCAGTGCTAGAACATGCATGATTAGGTGGACTCTTTGGAGTGACAGCACACACGCCAAGTGAAAATGGTGTCTTTTATTGAAAAGACAGGCTACATTTCCTGTCACCTGCTGAAAGACGCCCACAGCTGCCAACTTTTAAGAGAAATAAAAAACCCCCAACCCTAAAGCAAACAAAAATCCTCTAGTAACCTACCATCTGTGGGTGTCTTGCTGTCACATGCTGACTTTTTAATAAGGCAGATTTGTCTGACAGTTACTTTCCCTCCCTGATTGTGGGCTGTGGTTTGGGGGGCCACAAGCACAATTAGAAAGTGATATCATTTTCTAGGGCCTGCCATTCTCCCCCAGGCTCTGATATGAAACAAGCAAAGCCCTTCTGCTTTACATCTGACCTTGACAAGGGTGTTTCTCATTTCCTCTCCACTTTTTCCCTCCTAATCCTTCCTGAAAACATGTGCCTGCTGCATAAATTGGATCCAGTGTTTTTAATTGGCATCTTCCTGGTGTTTTTGCCTGTGGTTGAATTTTACACACGTACAGTCCTTCTAAAGGGATGGGGGAGATGATTTCTCCTTTGACAGCGTACCAGCCGTGATCTTTCCTCCTGTTACCATTCCCGATCTCCATGTTTGCTTGGAGTGTAGCTGTCTTGCCTGCTAGGATGGTGTGGTTTGATGAATGCCATGCTTCAAAAACACGTCAGCAAGTCAGCCTTCCTCAGTGAGGTGCTTAAAAGCAGAGGCAAGAACATCAGCCTGTTTACGCAGGTATGTAACAAAGTCTCTTTTTTTTCTCCTTAGGTGGGTCATCTTTGACTTGAAAGTGAGATATGAATGATCATTTATTCATAGAAGTCTTCCACTTACATCTCAGAATAGGTAAATGACAAAAGAAAATGGGCACAGCTACAAGGAGAATTCAGATCATTTCAACAATCACGCAAATCAGACCTGGGACTGGGAAAACGTCCTTGCAGTCTCCAGTAGTGCTGTATTAGGTTCCATTATGAAAATACAAATATCTTCCAAGTCTAGCAGGCTACTGCTTAAAAGTTAAAGTAACATCATTGCCCGCTTTCCCTCTTATTAATCAAACTAATTTTACACAATGACTGAGCAGAAGATAAAATATTTGTCTTGCCAGATGAAACTAGTCCTAAATTTCAGAATTGCAGTGGTCTTCAATAAAAGCTGGAGTATTTTTTGCTTCCTTTTCCCTTTATCTATATGACTGCCACAAATTAACTAGTACTGAAGTCTCTGCAGAAATGACTTACTGACAAAAACTATCACAAAATGGAAGCGTACTCATTTTTTAAATTATAACTGTATGTTCACGTCCTGATTCTTGTTAAACTGCTCTCTTTATGAGACCTCCACTGATAAAATGTCACTTGTCCGTAATGTGCACTGTTAAATGTCACATTAGCATCCCCTGACCTTCTTGTATTTTCAGGATGTGGCTGAGTGCCTGCTGTTACAGGCAGCCTGTAACACTGGGACACACACAGGGCACAAGTAAAAGACCACTTGAGCAATGAAGACATTAAATGGTTCATAGAAATTCACTTATGGCTTGAGAAGAAAAGGGAGACGAGGGTGATTGTAATCCTGATGCAGTAGACAGCTCCCTTCCATAGAGGCACACTCCAGCACTGACACCCCAGCTGCCAACCAGGAAAGCCAAGTCCTGCAAGACTAACACAGAGGAAGAAAACATCACTTTGTCAAAAGATCAAGGAAACATTTGCAGTCATCACTCTCACTTAAAATATTTCCTCCAAAATGTTTTGATCGCACTTGTTTTCCTTTGTGAAAGGTTTGTTGCAGAAAGTTTTCAACCATGGCACGGGGAATGATCAGGCTCTTCTATCAATAAGGAGACATTTTTCTGAGAAAGACTACAGGGAAAGCAAGCATCACAATGTTTCAGATTTTATTCACTTGAGCTGTAGACACAATTGGGGGGGGGTGGGGGGAAGCAAAACCAGGTCCAGCCCTCTATCAGGAAATCTTATGACATTATGAAAGGATAAAAAACCTGACAGAATTCAACAGGCTAATTTAATAAAAGGCTATTAGAGGGAATTCTTTAGACTGGCTTAATAGTTGGTTTCCTAAGACTGTTGAAATTCCATTCTGTTGCAGTAATTTCCATACATAGAAGAAATCTTTATTCCTATGCAGTCTTATCAATTTCACTGTTTTCTCATTCTTTATTAAAAGAACACTAAATGAAAACAACACAGCAAAATTGCTCGGGGAAAACAGCAGTTTCTAATCATTCCTGCTCCTTGTACCTCACTATATCACACAGAGAGGAAAGTAGCTTTCAGACAAATATGCCACATTAAAGAGCCAGCATGTGGTTTTAAGATACTCAGAGGCTAGGTTTTTAGGGATATGGCGTTGCTGGGGCGTGGGCTAAGGAGGGGAGAGAGGGGTTGTTTTCCATTAAATTTGGCATAATCACATGGAAAAGGTGGCACTGGACCAAGATTTCAGAGAATCCAGAATTTTCCTGCTGACTCCCCAGATCCTGATAATGTAGTGGACTCTGCATTGGCAGGGTCATATAAATGAACAAAAGTTTTGGGATGCAATCTGTGTACCTCAGTCCCTTAAATGTCAAATATTTGCGTTCGGTATAGGCTGCTTAGGACAGAGACTGATTGCCACAGAGCTCCCACCTCAGTTAGCACATCAGGAAAGTACTTCTCTCTGCTGTTAGCAACCAGGCTTCCAGAAAAGGTGATCATCCATATGTCCACTTCGTCCACTTGATGAAACCAGGCCTGTACTTCAGCACGGCTCCCAGAGGATCTGCTTTCAGGACAACATGGACTCTGAACAGTGCCAGCTGGCTCTCCAGTGCCACCACACAAAGACTCAGGGTTTTGCCCAGTGAACTGACAGAATGACCCTGAAGGCTGCATGTCTGAAAACACTTGATCAGAGTCATCCACCAACTAAGGAAAAAGAAAAAATAAAAAAAATTAAGAACCTGAATTAGATATCTGGAAAAAGCGACTCAGTGATCGGGTTTTCATCATGGTCTTATGCTTACTTCTTGTTCCTACATAATTTTTACTCTACTGCTGTGAGCCAACAACAACAAAAAATGTCAAGGCTGTCACAACTAGATTTAGGCATATCTCTGTCCATTGACAAGTTCATAGAGCAAAGCCAGAATGAAACAGCTGCAGCACTTCTCAGACTAGAAAGCTCTGTTTCTAGGAATATATTCTCTTTTATCTCAACTACATCTTAGAAACAAATCTATAGATTTTATTCTGTAAAGAGCCAGTACTCAGCTTCCATGTTCCAAAGATTTGGGGCCAGAAGTGATCACCATGTGTGTTGCGAAACACAGGCTATAGACTCTTATTTTAGCATAGGGAAGAACAGTCTTTGAAAAGCAATATTCAAAAAGCAACAGGGGTAAGATTCATCCCTAGGAAGACAACCAGCATAAAATTAATCAATTTGCCACAGAGAAGTGACATCCTTAATGCTAATCCTAACACTGACCCTAGATATCTCAGTGTTTCTGAGTTTGGATTCTGCAAGGTCACAAAAGCAAGCCAAATTAGCCTGTTTGCTGGCTACCATGGGGAAAAAAAAAAACCCCACACAATAGTACTTTGATGTATGACCAGTACCTTCAAATATGAGGAGGAAGCCACTGCTCTGTCACTGATGAGAACAAGGGAGGTAACTGTGGTATCCTCTGCATGAATCCATGAAAAAACTGAACAGACTTCTCCACTTTGTACTGGGAAGTAGAAGGGAAAAGTAATTCCAAAAAGGCAAAGCAACATACACAAACCTTCCTCTGCCTGCACAGTATCATACATAACTCAATAAAGCAAGAACTGGCAGGAAGAGTCAGCTATTACGCCTCAACATCAGACATGGGATCTCATGTCCACCATGGAGCTGACTTTCTGCAGACGTATGGATGAGTTACTGAACATCATACTGCATATAGTCAGGTTCTATTTTAACTGCACACATTTATTCTTCATGATTAGAGTAACTTTCTTAGTGTCAGGAATTTACCTGACCGAGTAAGACTTTGATAAGAAAAAAAAAAGGCAGAGAAGCAAGTTGGATTTTTAGGCTCTGCAAGAACATAAACTTTAGGCACGGAAGCCCTGCAAGCAGAGCCTGTGTAGCACACTGACTGCTGTGCTCCCAATGAGATCACCGCTTCTAGTCCTGGGTGGCAGGCGAGAGGGTGAGGTGAGCCAGAGGGCGGACAGATGTGAGTCTGCAGTGGGGAGGGGAAAGAGGAGGGAAAGATGGAATAGGCGAACATGGAACACGCACAGAGGACTGAAGCCCTGGAAATTATGCTCTTCAGCACTTTTTCTTTTCCCCCTTTCAACCAGCACCTTCAGATTGGATGGGCCAAGACTCATTACAATTTTGGCAAATGCACTTTTTTTAAAGAAAAGTTGAGCAGCTGGAAGTCTTAAAACATCAAGGAAGAGGGGAAAAAAAAGAAAAAAAGCAAATCTAAAGTCTCTGGAATTCAACACAGGCTTGAATGTGATATTCACGAGGAATAAATGCCATGCTGTCACAACCAGAGAGTCAAACCTGCCATGGCTGACTTAACTGATGAACGCAGTTTAAGGCTAAAGCTTCAGGACAGAATAAAGGCCTGCATTCAGGTGAGATTCTGCTCTTTGAAAGGAGAGATGTGGCTGCAGAAATTAGTCCCTGAGATCCCCAAGGAGCTCAGAAAGCATGACTGACCACAGACCAAATCACTTCTCCAGCTCATACACACATCAAGATCCTGTAAGATTGGGCAAGCAGGCCTTTTGGGGAATGACAAAAATAGTCCTATCAAGTGTAGGACTATCAGAGTCCTTATCAGACCAGTATTCCTTTGGTCTGGGACCTTGCTCTGACTCTACCAGGCAGGCATTCCCAAGGGACACAATTTTTGTAACACTATGAGATACCTTGGCCCCACTGGCAGTTTTCTTAACCCATAGCACACCTAGGAATTGGCACTCTCGGGCATGAAGAATGCTATCATGGAGTTTTTATCCCATTTTGCGTGATGATGGATGCTTCCTTTCTTCATGGTAATATCAGACTCTTCTCAAATCTGCGATGCTTGTATACACAGTGGTGCTTGTAGCAGCGAGATTCAAAGGCTAACATCGAGATACTGTTTCAAACTTCCAGTTTATATCATTTTCATGTTTTTTCTACCCTTCAATTTAACTGACCCCAACATTATGAGATTATTTAAATAGGGCACCACAATGACCTACTTTGCCATGTTCATTTTTTTTGGTCTTCTATAACACCCCCTCTTCTCTCTCTCTGACCTAAGAAGTTTGTTCTTTTCCATCTTTTCATAAGGAACAGCTTGTTACCTTCAAAAATAAACCATTGATTGTCAATACGAGAAGATGTAGGGGCATAGTAAGAACATTTTGCAAGGTTGACTGATATAATTACAATTTCTTTCACCTCCATTTTCTGCCCTGTTCTCTATGTTCCTACCCCTAATATTTTAATAAGATGCACTGAGCAGACATTTATCACAGCTCTGTCTTTCTGACAATATGGAAAGGGTTATGGTTGTGTTTGCTCAACTGCACTATAAAGACTGCATGGCTTTTGAGTGTAAAAATCTTGTCTTGAAACACCAGAAGGTAGATAAAGTCCTGTAGGACAGGACTTGTTTGCCGGTGTGTTAGAGTGATCATCTGTGCAAATCCTCTATTTCCTACACACACCTAGAGCTGTGCCTCACAGAGATGAAAGCAGAACAGTCACCTTCTTCCAGAAAACCTCCTCGGCAAGAGATTTCAATGTCTGGCATAATATCATTTCAAGGCAACCAATTAACCTGCAAATCCAGAGACTAGCACATCTGGATGACCTTGTAGGCCACCTAAGTTGAAAAGATTTCCCAGAGGAGATGGCTGACGTGCTGCCTAACATGCTGGTAAAGCCTTCAAACTGAATGTCAGAGGCAACCTCAGTCTTGACAACCCTTCTCATACAGTCACCCAAAGCCTTTTCTCATTTTCCATCTTTGCTCACTTAAAATAATCTCTGCATACCTGTGTTGTTCAGAGTCAGTAGCAAAGGACTCCTCGGGACTTAGGGAAGTGGCCCCAGAAGAGCAGGGTGATGACCAAACCTCAAAGTGTCCCTGAAGATAGCTGCCTCTCCCAGAGCTGGTGGAGCACACAGCCTCATGAGGCACAGTCGTGGCTGACTCAGCAGTGGTCTGGCATTGACACCCTGGCTGCCACTGCTCCATATAACCCTAATGACCAATGACATGAGGGAACGAAAAAGTTCCAAGCCTTGGTCACCACAAATAAAGATCAGCACAGACTTTGTTATGATCCACTTGTGATCCCAGTGGAACTGTGTGGGTTGCTTGAAATTTAATGTGCCTGCCAGCGTGTTGGTGGCTACAGATCATTTATTTTAGTGCAAATGTCACAGAGGCTCCATTGACAATAAATGATCACTCTGGATTTGCACTAAGGAGACCAAGGACAGAATTTGTGTATTTTCTGGTTTTTAGTTAAAAATCTGGTTGCAGAACAAACTTACAAAATGTTCTTTGCTGAGCTGTAAAATACCATAGCAAAGAGTTGTCTTTTTCTCTTTTTGCATCATACCAGCACTTGCCATTTTTATTTGTAGTTTTCTTTTTTAATGAAAGAAAGACTTTTTTCTCTGCAAACACCTGATGTACCACAGCCTGCAACACAGGGAATAAATACATCCATTACTGCCATAGCTAGCTAAACACTGCTCACTTGCTCTTGTGCCATAAAGAAAACACAGTTATATTCATTCACAGAGAATGACCGCATTCATGGCCCTTGGTATGCTGCTATTTTTACTTCAACCCTATAGTTAGATTCTATATTTTCAACAGTAGAAAGGGAAGAAACTTTCTCAATGGAATCTGTTTCCTATTTCTTGGGACCACATAAAATTAAGGACACTGTCCAGCAATGATTTGAGAGAAATAGAAAATCATAGGATTAGAAATACAGCTTGTGTTTTACAAAAGGCTATTTGGTGCACTACAGATGGACTACTTATACAGCTAATTCTTTTATATGACTTTTTTGGTTTCCTAGAAAATGGACAACTCCATGTACTAGGTTAAT
This sequence comes from Fregata magnificens, assembly GCA_013389945.1. Taxonomy (NCBI): domain Eukaryota; kingdom Metazoa; phylum Chordata; class Aves; order Suliformes; family Fregatidae; genus Fregata; species Fregata magnificens. The sequence continues at coordinate 31,569 of WAAD01013181.1, read as the reverse complement.
GCATTCTCACATGTTAATTAAAACTCACTGCATGAGTGAACCAGTATGACCGCTACGCTGGACTACTGACGTTTTGAAATCAGACGAACCATGATGTACCAGGGCTGCCCTGACCTGTTTTGCAGATTTCATCTTCAACAAAGAGAGACCTGAATTAGAAGTGCAAGTCTCATAAAGCTAAGGGAAATAAACTACATAGTCTCATTTCCCTGTTTTTTTTTCTACAGTGGCTCCGGAAGGAATTAGGCTCATAACCTCAGGGTTAGGTTCATAACCTCAGGGTTCCCTTAAGATTTCATTATGTTATTTATTTGTTTACTTATACCACGCAGTTACTGTGCAATGAATGAATGACTCAACGTCAACAGCCCCAAACTCGCTCTCAAATTATACTGGTCTAAATCCCTTTGTATACCTTTTCTTTAATCTCAAGGCAACTTTAGCAAAACCTTGATCTGTTCTTTTTGAGGATGACACAATACTGTGCCTTCATCCTTTGGATGGGACTGCATGAAAGCTGTGGTATGGTTCATGATGTTTTCAGTATGATAGCCAGATTAGCTAACCACCCTGTAACGCCAGTGGCACAAGTGTTTCCATAGAAATGCATAGGGCTTTTAGAAAATACTTGTTTATATCTCAGCATGAGGTCCAGAAAGGAATCCCAGATCTCAGTCACCAAGTCATCTGATATATCAGCTCTGAACCAGAGTGACAATTTCTTCTCTGAAGAACTTGAAGCTGTTTTCATCCATTTGAGAACAAAACCAATAAAAAAATGAGTGCCATTTTGATACATACTACATAAAGTAACACACTTTAGTGATGTATTTCTTAAACACATTTCAATATTTCAGAGAAAGATAAACTTTTATTTAGAGGAAATAATTACAGTTCACAAAAGTAATTTTTTGGCAGCCTGAAAAAAAATCTATTAATATTTGTTCAAATACATTGGTTCTTGAATTGTGCAATGTATACTTGCCCTGTTTTTTTTCTAATAGCACTAGTTATTCTAAATATGCTGTATCTATCTTTACAGGCATGGTGGGAAATCAGGTAGAACCTGTCTTTGCCACGGTGTTGCAAGGAGAATATTTACTTGATTTTGTAAAGTATCTGGAGAAGAGAAGCACTAAGTGTGCAGTGTGGAAATTGAAATGAACCTTTAGAAAAGAAATGGCAATCCATTGGGACATGAAAAATATCTCAGGCGCATACCATTTGTTAGCTATGGGCATAGATCACTGCAGGCTGATGTGAGCTAGCTGGCCTAGGGGGAAGAGTATAGGTTCTGCTGTCGTACTCTTACAAATTTAGGAAGTATGCTAAGTCAAGCAATGAATGCGCTTTTAATAGTCACAAAACCAGAAGTATTTCCTTGGTTTTACTCACCCCTAACAAATGAAAACTCTGATTCCACTGAAATTAGAGAGGAGCTAAGATTTCACCCAGTATCCCCACCAATCTGCAAATTCAAAGGACCAGGAAGTTTGGGATCCCCTGGGTTTTCGGTCTTTGAACACGGAAACATAAAAAAGTGAGCACCAGACTTGCTGCTTGCATCCCAGACAGTCTGTGACCCCAGCAGTCTTCTCGCAACCTCACCCAGTCACCCTGACCCCAGCTGCTTTCATGTCTGCTGTATGGAGCAGAGGAGACACATTTCCTACCAGGAAAAAGCTTGCACGGCAGTGCCGGCTTGTTCAGGTCTACCCAGTGAAAGAAGCTCCAAGGGACGTATCAAGAAGCACGAACCCGCTTGCCGTGGCTGCTCTGCGTCCCCCCTCCCTCCCCCTTCCTCTCCAAGCAGGAGGTCCCAAAAGTTATGAAAATATTGAATCACGGTGCTTTTTATTTTTAAACAGGGGGAAAGGAGGTGTCGGGGGAAGGGGAGTTTTGGCAGTCAGCAAAGCACTGCACCATGCTCTGACGGGAAGGACTCATCCAGCAAGCAAGGACAATAGCTCACTTGTGCTGGGCCCTACCACATCACTGTCACACAGGAAGGGTATCCGAAGGTCACAGGGAGCAGACTACTGCCCAACTATATTTTCACAGGAGGAGATGTAAACCTGATGGATTGAAGGAACATTACACACTGGACCTTGCTGGGAGGCTGGTCATATACAATAACAAATTTGCAGTTAGAGAACACAGGGGTTTAATGAGCTTCCCGTATTTCAAAGAAACCCCTTCCCCTCACCCAAATTTGGTTTTTTTCTTTCTGACTCAGTGCTAGAATACTACAGCACCTCAGTTATAATCCTAATTGAGTTTCACAACTAGCATGACAAATAATTATTCTGTTGGTCAACTATGAAACCCAATTAATTGGATTTCAAAGGGGGAGAAAAAAAATCACCTGAACGCTTGCCGTTCCAGCCTACAGAATAATCTGAATTCATGCTCACTGAGTATTTTAGAGGCCTCTGGAACAGAATTGACACCTTTGTGAAGCTGTTTCTCTCTCCCACAAGACTCCAGTCGCAGGATGTGTCATTCGCAATTACACGACCTTGTGGGTAGAACCACCTTCTCAAACTCTCTGTTTTCATCAGAATTACCTCCAGAAGTCATGAGGAGGAAATAAACCATTCCCTAGGTTTCACAAGAATTTCAGAACATATATATTAGGAGGAGCTTTCTATTGATAGATACAGTCAGCAGTATAGAAATATAGGCGTGAAAGGATTTGCCTGCTTGGACAAGTTTAATTTCATGCAACCAACAAGGAGCTGTGTGCTAGATGTTCCTTCTGGGAAGAGTCACAACAGAAGTTCCCCATACTTCCTTCATACTTACAAGTCACAAATGACATTCTGCCCAAATAGATGGAAGACAGTAATACAGAACCACTAGCCCCAAATTGTACAGTGATATCATAAGAGGATTGGAGCAAGACCAAAACCTTGGAACCCTGCAGGAACACAGAATTAATAAGATAACATTCCTAGAAACTGATCTGTAGACCATACTGCAGAGGAAGGCAATTATTCCTCCCCTCTCACCTCTGAAACAACTGTCCCTGCTGTTTTGACCTTGGGGAATATTTTTTTCTAACTAAAACTGAAAAATGGAGTAAGGCCAAGCAGAAGCAGACCATTCAGGTGCCTGAGAAACTTAGTATCAGCAGCAGCAGTAGCAAACCTCACAAAGCACCAGTGTCCCATCAGGCATACAGGCATATTGTGGCAATGCCTCTGACAGGTTTCTGATCCACCACGCACAATGTGCAACTGCAGCACAAAACAGTCAAATGGTCTAAGGATGACAAACAGTTGCAGCCCTCTCTTGACTAATTTATGTAGCTTCCTCCCAGAATGCAAAACTGGGCGTCTTTCGTAGTGGCTACCAAGCACTACAAGGACTGGCAACTTCTGCCTTCAACCAATCAGTCAACAAAGGAAATCACTTCAGCGTAACCTGTACTTTTCAGTCCTGAAAAGGCAAAAGCTGACAGAATTTAAATAACAGGCCATGGACAAAGGTATGCCTCTACAACATGACTAACACAGTAAACATGCAAAATGGAATAGATGATAAACTCTGTGATAGGTTTTTTGGGAATACAAGTGTGAAAACTCATGCCAGCCTCCAGGAGAGGAAACAAACCCAGAATTTTGTCAGATAGCTCATTCAATGTGTTCCAGTGAAGCTCTAGGCAGCAGAGACGTCCTTTATGTCTTGAAGGACAGATCATTCCCAAGCTTCTGTTGTGCATGAAGAATTAAGAGCATGGCTACATCTGGCTGGTGACAGACATTGTATCTTTGTTTGCTTCCCAATATGAGATCAGCTCTCCCAGTGATGAGCCCAGGCCAAACAGGGATTTTGGAAGGCCTCTTTCTCTTGTAGCTTGGCTGAATAATCTCAGACGGTGAGCATTTTTGCCTTTCTCCTCCTTGCTAACTTATTTCCACATAATCCCAGAGATGAGGGGAAGGAAGCCCATCTTTTCATATGACATTGTTCTCCTCCTGGAACTTGACTAGAGTCAAGAGGCCCCTCACTAGGCTTGGCCAAGGAGGTACAGAAGGGTTGCCTAGCACTTCTCTAGTCTCACTTTCTTGGGATAGCTCAACAATACACTCAATAGCCTATTTACTTCACCCAGACCCCTACACTGGTTGCAGAGGTTGTCTGATGGTTCCAGGTCCCCGCAGGATTCTCTTTACCCTGCAATAGCCATCCCACAGCTCTCCTATTAGGTGCACAACTTGTATGGCAACACCAATGGAAGAGAGACTCTGCCTCTGACCAACAACAGGCTGGTAAAGGGTGTGATTTCATCATGAAATGAAACTCTGAGCATGCCTACAGTTCTTCAGGCTCTTCCTTATGTCCCCTCCCACTTCTCTTTGTAGAGGAATAAATTTTGTTTAGGAGTATTTAATTTGTGGTATTCTCACTTGTGAGCTAAATGTGATGCACAATATTTCAAGTGACTACCACTTCAAGCTTCTAAATCTATATACAGGCACGTTGAAAAGTGACAATATTTTTAGGTGTTTCAGACACCTAGAACTCATTCTGGCTCCCTTTCCATTCTTTTTTGTTCCCTCCCCACAGGTTTATAATTATAATCAGTACAGGAGATTTTTGGTAACAAACATTAAAAAAAATGGAGAAAGGCAGATGGTGGGGAAACACAACTATCTGGCTTAGAACAGTCCTCTAAACACCTACAGAAAAACATCCAGATCTCTGCTTTTTTGTGTTCCAGATTTCTTTGATACACAGTCATTCCTCACTGCAATGAGGCTCAACCTCTAGTTTTGAATTTATATCAAATCTCGGTGGTATGCATGAATTCTTAAGAGTAAAGACAAATTTAACAAAGAAATTATAATTATTACAGCAAAAACATCTATATCAAGGACTGGAGGAGTGGGGAGGGAAGGATAGGTCATAGTACAAAAGGAAAAGTTTAGGTTTAACTTTGAAAACAAGTGCCCTGCTCAAGCTCAACTGCCATGAGAAATAATGTCACTATTAATAGGTGTTGACTTAAACTAGACATGAGAAAGTTACAGAAAACATGAAGGCCTGAACAATGACACGTGATAGAATACAAAGTTTTTAAAGCATTCCTAAGACCCTACAGCTACATTATTTTCTTCTTTTTCTTTTTGACTCTTTATACTTGTGATGTCATTTGTTTGCATATTTCAACCTATGGTACTTGTTTTATAGCTGTCCCAAAATCTTCCTTTCCAGGTGTATTCAAATGAAAAGAAGAAAAGGTTCTCTGCACAGATAGACAACCATATTTTATTTATTTAGTGAAGAAAGTAAACTGGGAAGCAGAAGCAAGCACCAATACCTCAGAAGAGCTGTAGAGTATGATTAACTCCATGCAGTTTTACATAGGGTAGTATGCCACTGAACAAGAACCTCTCCAAAAGCCTTCACTTACACTTATTTTGAAGAAAATAAAGGGAAGACCTATTTCTACTAAGTTCTCAAGGAATTATTTTTCCATCCATTTTTTATGTAGGAATTCAGGGAGGTAGAAAATTTCATGGAAGCTTTTCCAGATAAAAACATGGCAGATGAGGAAATAATAGTAATGGTTTGACATAATGGACTTTCTGGGAGGTTTTAAGTTACAGAGGAGAAAACTGGTCTTATTCGCTCAGTTTTTGGTGAACTTTGGCAGCATATTTAAAAATTTGTAGAAAAAAATTAAAGAAAACTTGAAGACCACAGAAATCAAGTTCTCAGTAAAAGGATGCAAGATTTGGAAGAATGAAATTCTAGTATTTAAATTTGTTAATTATTAATGTTACTGTATCACACTAGAATTATAATCCTCAACTATTCTGTAACTATAACCCATAGTTTTCTTAAACTTCCCCTAAAGCAGCTGCCAGTGCCAAGGACAGAATATGAGACAGGATGGCCCACTGGTCTGAATAATTTCTATGAACCAATGCCAACTATACAACAAGAAATGCTAACCATTGTAATTACAAAGTTTTTAATTTACAACATATTTTGGTATCCTCATGTAACTTTGTGGACTTAACTGTGGGAGCAACAAACTGCTGTCAGGGACAAACACCCTCTGAAACTGGGTGTTTAGACCAAGAATAAAATTGGCCCATGTTATTTAGAAGCTATACTTCACTTTCAGCTGACTGGAATATTCCTTTGAAGATTACTCTACCATGAAAGTTTTGAGGGGGGGATGAAAAACAATCAGAATTGCATTGCAGTGAGATTACCGCATGATTTGCTTGGGTGGCAATGTGAAGCACAAGGGCAGCAAGGGTGAACTTCATCTGGGAAGTTCAGAAGTTGGCAAATCTTCACAGTTATGGAAAACCAAAGAAAAGAGCAATAGCATAATGCCTACCATGACCTGTCTACAGGGACATGGTATCAGCAAAAGAATCACTAAACATCCAGTCTTCCACTTTATGATAGTCTCCATATGCTCAGCTGAATTACACAGGCTTTGTAGGTATGCACTGCTTGAGATAGAAGGAAATGGAGTATTTTATTGCTTTGGGGTTAAACATTCTGTAATCCCTGCAGGTCATGGCTAACATTTAAGGTCTAAACCAAACCACTGAAGAAAACAAAGCAATTCACTCCAGGGCTGACAGTCTCCTCATCAGACTGCAGAATTCCAGGTCAAATTACTTGAATGTGCTTAACTTTGAGCACCGAGACTTCATGCAAGAGTACACTGTCTGAGCAAAAGGATGGACTCAGAATTTTTTTCCTAGATTATCATTCGTTTAGATGACATGTTATTGTCACAGGAGAGAGAGTTTGGTGCAGGGGTATCTAGATGTGAGCAATAGCAACTGCAAGCTAGTTGGGAATAGTGTGGTTCAGAAATACAATACTGGTGAAGCATGACAACAGTGTTTTTAAAACAAAATGTTATTGCTTGGGGACATCTGTATTTCTCAAAAAAAAAAAAAAAAGAGCGAGAGAAGGTTTCCTCATACAACAGTGATGACTTCCATTTTATCAAAGCTACCGTTTTCTATCAAGACACATTTTGAAAGAAAAATTTCAAGCACCATAATCACTGATAACTAAGCACATACATAAGCACTTCTGTGGTCCAGAGACTAAATGAGACTTTCATTCAATTCTTTTCTTGTGTAGCATTACACAACAATACTAATGGTATATATTAGTCCGATATGAATCAAAGGATAATTTGGTTT
>WAAD01013181.1:0-16492 GCA_013389945.1 Fregata magnificens | reverse complement strand
TCCAGAGAAGGGCAACAAAGCTGGTGAGGGGTCTAGAAAACAAGTCTTATGAGGAGCGGCTGAGAGAACTGGGGCTGTTTAGCTTGGAGAAGAGGAGGCTGAGGGGAGACCTTATCGCTCTCTACAGCTACCTGAAAGGAGGTTGTAGTGAAGCGGGTGTTGGACTCTTCTCCCAAGAAACTAGCGATAGGACGAGAGGGAATGGCCTCAAGTTGCATCAGGGGAGGTTTAGATTGGACATCAGGAGGAATTTCTTTACCGAAAGAGTGGTTAGGCATTGGAAGAGGCTGCCCAGAGAGGTGGTGGAGTCGTCAACCCTGGAGGCGTTCAAAAAAGGTGTAGACGTGGCACTCCAGGGCCTAGTTTAGGAGTCATGGTGGTGTTAGTTGATGGTTGGACTTGATGATCTTAGAGGTCTTTTCCAACCTTAATGGTTCTGTGGTTCTATGATTCTATGATTCTAGGAAACAACAGCAACAGAATATTCACCTAAAGCTGCATGTATGTAAGTCCTTGAACATGAAATGGAAGAACAGGAACAATTGCTGAATAAAAGTTTCACCTGAGTACTGTCAAACCTACAGGTTACTGGCTACACTGTCCTCTCAATGTGAGTATTTTGGTGGTGGTGGTGGTGGTGTTCTTCTGGTTTTGTAGTTTGAAGTTAGCATTAGGTAAGTCACAGTGTATTACCCTCCTCTGCTTTCTGGATTATAATTTCCTTTACGGCACTCATGTATAGAATTAAACAATTTTAAAGGAAGTGGAAATTAAACTGACCAGCAATAGAACATGATCTTCAGCAGTGAATAAGTTATCCTCACTTTTCATCAATGTTGATTTATTCTCATTGCTCTTTTCCATTGGAGGACTGCAGACACAGTTATACAAGTACTGAAGACTACTATCCACATCCCAATCAGCTTTATTTAAAGGTGCATGAGCAATCAGCTAAATGGCTAAGGGATGTTTACTATCACATCATTCATCAAATAGCCGTTTCAAATTAAGACAAAAGGGGCCCCTTTAAAGGGGGAAAATAATGGTATTCAGAACAACACAGAAGGGGTGCTTCAGTGTGCAGCAAGAAGAGAACTGCTAATCAATACACTCCTATGCAATGCCACCACAAATGCATTTCTCTTTGAATCTTCAAAATAACTCTGATTCACTTAGGAAGTTGCCACATGACTTTCTCAAATATTTTATTGTACAGAGACCTGGAAGATAAGGCAGAAGCCTATTTTTCTGAGTAAGCAGGACAAATTTTCAGGAAAAAGTCAATATTCCTCCCAAATTAAGGTAATATTTTAATACCATGGAACAAAGACTTTATACATATGTTGCCCCATTTTAGCAAAAATACTTGCCTTTGCCTACAGTAAATCTGGTATTTTTAAGGTCAGGTCAATATTTTCCACACTGAAGAATAGCAAGTGCTCTTCGTCATGAATAATGTTTGCTACCTCAGCACTATGAAGGGTATTAAAATCATTTGCACTGATAAAGTAGTCCTAAAGGTGAAAAAAAAAAAAAAAAAAAGCATTTTCCCTTTTCTCTTACAAAAAATTGCTGTTGAATGCATCCAGAAAGGGACCTAGCTGTACACAGTAATTAATATAAAGAACAGCTCTAGAGTTTTCTAGCATTAATTTCCTTCTGTAACAACATAGCCTTCTCCTTGGTGGCATGGTGAAAAGACAGAAAAGGACAGGAAAGCACAGAAGTGTTGGGATTGATCCCCTTCTCAAACAAAGAGGTAAAGACATTCCAAATTTGTCCCTAAATTGTTCCCCTTCCTTCCCCCACTTTCAATTCTCTCTTCTCTCTTCTTTGAATAGCCCCAGACTCCTCCCTGTCAAATAAGCTTAGATCCAATCCTTTCTAAAAATTCTGCTCTGGTTTACAAACAGCTAATTTACGAGCAAACATGTTGGACAATTCTCTATAGCCTTCTATGAACCTTCCCTAGCCACATCCATGAAAAGAAGCACAAAGAAGAACGCAATTTGTGCAAAATCCAAACTCATAACAAATAAATTATTTTTATAACATGACTTCAGGCTGGTTTCTGGATGAGTTCACAGAAAACAGCTTACGAGGTAAAGCAAAAGCCTCTTAAATCTGCCTCAGTACTGGCAACAGGTTGAATAACTTAAGTACCTTGAGTAAAGGCATGCAATATCACCCCAATCTAGATCTTAAGTGCATTATCACTTAAGCCATGGGGCACTTTATGAGCCACACTTGAAAGAGTTTTACTCCAGTGGCTGGAAGCATTGCTTAAACCATCTTGGCTGCTTGTTGTGGTGGGTGGTTCAGACACATTTCTTGAAGAGGCTAGACATGCCTGCTTCTTGTAACAATTGTGGCTCATTTGGAAAATTCTGCTCATTTCTGTGCATCTCTGTGAGGGTCTGACCTACGACGCCTAATGGTATCAAGAGGAAAACTTCTCTGACTTTAACAGGAAGGACTAAATCATACCAGCCACCTGTGTTTCCCTTTTGCAACCATAGTACTGCCTTAAGTCTATTCTATTGTTGGCAAAAGTTATTTTTCTTTGTACATCAAGGGCCAAGCATCAGTCTAGAACCATGTTACTGCAGGTACCAATAAACAGTTATTCTTCATGCCACAGGATAAATGCCTAGCTTTTACAAGCACTCTCATGACTTGAAAGTCTGCAACAAAGCCAAACAACAGGTTTTTGTTTGGATTTTAACAGAGGCAGCTCTACCAGAGGAGAGCCAGAGCTGTCATCTATTTAGGTAATCTTAAATTTCAAGGATAACATTATATGTCATGTAATAACATAATACATATTGGGCCCAAACCCATACACATGGAGCCAGATATTCATCTAGGGTAAGCCATGGTAGCAGTACTGACTTCAAAAGAGTGTTTTACTTTAATCATCTGCTGAACTGGTCCAAACAATGGTAGTTTTAAACATAGGCACAGCAAGGTTCAGGTTAAGACTGCCGGAAAATTCACAGAGGCCATGGCTCTACTGTCTGATTTGCTGATATCAGAGACCTGAGCTAAGGGACGATTTTTGCTTTCTGGCATCTGTCGCAGCCCCTAAAACCTAAAAAAGTGGTAAGCCTTACCCTCCAGACATCTGCCCTGCTTCCTGTTTATGTCCTGACTTTTCTCACCCTTCTGTTTTCTCCCTGAGGCAAAAAATAGTCCTGTTTCTCATCTTTGGCTAGCAAAGCTTTGTTCCCAAGGCTGAAAAGTCTTCAGCTGGCTCTGATTAGGAATGACTCCATCAGGTGAGAAGACAGGCTTTCTCACTTGTATAATCTCTCAGAATAACCTTGCTGAGAAGAAAACCCTGGTCATACTTAGCCAATGAGAGTTTTATCAGTTTTATTAGGGCCAACACTCAGTAATATGTGTCTGTTCTCCATGTTTAACCCTTAACTGAAAATTAATTTTCTGTAAGCAGCAAAATTGATGTTTCCTTCCACAGAAGGGAAAAAATCCATCCTATTTAAAATTGCATAAGATCTCATTGTTTGGATGACAAGGACAGCAGTGTTTGCTGGTATTTTCAAGCATCTGTGCTCAAAGAGGATCTTTGTCTGAGTGGTAGGGAAAAGTTCAATACAAAAATCACTGTATTCCATTAGCCAGAGTAGACTCGGAAAACTGACTTATTAACTGGGTTACACTTCCACAACAGCCAAAACAATGTTAAGCTAGCAGCCACTGAGAACTCCAAAAGGATCACTTTGAAGCTTTGCAAGGCTAATAATCAAAACATATTAAAATATTTACACTAGGGAGAATATTCAGAATTCTAATAGTAAATACGTAAAAATTAAGTAAAATACAGAGAACTTTGGAAATGCCAGCTTCTGGAAATAGGACAATCGCTAACTACAATGGTCAGGAAGAACTTACTGCAGAGGAGGTAATGCCATTAAAAAAAATTCTCTCTGATATTCCTTTCCATATTGATCAATTTTGAGACTTGTTTACTGCAGTGCATTAACCACAGTACAACTATTATTATTCTACAGTGAATCGGTAGGAAATTTGCTATCAGCCTCAAGGGATGAGAAACACTGAAGTTCACAACCATATCAAAAAGCAAGTGATAGATATAAAAAAAAGCAATTACATTATCTTTAGCAAAATACTAGACTAGACTAGACTAGACTAGACTGGAATAGAATAGTTCAGTTGGAAGGGACCTACAATGATCATCTAGTCCAACTGCCTGACCACTTCAGGGATGACCAAAAGCTAAAGTATGTTATTAAGGGCATTGTCCAAATGCTTCTTACACACAGACAGGCTTGCGGCATCGACCATGTCTCTAGGAAGCCTGTTCCACTGTTTGACCACTCTCTTGGTAAAGAAATGCTTACTAATGCCTAGTCTGAACCTCCCCTGATGCAGGTCTGAACCATTCCCACACATCCTGTCACCGCATCTCAGAGAGAAGAGCTCAGCACCTTCCTTTCCACTTCCCCTCCTCAGGAATCTGTAGAGAGCAATGAGGTCTCCCCTCAGCCTCCTTTTCTCCAAACTAAACAAACCCAGAGTCCTTAGCTGCTCCTCATAGGACATGCAATATTAATTTGCATTTAGAGAAAGTTAGCTTAAAATCGAATCCTTTTCTAGAAAATCATATGCACATTTTATAGACTAAAGTTCATTCTAAATTCAGATTAGTCACTTGCTACAAATTCCTCACTGCTGTCCCTGAACCACAGAATAAGCAGTTTAAGTTAAATACAGTTTCCACTGAAGTCTGTTATGAAGAATAAATTTTTCAGCTAATTTGACTTCAGCCTTGTGAGTCAGTCAGTCACCAGTGTGTCACATTTTCAAATTCCAGGAAAAGTAGCTTGCTGAGGAATCAAATGACAGACTTGGGAGCTTTTAACTTTAGGCTGATGCTGATACAAATCACAAAGACTTGTCTTTCCTGTAGACTTCCCTTCCTCGGGACTGCTAACCTGGCTCAAACATACCAATACCTACATCATGGAAAACACATCACATCTTTAAGGATTTAATTTCTGATAGGTGAAGAGTCCTCTCCTGGCCAGACAGCATGCAAGCATTCACATGCCGTGCTGCTGGCTCCAGCAGCCCCGCTTGTTGGCACTCTGTTGATATCAGTATCAACAGAGAGGTTTACAACCACACAGGAACAAAGCTGGAACATCGTGTCCTCCAAAATTCAACAGGAAGTGCTCTAAACTCTCCTGTACACTTGAAATAGCCCTTTTCCTGCTTCATCCTTTTCAAAAACACTAACAGAAGAGAGGCGACAACAGGGTTTTCTGCAGCCTAACAGTACCCTACTGTGTAATGGCTGTGCCTGCTAGAAATCAAGATACTGCAGGTTAAAGTTTTATCTCATGACTTTTCAGCAGCACAGGATCATTCCAACCACCGTTATCCAAAGAAATGTTTTCAAGACTTTTTAGGTAACTTGTGACTGGAGGCTACAACAGGGCGTATGTGAGCCATTAGTACATTTGATAAAGAGTTTGGAGAGCCAGTGACTTCAGCCCTTCACCGATAGCACCCACAGGACACAGTATGAAGCCTCCCTCTCCACGGTTATCTTTAAAGGCAGGATGGTGCTGATCCATCTGCCTCATGCAGAGAAACAGCTAAGGCGCTACATACCCTCAAGAGGACATGGGCAGACCAGGCCTGTACTACACTGTTTCACAGACAGTTGCTTAAAGAATGTCAGATTATTGCAGTTTTTTTCCACTGAAGAAGTGTATTAATTTATAGATCCCTCCCGTGCTAACCTCCAAGGAACACTGAGTCCAGCCCTAGTACCCATTCACCTCCTTCATGTGCAACTATTCATCCCAGTTCCCAAACATGAAACAATGGGGGAAGGAAAGACAAGGCAGTTTTTCAGCTGTCAGCCAAAAATTTGCACCCGTAGGAAAATGAGAAATATCACTTAGCTTTTCTAGTGAAACTTCCAGCTTGAGGTGCCCTAAGGGAGAAAAAAATGATTTTAAGCATAAGAATCTGAGAAATTCTTCAGAAACTTAAAATTAAGCAACTCTGTAAATAGTTGGCTGAACCACGACCACATGGATTGGTGAACAGACTGAAAATTATTAGTTCAATGCAAGTTACTGTGAGTTCCTCTGATCCTTAAACTCAAAATTGCATCATTGCTTAATGTCCATTTATAAGCCTGCTTGCTTTTTTCACACTTGGAACATCCCTTTGTATCACAAAGAGTATTTCCTCCCAGCCTCACTGCACATCAGCACAAGACAGAAAAACTAAGCAGACAACAGAACAGTGGAAAAATGCCTTTGTCACCTTGTACTCTGTCACTCCCCAACTGAGATAGGAGAAACCGTGCATTGTCACGTGCACGTGAGTTAAATGATGTGGCTTTGCCTCTCATGTTCAGAAAGCAGGAAGGCTAAAAGCAGGTGAGAAAATCACAAAGGTCAAGAAGTGAGATCCAAAAATTACTTGTTATGGGGAGAGTCACCTGCAGGGACTCCATCATATATTTAGTCATGGACATAAAGCACAGGATAAAAGAAAATCAGCTGACAAGCATGGCGGCAGCAGAATAAGTATCCATACAGTAAGTTTTAATAAAATCAAACAGGGTAATTCTCTCAATCTCACCTCACAAGCCTTTGTTGTATATTCTTTCTAAGTTATCTTGCATGGTGTTCACTGGAAGTATTTCTCTGAGTAATCATCAGCACAAGTAACAAGCACCCCTGCATAGTATTTGACTCCCATTCAACACAAAACTTATTAAGCAGAATGATTTCTGCTTAATAAGTGTGTATTTGAGTCTATGGTTTCTGCAACACATATCGCTCTAGGCCATCAGCTGTAAGAAAAGTCTTTACTCCTTGTTCTCTGGACTCTTATTTTCCCTAAAAAGAGACCAGGTTTTCATACAATTGCCCAAGATATAAAGTGCTAGTGGTTCATGAAAATAGGATGCATATGTCCCATACTATAAAAGGTAGGAAGGTCTTTGTGACTCCAAGACTAACTGATGACAGGTCTGTGGGTTGCAAATGTAATGTACTATTTCATCCATCCAAGCCTTTTTCCATGTTTATCAGTACTTTTCATGCCTTAAGGAAAGAGAAGCACAGAGAGGAAATTTCTCATCTACTAAAATATATCCTGGTGGTGTCATCCACCCAAACCCAGGTCATCACAAGGAACCTTATGAGGAGAGCATATATGGAGAAAAGCAGGAGAGAGAAAGCAGGACTGGGACTCCTACAAATCACTACTTCTGGCAAGACCCTGTCCTCCAGATGTCTAGGAAATGAGAAAGTGTTAGATGCCTTATCATGCATACCCCTCTCACTAACTGAGCAGAATATCAGAGAAAGATATCAGCAGTTTGCACAACATGCTGCGCTGCCTCTACTGAGTTCTCACTTCCACTCTCACCTATCCAGATTTACCTTTTCTCCTTGGGTGAGTTCCATTTTCTTCTCCCGCCAAGTCAAAGTCCTCCACCCTTCAAATCTCCTCATTCCTTGTCATCTTGCAAAGACATTTTCAATGCAAAGCCCAATCTGTGGCCCTAGTATCTCCACTCTGAAATGTAGAATATTAATTTTGCTTCTGTCCTACTATTATTTTCCAACAATCTCTCTCACTCTGGGCATCTAGTCCTAAGTAGTGTCCACACACACAGATGTTTAGTTGCTATAGCCTTGGTATTCAAAGCATCTTCCTTTCCTCTCTTAACACCTGGTCTCAATAGCAGGGTCAGTAAGAGCCAAGAAAAACTCCCTCAACATATCTTCCACAGTTGCAGCTGCAGTTGCAGTTGCAGTTGTTAGAGTCTGATGAGGACAGAATGATTAGGTTTGGCTAAAGGAATAGTATTAGGGCCTGGACAAACCCACCAGACAGACTTTCAGCAAGAAAGCTTACCTTAGCACTAAGACCTCCATTCTATGTAAGTTAACTTCCTTCTCAGGGTCACAGCAGAGTTATTCCAAGGAAAAAGATGTGGCAGATGGATTTCTGATTTTTAACGTGGATAGTACTTAGTATTTTCTCCTTTTATCCTGTTCTCAAACCATTGCTGTGCTATGGCTGAGGACAAAGACACTTCCCTCTCGGAACACATCCAGCTCTTCTGTCTCCTCCAATATCCCGAACTGGGCTTCCTAACACCTCCTTGTTCCTTGAACAAAGTTTAAGCTTGGAATTTATCTCAGAGCATTGCACTAAACAGCCAATTAGAGCAGTCTTCCAAATCTGTGGTCCACCAGGGAACAACACAGAGGAAACTTCACCAATGCTCAAGTCACATGAACTGTGCCATGGGTATAAGGATGGAACAACTTCCTTCCCAATATATTGGCCCCAATATGCTGTAAGCTATGAATACTTTTTAGTGTCTTGATTCACTGCAAATGCAGCGATTACTGAGAAAGAGGTAACGAGGCAAGCCAAGAGTTTTCCCATATGGTCTCCCAATGAAGTCCTTTTGCTCTTTGGCCTTTAGGTGCCAGAAAGCAAATTAACTGCAAGTTTCTAAGTCTGAATTTCTTACTTTTTTTATCATTTTAAGGCAAACTTCAAGGATATATTTTGGAAATACCAGGAAAACAGGAAATTATAAACCATAAATAGCAGAGAAGAAAAGAAATGAAAGTTTTTGTAACTCTGAGACATTCCCAGAGTCCGTGGATTACTGACAGAATAACCTACACTGGCTATATCAGCTGTGTCAATGGGAGCAGACATTTTCAGAAAATGAAGCAGCCTAAAGCACAAATAGGTTTTAGCTAGGACAACTTTAATTCTACAGTCATAACAGTTTGTGAGTTTTATGAGACAAAAGAAAAATCCTTTCAAGACACTCTTTTCACATCTGAAAGAGCAAGCAGCTCAGTTTTGAGTAACTTTGGGATTAATAAATTATCTAGACAGTTCAGTGTAAAATACTTGCAGTGTTGAATAGTCACAGGTCCAAAGAACCAAGCTGCTGTTTAACACAGATTCCAGCACACACAGAGAGGAATATGTACGTAAACACATACCTACAACTTATGGCATATGTCTCACAGTAGTCCCTCCATATCTGATGAGAAGAATTAAAGTGGCATAAAGCAGGTCTTAAGCCTTGGAAAATAATTCCTTTCCTAAGGGGAGAGCAGAAACCAGTGTTGGTTTCCTTCTGAAGACCAACTTACAAGCTTGGTCTAAGGGTCAAACTGCAGAGGGCAAGGCAGAAGTCAACAACAGCATACACTGCTGTGCAGATCCAGGAGATGAATTTTTAATCCTTGTCGTCATGTACCTAGAATTATAGAATCATAGAATATCTCAAGTTGGAAGGGACCCATAAGGATCATCAAGTCCATCTCCCTGCTCCTCACAGGACTACCTAAAACTAAATCATATGACTAAGAGTGTTGTCCAGACACTCCTCGAACTCTGACAGACTTGGTGCTGTGACCACTTCCCTGGGGAGCCTGTTCCAGTGACTGACCACCCTCCCAGTGAAGAACCTTTTCCTAATGTCCAATATGAACTTCCCCTGACGCAGCTTCATTCCATTTCCTCGTGTTTTATTACTGGTCACCAGAGAGAGATCAGCACCTCCCCCTCTGCTGCCCCCCTTGAGGAAGTTGTAGACTGCGATGAGGGCACCCCGCAGCCTTCTCTTCTCCAAGCTGAACAAACCAAGTGACCTCAGCCACTCCTCGTAAGTCTTGCCCTCGAGGCCTTTCACCATCTTGGTCACCCTCCTCTGGACACACTCTCATAGTTCGATGTCCTTCTTATATTGAGGCATCCAAAACTGCACATAGGACCTGAAGTGGGACCACACTAGTGCAATGTAGAGTGGGACAATCACCTCCATCGACCAGCTAGCTATGCTGTGCTTGGTGCACCCCAGGACACGGTTGGCCCTTTTGGCTGCCAGGGCACGCTGTTGACTCATATCCAACTTGCCATCAACCATCACACCCCCAGATCTCTTTCCACGGGGCCGCTCTCCAGCCTTTCATCCCCCAGTTTGTAGGTATAACCAGGATTACCCCATCCCAGGTGCAGAATCTGGCACTTGCTCTTGTTAAATTTCATACAGCTGTTGATTGCCCAGCTCTCTAGTCTATCCAGATCTCTCTGTAAGGCCTCTCTACCCTCGAGAGAGTCCAGAGCTCCTCCTAGTTTAGTATCATTGGCAAACTTACTTAATGTACATTCAGTTCCTGCATCCAGATCATTTATAAAAACATCAAAGAGCACTAGCCCTAAAATTGAGCCCTGGGGAACCCCACTGGTGACTGGCTGCCAGCCTGATGTAACCCCATTTAGTATAACTCTTTGAGCCTGACCTGTCAGCCAATTACTCACCCAACTTGTCTAGCTGTGTGCTGAACATTTTATCTAGAAGGATACTGTGAAAGACAGTATCAAAAGCTTTGCTAAAATCCAAAACCACCAAATCTACTGGCTTCCCTTGGTCAACTAGATGGGTGACCTTGTCATAAAAGGAAATTAAGTTGGTTAAGCAGCACCCTCCTCTCGTGCACCTGTGCTGCCTATGGCCAATGACTGTGTTGTCTCTCAAGTGTTTTTCAATAACTCCCAGAAGAACCATCTCCATAATTTTACCAGGCACTGAAGTGAGACTGACAGGCCTGTAATTACCAGGGTCTTCCTTCTTGCCCTTCTTGAAAATCACGACATTTGCCAGCTTCCAGTCGACTGGGACCTCTCCAGACTCCCAAGACTGTTGAAAAATAATGGAGAGAGGTCCCGCAATGACATCAGTAAGCTCTTTCAGTACCCTGGGATGAATCCCATTGGGCCCTATAGACTTATGTGCATCCAGCTGGAGCAGCAAGTCTTGAACAAGTTCAGGGTCGGCTGGGAGTTTATCATCCCCCTGGTCACAGTCTTCCAGCACAGGGCTCCGGGGATCCCAGGGCCCATCATCTGTGTTGAAGACAGAGGCGAAGGCGGCATTAAACATCTCCGCTTTGTCTATGTCCCTATTTGTGGGGTGACTGATCTCGTCAAGCAACAGACCAATGTTATCTCTGATTCTCCTTTTGCTATTAGCATTTTTTAAAAAGCCCTATTACTCTTTTAAAAGTCCTGCTACCCTTTTACATGCAAGAGGCAATTACGGTTCTCAGGCTCTGATCTTCAGTGGACTCAGCAACAAGAGCAACAAGCCCCACAAGGCAACCATGCACTGCGCAGAAGTGATGCTGGTTTCCAGTTTTAGAGATGCTGCTCTTTGGCACATAGGCACGTCCCAGGCTGGCAGGCCCTGCCCAAGTTCAGGAAAGTAATGCTTTTAAATGTGATCTGCTTCCCTCTCTTCCACACGTCTTGAATGCACCAAGTATGCTCTGCAGATCCTGACGGCATTCAGATGTAGGTCTGGGCAAAGAGACTTACAAGCTTTCATTTTTCATCTAAGTCATTTTCACAGTCTAACTGGCTTCCTCTCCTAGGTTCTCGGTGTAAGAGGTTACTGGCTGTGCAGTACAGGGACCACAACACCTTCACAGCATCTGTCAGTGGAACCAGTCCAGAAGCTGCTCTCCAGCAAGCTGTTCTTCTGATCAACACAGGTTCAAGGGCAAGTCCTGCTGCTTCCGCAACCAAATTCTTTCATGACACTTTGATCCAATATCACCCATCCTAGAGCAACAAGCTATTGAACTGAGTAAAAACAAAAGACATCAGAGCTCCAAGCACTACGTATGAGCATATATTCAATGATGTGCATTGATCTGCTGTTGTGGTAGGTCTAGATATAGCTACAAAAGTGCCTCTACTCTCAGAAAGGTCAGCAAGCCTGTGCAAGTTTCAGGATCACAGCAGAATTGATATTTGCAACAAATATCAGGGACAGAGGTAAAAGAAGTGGAAAGAGAGATTGTCCATTAGGGACTTTATCCAACAGAAAAGGCTATCATAAAAGTTGAGCACACTTGCCATATAAGATAATAAAAAGAATAGTTCTTTTCCTTCTTTCAGTTAACACACTTCTGCAAAGCAAATTAACAAATAAAATGCTACTAAAAACTGAATTGCATGGCCTTTGCACTAACCAGAATGAATGGGTCTTACAGGGGAAAAACACCGTTTAGGTCATCAATAACAACAATATTTAAAGGGTCAACATTTGCATCAGTGCTTACTTTCTACCAGATCACTTTCTTTACCTAATTTGTTCCCATTACCAACTTTATCAGCTTGGAAACAGAACACTGAATTTCTGTAGGAACTGGAACGGATTTCCTTCTTCTCTTTGCCACTCATGTTGCTGCTATGTTCTAGCCTGATGGTCACAGGATTGCTATTTCAGACCTCACGGTGTTCTCTGGTCAGAATGCAAAGAGTTACATTTGCATAGTCTCCAAAGGAATTTTAGTATGGTTAAGACTTGTGCAAATATACTTTATACTTTTGGGCTGCTATTCTTCCATTTATGCAGAAAAAAGTCGTAATCTTTGTTTCCTGTCTCACTGACCCTGTTTCAGAACTGCTTATGCTTTTGCATTTGGACAATAACTACTGCAGCTAGATCTAAAGATTCCCATCAGTTCCCGTGGACAGGAGATTAGGCTCTTTAAGATTATCTATCTCCAAAACTGGTCTCCAGGTCTTTGCTGAGCCAGTGTTACGCTCTTGCTCTCAATGTCACCCGTAAGTTCAATTTTAAATGTTCTCTGGATACACTTCAGCATGAGCCCATGACTGGGAAATTAGGGATCACTGTTCTCTAACAACTCAACACTGCTGCCTCTTTCCCGGCAGTTCTGTGACACGAGCTGAAAATTAACCCAGAGACTTCCCTCTTCGTCCCACCCAGCACGGGGCAGCAGCAGCTGGGTGAGTTATCCGTCATGCCTCTGACATAACACCCCAGCCCATGCCACGGCCGTGGCGTGCCTGAGTGGGAAGCACGTGGCACATTTCTACAGGAAGTGACGGTGCCTTGGCAAGAGCATCGCAGCCAGCAAGTCTGATCATCCCAAGCATGCAGCAGAGTTTCCAGGCCCCCTCACCATCACTTAAAGAAGCTGTGCTATTCCTGCAGGTGCTCCTGGGCAACAGCTTGGAAAGCAAGTGTTCTGCCATATGGGGCCCTGGGCAAGGAGCCACTGCTGAAGATATGTTTGGCATGTAGGCCTGCTGTTAGGGAGGAGATTAAAGCATACTGCTATGAGTGGCGAGGGAAGACGAGACTCCTGTGTGACATGCCACCAGCAGCCGATCACAGGCAAGCGGTGAGACAGCTTCAAATCTGACTTCCAAGATGAGGGCGGCAAGGCTGCTACAACACTAGAAACTGATTTATCACAAATGTGAGTCCAGCAGGACATTACACCCGAGAGATGGCTGAGGGAGAGGGAAATGGTTGAGTACAAACACTCAAAAGTCTGTGGTTCATCTTCCCTGCAGCAATCCGCAAGGACCCGCTTTCTGTCCTTTCAGCTGTGTACAGGAGGCTACCAGTGTGGATGAGAGTGAAAATGTCTCTAACACAGCTATGATAGCAGGTGCATTTGAATAAAGAATTTCAGGGAAGAAAAAAAATCACAAAATATAGTAATGAATAAATAGTCTGTCCACAAATTTAAAAAAATGCAACAGATTTCTTCAGGAACTCCTTTACAGTAACAGTGCACACTATTGCTCAGTTGCAGCCTTAAGTGTGCTTGAGTTATGCTATGCATTTGTCTCTCTGCTCCCTGTTCACTAATTTCCTTCTAAATATAGGAACTTTATTCTGTAATGTCATGACTTAATTCACCACGGGAATTGTCTTCTTAAATTTTATCCAGAAATAAGATTATAACTGCATACCAAATAGCAAACAGTCACAGTGGAAAGTTTATGAGCTAAAATTTCTACATAGGAATGAGACTGCAAATATTTGCGAAACAGGAATTCAGCAGAAGGGGAGAATAAATTAATTATTTACACTTACTATCAGAAAAGCTGTGGTTCTAAAACAAAATTTTCTTGCAAAATGAAGCTCCATAGTGTGTGTTGCATTGCATTGCATGATGCCCCAGGAGAATACTTATCATCTTAATTACACACCATGTTTTTAGGGTGTTGTAGATTTATTTACAGCCTATATACTAAACTGGCCTGCAGAAAAGATCTGGCACCTTGGAGTTTTGGCGAGAAGAGGAAATTTAGTTAGGTCTAGACACAGATTGGTTTGAGCTTCTGAATATTAATAAATAAATAACCTTCTCACATTCCTGGAGGCACCAAGTGCATTAGTTATTGCCTGCTGTCTATAAGCAAAAAAACCGTCACTGATCCCTTAAATTTGCTGCCACAAATTAAATTAATTACCAGCTACAAATGCACGTATGCAGTTTCAGTAGGACGTCTTTCATTACCTAGCTCAACTGTCTTCATCAAAACTTCAGTGTGCTCAACATCAACAATATAGTTAAGCAAGAATTCAATGAAATGGCATCCAAAAGAATGACACATAGACCAGCTAAACTGTGAGACAACACTGCTATCTCACTGAGTCCTCTCTCCATGTTGATAGACTAGCAGAGCTCTTTCCTGGCAAGACTGGCAGCATTTGGAAAAATACAACACTGAATACAAACACTGCAACCTTTAAACATCATTCTCAAACCAGAGCCAAAGAGGTGGTATCAACTTCATGTCACAGGCACTTCAGTTGTGGTACCGTTTTACAGTCACTCTGTCATGTGTGTTTAAAAAAACCCACATCAATGTTTAACCGTAAGAAGGTTTTGTAACATTATGTAGTACAAGCATTGACTCAGAAAGCTGTGGTAGATGAAGAAGAAAACAGTAGGCAACAGCAAGTAACGTAAGGCTGTCTCTCAAGTACCTCATAGAAGCCTGGGTGCAGCCAGCTAGGCACTTTGCCTTGGAAAGTGGCTGCTGAGGTGGCAGGAGGCCACCGTGACCATCCCACTCTACAGGGGATTCCTGCAGGCAGAAATCCCCACCGCCGGGTGGGAGCGGCGCTCTCAGGCTGTACAGCATGGGAAAGCAGTGCCTGAGGCATTAGCATTTATTAGCGGTCCTCTCCAATGCTAGTTATTAAGAAGACATCATAGTAACAGTGGGGTTAAAAAGGGGACCTCCTGACGGTTCCAGATGTGCAGGTAAAGCAAACATAAAGGGACTCCCTGCTCAGTATTACACATCTTTTTCAGATGCAAGGGACAAACCACTGATTGGAAGGACTTGTGTCATTGCTAAGGGCAAACAGCAACAATTCATATAGGAGAGAAATGCAGTGAAATGATACTGCCATAATAAGACAATACTGGCACCCAGTGGTTTTTAAAGGAGGTCATGCTTGGGTTTTTTGTGTTTTTTGTTTTGGTTTGGTTTTGGGTTTTTTCTGTAAAGAAGCATTTCATCTTCAAACAGATTCTTGATGCACCTCCCACACTTTGTCAGCTAAGACCAGAGTAAAGACTTGATTTATTCCTGAACAAGAATGCAGAAAGTTTTGTTTCAACTCTTCTTGACGCAGTTTTGGCACTCAATAAGGTGATTTGTTGCAGCAAGAAATAAGAAGATGCAGGAGCATTTCAGTCCAATAGAGTTTATGCTCTACCAAGAGCTAGGCAGAGCAGTCAGTCCCCTCTGATTCTGTCCAGGTTCCCATACCAGGACATCTGGTTTTCTGCAGTAATCTCCCTCTGAGTTAGAGGATTTGTTCTGCTGGTAGTCCTATCCTTAACACACTTATACCATGGCCCATGTTATTGTTTAGCTAAGAAAGTATTCAACACGAGACAACACAGTCCCCTGAACTTTCTTCTTGGTGCTATGCTAAGAAGGGTGGATTATCTTTGGGCTATGCATGTGTTCTATTAATATTCTAAGGAAAGCTCTGGAGTGAGAATAGGAAAAATGCTTTTAGTCCATTATTTGTCAGAGAACACATACTGTTGTGGCAAAACAATTTTTCTTAATCTGCAGTGGTTGACTTATGCAAACACCTGCACAGTCACAGAAAACCAATTAAGCAGTGAAATAAACTGAAAAAGAGATCTACATAGCAAGGGCAAAACACAGAAAACAAAGAGGGGAGCCGTTCTCCACTCTTCTCAAAAGAAATCCAAGGACTCAGGGACCACCACCTGTACAGCTGTATCTGAGAGGTGTCTAGAGAAGTCTGCAGGAGAAAGCTCTACACATTCACCCCTTCTGTGGATGTGGTGACAAAAAATCAAGATTTTTTCCACTTCTTTGAAGCCCACTGTCATGGTTTAACCCCACCTGGCAACTAATCACCACACAGGCGCTCACTCACTCCCCCCCAGTGGGATGGGGGAGAGAATCAGAAGGGTAGAAGTGAAAAAACTTGGGGGTTGAGATAAAGACAGTTTAATAGGTAAAGCAAAAGCTGCGCACGCAAGCAAAGCAAAACATGGAATTCATTCACTGAATGAATATATGCTGAGCATGATGTCATATGGTATGGAAT
>WAAD01013180.1:222615-241469 GCA_013389945.1 Fregata magnificens | reverse complement strand
GCGCCGGCCACGCATGGCCGCGGGTTGCTAGCTGGGGCCGTGGGCTGCGCGGCCGGGGAGGGCAGGGACCGGGCGTCCCCGGTAAAGCCCCTGCCCCCCATCCGCCACTCGGTCCTGCGTGGGCGAGCAAGGTGGGCAAGCACCGTTGTGATGTGTGTTGTGTAAAGAGCTGTCCCTGCGCGTCTCGCGTGGATTTCCCCGGAGACACGGGGTAATTGGTGAGACCCACTCCCGGCGGGGTGGGGGCGAGCCGCCGGGAAATCTGGAGGTGCATTTTGGGAGAAAGGAGTGGGTCCTGCCCGGTGCTTTAGGAAAGAGGTCCGCTCCTGAGGTGCATCCCTGGCTCTGGGGGTCAGAGATGCTCCGGGGACAAGCAGAGGACCCCGGGCCGCCCTCAAACTCACGGCAGCTCCGGGGATGAGCCACCCCCTCCCCAGAGTGTCCCAACCCAGGACAGGGCACAGGACAGTGGCAGGGAGGGGTGCACTCCCTTGCCTGCTCTTGCCCAGCGTCCTGCAGAGCCCCCAGCCCCAGCTGGCTCCCAGCCCTTCCAGCAGCCAGGCACCTCTCTGCTCTTGAGTTCCCAATTACTTTTCCAACCCCTCCAAACTTTTGGTCCCTGCAACCCCCCAGGTGACTGCCAAAGCAGCTCCCTGTGCCTGGCATTCAGGTGGTGCATCCGATGCCCTCTGCTTCTTCTGCCGAGACAAGCAGTGAGTAGCAAGTGCCCATTCACCTTCCTCCTGCCATTCATGCTTCCACAGTCCTCTCTCTTCTCCTTTTTAGTCCCCTCTTCCTGCAGGCTGGAGTCCTACTCTATTTAATCCCTCCTCAGATGGCAGCTATTGCGCGTCTCCAACCCTCCTCTTTGTCCTTCCCCACCGCGTCTGCGGCCCAGTGAGATCTCCCTGGTGAGGCAGGGACCCCTGTGGCACAGAGTGAGCTGATCCCTGCCCTCTCCTCTGGTCTATCCTGAGTCATGCCTGACTTGCTGCGTACCTCTTGCTCCCTGCCAGTGACCGAGCTGATCTTTCCAGAGTCATATCCACGGCTCAGAGCCGCTCTTCCTCACTGGATGTAGCTGTTTCATGGCCATGTGGGCAATGGATTTGTTTTCTCTGTGCTCAACACTGAATTCCTCCCGCATTTTAAGGCCAAGTTCATTAGCACACTGAGACCCTTCCATACCCCTCTATATGGTGCCGGGTTTTATCATATTGGAGCAGCAGTGGATACTGTCCCGTGGCTGCTTCCTCCCTTCTCCCCGGCACTTCTGAAGGCCCACGCTCCCGCCTGCCGCGGGGGCTCCGGCACTGACCTCTCCGTGCTGGGAACCCCCCGGGTTTGTTATGCCACTTTGTCTCCTAACTTTTTGCCGGTTATTCATTCCCCAGCTGCTTTTCAAACTCCACTTCTCGGCAACAGGCTCGGCCTTATTTACCAAACAATCAGGTTTATTGCTGTTTCTCCCCATTCTTTGTTACCATTTCTATCTGTTTTCCCCATTAAACTCAGGACGTTGTGATTTTCCGGACCCCCTGTAGAGCCCTTTTGGGGAAGTTGGCTATCCTCCATTCCTATTTACAAAGACCGATTCACACAGGAGGCTAAACTCCAGCTACCGAAATAGCCATTTCATATTTAAGTTCTTCTAAAAGCCTTGCCTAAATCCTGTCTTTTCTTGCTACTTGTTTCTGCGCACTCGACTGAGCTGTTTTGCAACCTTTCTTGCCGCTATCTGGGCCATCAGCGCATCCAGCCCCCCGGAAAGAAAGCTGCTTTTGGGGGAATATCTTTAAGAACATGTTAGCAATCTCCAATGCAGGAGTTTCATCCCATTTTCTTCTTCCTCCATTTTCTTTGCCTGCAGATGCTGAGCCCCTGGACATCCACCTCTGGGGCTTTTTATTTGTTTCCCATCAGCAAATCATTCCCAAAAAATCCCTTTGTCCTGCTTTGTTGTTTTGTATCGATGTTGGGGAGTTCACCTTGGAGGGGAGCTGAGGATGGGATTTAGGGGCTATAGGGGGGTCACAGCTCTGACACAGGTGACCAGTATAAACCAGCCGCCATATGCCTACCCCATCCCGATGTGGGGGATTTACTCCTACCACCTGTCCCTAAACAGATCCCTGCTCTTTGGGTGCTGCCAGGGTCCAAGCACCACCATCCCAGCCCTTTTCCCAACGCAGGCATCACATCCCAGGAGGCAGAGGACAGGCAATGGTGGGCCAAGGGCAGGAGAAACTGGGCGAACCGCAGAGCCGGCCAGCGCTGGTCCCTGAGGAGAGCCATCCCCTTGGCACGCATCCACCCCCCTGCCTCGATGGAGGTGCAGGTGTGAAGGCGATAGAAAACGGGCTCTGCCTTATTGAAGCTGCTCGTAAACAAAGCCACTTGAGTGGAGAGGATTCAGAGAGTCCAACAGCCGCAGGAAACTATAATTACGTTTAAATATTGTTAGCATCATTATCTTTTATCCGCCATCAGATTAAAACAATTATGGCATTTTCAGGAATCGTCCTGGCATTCTCTTGACCGGCGTTATCTGTCAGGCAGGAAATGTGATTTTCGCTTGGAGAGGCGCCAGCCGCTGCGCGGCCGGTCCCACGGCCCCCGTGATGCTCCGGTCCCGGGAGAAGCCAGCGGCCAGGGTGAATTCCCATGTTACAGAGAAATTTGCATTCATCCCGTTCCCTGTGGTCAGGCATTGGTCACTCCATCCCCATCCCCATATTGCTCTGAGCTTCTACCCATTGGCTTTGGGGTTACCCGGCATGGCGGTGGCAGGGGGAGGCGGAGGGGGGGACGCCAGCCTGTGCCATCACCTCTGCCAGTGGCTGTGGTGGCACGCCGGAGCGGGTGGGCTTGGCAAACACGGCTCCGTGCCTGAAAGCTGTGGTGAGCAATTTACCCGAGGAACTCATTTCAGGAGATCTAGTCTAAGTTAATTAAAGATGGCTGGCTGGGGTCATCGCCTTGGCAACAATTAAGGGCAGGAAAGACGCCTCATTAGTAATAGTTTTTAACAAAACCCATAATTTTTCATATCAAGACAATCGCTCGCACACGAGGTGTGGGGGAGAAGGATGCTTTCTTTCTGGCGTTCTCTCATTCCCCACCCTGCCTGTGGGCTAGCCCGCAGGGCAGGACTGGGAGATGGGAAAACGGGATTGAAAGGAAAAGCCCCTTTGCGGATCTGGACGCTGGTGAGGCTCCCATGGCCAGCAGGGAAGGGGCCATGTGGGTAACAGGGGATGTTCCTGGAGGGCAGCGGGTGGGATCTGGCTTCTTGGGAAGGGTAGAAGACACCAAGAACTGGCCATCGCCACCGTGCCGGGGCTGCCCACTCATCCCGGCCTGGGGACCATTGTGCCCGGCTGCCACCCCCAGCCACCGGTGATGGGGTTATTCCTCCAGCTGTGCCTTTGTTTTTTAATTTTCCCCCTTGTACTCCAGAAATCTTAATGCCGCTGCCTACTAATGCCAGGCTGGGCAGAGTAGCTTTATTTTCTACTTAATTAACTGTCATCCTGTGATTGATCAATTAATGATGGAGCCATCATGGTAATGCTCCGGGAGCTGGTGTGCCGGGGCCAGGCCGAGTCACGCGCTCGCCTTCCCACTCCTACCTGCTCCGGCGCCCCAGCACGCTCCCCCCGGCACTGGGGCTGCTCCGACTCCTCTCCTGACAGCAAAGGACAATGTGACGGATGGAAAATCCCTTGCTCTGAGGAAATTTGGCCGTTTACAGGGAAGCTGCGGGAGGGACTGGGGACTGGTGACCAGGAGCAATGCTCCTGCCCTGACATCTCTGGACAGCAGCTGGGGGTTGCAGACAGGGCCAGTTCCCTGCCGGGCACGGTGCTTGCTGCAGTGTTAAGCTCTAGCCCAAGTATTTCTGCTGTTTCCCCCCCTTGCAGTGACATTTTGGCTTGGGAGAAAGGACGAGGCGGATGTTGCCCATCGGGGTGATGCTCTCACTGCTGACCCGAAGGGGTCAGGGCTCAGCAGAGCCAGCAGCTCTGACAGAGCAGCTCTGCTTGTGGCCTCCTCCTCCTCCTCCAAAGTTGCACACATGGCTCAAACGGGAGGGATAAATATAAACTCCATTCAGATATCCATAGAAACAGAGCTGGAGATGGAAGACCCCATGCAGTTAAAACCTTCCTCCTCCTTCCCACACGCTGCTATTCCCAGTATCATTCCAGAACATTTCATAAAACCACTAGAGCTGGGCAGAGACCAACAGAAATGACCAGTAAGGTGTTACTGGGAAAATCCCAGAATGGAGGAAACACTGTTTCTGTAGAATAATTTATCTGTTTTAGCATTAAAAAAAAATCAGGATTGTGTTTAAAAAGGGGTGAGGCTCCACTTGGTGTGGCGGGGCGTGCCGGCACACACGTGCGCATGGCTAAAAGGGATGCAGCGCGACTCCGGCGCGGAAGCGGTGTAAGTCCTGTCGCTTAATTACTGTTTCCTTTCTGCGCCGTGAAAAGTGCTGAGATACAGATTTGATGTGCTGAAAAGCGTCTGGCATCTTGTCACGCACCAGCCCATCTCCAGGATTCAACAGCTGGTGAATACAGCCCCCTACGCACCCCCAGACATATACCTGCACCTACAACATCACGCCTGTTTATCTATAGATCGGTCCAAACGATAACATGTTTATTCAGACAACTCCACTGGCTGGTAAAAAAGAAACCGAATTGGTACCAAAGGGAACCAGCCGCTTCTCAGGGCTGCGTGCACGGCTTTTCCTCCCCACCAGCTCCAGATTGAGTTGTTTGTCTCTTTGCATCCCTGCACACACACCCACACCCACACACAGATACATATATAATCCCATGCGTACAGCCAGGAGAAAACCTTATATAGTATTATAAACATAATGCTATTTTTTGAATTAAAGCTTAAAACCGTTCATCGGAGATGACAAATGCAACACGTTCAAGCCCAAGAATAGGTTTGGAAGCAGCTCTGGAAAATATCAATAATCACCAGCATTTCCTTACATCCCAAACCCAATCTGACATAATTTCTGCTGTCAATAATGCACATTTACAGGGAGAAGACATCCGAGGAGGCCCATGCCTTGAGCCCTGCCTCCCCTTAGGGGTGAGGTTTCTGCGCCTCCTTGGGCTGGAGGAAAGATTTATTTCCCCCCATCCTCATGGCAAGGAAACTGTTTCCTGAATTAACCTCCCTGGGTGTTTTTTGGGTGAGGAACGGAGCCTTTTCTCTGCCTGCTCGATGCCTGGAGGTGCATGGTAGTGTTAGGTGTGATGTGCCCAGTGATGCTCGGGCAGCCCCTGGGGTTGTGCTGGCTGCCGAGCTCCCATGTGTCGTGGCCATGTGGAGCCTAAATATAAGCCGCAGTTTAGGTGGCAAGGAGGTTTTTGCAGTGTGGCAAGGTGGGGGGCAAAGTGGGGAGTGGGGGGCAAAGCAAATCTCCCCTGTAGTCATACAGGAGGGAGCAGGGAGCTAGAGAAACTGTGAATATATTTGAAAAGTAATGGCTGAGTATCCTCAGCATCTCCCCAGCTCCTCTCCCCTCTGGCTGCATCCATACCCTAGCTGAGGCGGCAGGAGCTCGGCGGGTCCCGGGGGGCTTTTGTAGGGATGACCATGGGGTGGAGGAGGAGGAGAGGCCACAGGGGAGGCGGGCTGGCCGCTTGCCTGCACAAAGGGGCCCGGGCCGGTGGTGCCCAGCGTGCCCTGACCCTGCGCGGGGCAGCTGGGAGGGCACAGCCACATTGTGGGCCAGCTCATAAAGATGCTCCGAGACAGAGCTGGAGCCATTTAAAACCAATTAATAAGCTGTAAACTTCCCTGGCCCTCCCTGTTCATTAGGCAACCACAAAGAAACTTTATTTTAGAGTTGCAAGTCCTTTTTTTTTCAGAGAGAAACTTTTTAAATATGTAATTGGCTCTGGGAACCAGGACCCAAAGGGGTTGCAAAAGCAAGGGAAGCAATTGCCTTAATCAGTCCAAGATCCCTGATTTATTTATGTATTTATTTCGATTTCAAAGCAGTGCTGCTCATCATATCAGGGCCTTTAGAAGCACAATTATTCTCTCGACAGAAAAGCTAACCTAGGCTGCGATTATTTGCCTTTCTGAAAGGCGGCGGTTCCCCGTCAGCCGTCCTCCCCGCAAACACGCTCCTGCATCTCTCTGAGCGATTTTAGCATCTGAGAAACATCCCCCCCAGCCTTCCTGTAGCCACAGCCTGCCTGAACACCCAGCCTTTCTGCAGAGCTTCCCAGCTTCAAAGAGCGGGGCGAGCATTCGCTAAATAATGTTTCTTTATTCCTGTCCTTTGGCTGCTTTTCAAGCGGTGGTCGAGAAACATGCTCACGTCCTTACAGCTTGCAAAAGGCACCCGAGGTCACAGGTGGAAGGAGCTGGGCAGTCTCAGCCCTGGCTGGGTTTTGGACCGTGGAGGTTTGCTTGTTTTTCAGCCCTGAGAACTGTTTTATTCCCAGATCGTGCCTGGGTTGGAGGGGAATCAGGGTGGGATTTGGAGGCGATGCTCTGCCAGCCTGTGGAGGCATCGGGTGTTCCAGCGGCGGAAGGGAATGAGTGGAAAGGCAGGAAGAGAGGGAGCTGCACTTTGAAAAGAAACCTCCTCACAGCTGCGGTGGGATGCCCGGGGTCAGGACGATGCCCCGGCTGAGCCCCAGCCCTGCTTGCCTGCCCTGCGGACACCCATCCCCAGGGCGAGCGGGCAGGTCGGGGCTTGGGATGGGCAGCATTTGTACCCGCAAGGTCAAGGGGGCAGCAAATCTGCAGAGCTGGGATGGATCCTGCTGGTGTTTCCCCCACCAGCTGTAAATTTTGCCCCCGTAAAGGGACAAAACCCCTTTGCAGTGACAGTCCCACAAGCATCCTAATCCCAGGGGGCTCAGACGTTCCGTCCCCGTGAGGTCCCTGTGGCTGGCAGCGATGCCACGCCACGTCCCCAAGCCCATCATGGGGCTCCTCCGCAGCAGCACGAGCCACCCGTGGGCTTGCGAGAAATCCTTGCATGTTGTGTCCCCCCCCACCCCGTCCCTGCAATGCATATTTTGCGAAGGTTTAATTGGCTGCAATTATTAACTAGCACGGACACTGGAAACCTGCCAGTCAGGAAAATAATGAACCGTTTTAATACAAATTCAGCCCGTAAATAAACGCGGCTGCCAGAGCCGTTGCGGTCGCCCAGTGCCGGGAGAGGCAGCACAGGAGATTAACAGGGAGACCCGGGGCAGCCCCATTGTCCACCCTGGCACTGGGTGAGGGTCCGCGTCCCCACAGCCACCCCATGTCCCTGCGGGAAATGCCTTGCCCCAAATACCTGGGGGCTCTCCCGTGGGACCATAATGCCACCCGAATAGCAGCGCCAATAACGGAGCAGGGGCCAAACCCGTGTAGATGTAAGATGCAGATCTGGGCTTTGGGGTAGTTTTTTGGGCGATGCATGGCAGGGAAGAGGTGGCAGCGGGGCTGTGCATGGGGGAGCGGGTGCAGGGGGTGCACAGGGCTGAGCCCTGCCAGAGCACCCTTGCTCGCCGCCTTGCCCTGCATCCCTCCCCAGTCCCACGAGCCCACCCAGGGCCCCAGCACCTCTGCCCTGGCTTGTGCAGCTGTGGGCATGGGGAACAAACCTGCTCTCCCCCAGCAGAGATCTCCTTTGTCTGCCAACGGGAAAAGTATCTCCCACCCCAGGCTCCCCCAAAAAAGGGTTTTAAGGGCATAATGCAAACACTCTCCTCTGCCCACTGCAGGCAGGAGGGTGAGATGGTGCAGCCCCAGAGCATTCCCCAGCACCCCCTGGTACCCCCCCGGTACCCAGAGCAAAAAGGCAGGGCCCCCCCGGCAACAGGCATCTGTGGGACCCAGGCTTGAAATCTTCCGCCCAGGGAAATATTTCTGCCGAAGCGTGGAGGGATTGCTTTTGGTTTATTCTAAAAAGGGCTACATTTTTCTATGTTATTTTTTAATTTTCTCTCCTTTTTTTTTTAATAGTAAAACAGGCTGATGGTTCTTTTAACTTTCAGTAATTTGTGGAAATTAAAAAAAAAAAAAAGAAAATCATTTGCAATGCGACCCAGATTTTAATGGCACTCTGAAATGGATGTCTCCGGGCTTTGGCTTTCTTTTTTTTTTTTTCGGATGAACTGCCTCCCCAAATGGTGAAAAATCTCTGAAATCTGGATCATGAAAGTGTCCTGAATTGTTTTCCTGATTTTTTAAATACTCCTGACAAATTAATTGTTCTGTATCTGGATGGAGATTAAAATCCTCTTCGTCTTACACGTAGCTCGCAGGAGCATATTTTACCATTAGAAAATAAAGCAAAATTTTATAAAACAGAGTGATTTAGAATATATAAATTATTAAAAGGTGGAACCGGCTCTTTCCTCAGGGTCATGTGTGTAAAAAGGCATTTTTACATCTTGTCTGGGCTAAGACTATTGCTGCCTGCTTTCAGAAGTAGCTCCTTCCCTTGAATTAAGCACGAAGGTAGTAGAGATACGGTTATTTATAAGCCAAAAAATAAAGCAGGCACAATTTATTAAACAGCTACAATGTGACAATAAATAATTTTAATGTCAATCAAAATCGGATTATTGTCACTGAAATTTGGATTGAAAAGATAAAAGCCTGAAAGGGAGAATTGAAATGCAACCCCGGAGACGATTCCGGTATCTTTGTTCCTCGCAATAAATATTTTGGGTGAGAGTTTAAACCAGCTAATTCTTAATTTGGGGGGAAAAAGGCTGAGTGGGGTAGGCTTTTAAGAAATATACTAAGAAAATATATTCATGTTTTGGATTGGTGAGAAGAGCTTTTTTTGTGTGAAAGCGAGAGAGAAAACAATTTTATTTTATTTTTTTAAAACTGTTTGGTTTTTAATTTTCTTTTCATTGTCAGGCAGCAGCCGGAGAAGGATGCTTCTCCCCACCCGGCCAATATTCACCCTCCTTCCTCCCACCTTAGGAAAACCCAAACTCACCCCCCCGGGACGCATCGACTGAAGCCGCCCGTGCTTTGGGACAGGCATTTATCGGTGCAGCCAAACTTCAAATGCCCGGGGAGCCCCGACTGCTGCGGGGCTGCTCTGCTCCCGGCGCCGGCCACGGCCCCAGCTCCTCTGCCTGCCGCGCCGGGGCCTTGGGGGCGACAGGCCCCTCCAAAAACCCACGCTGAAATTTTCCCCTTTGGTCCCTGAGATATTCAGAGGGGTGGCGTGTGCGTCTGGGGAGAAAACATCCCTTTTGGGGTGTGGGGATGGTAAAAAAAAAAAATTCCCCTGCTGGGCATGTCGGAGAGTGGAGGTCAAGGACACGGCTCTGGGAGAAGCATCCTCATCAGCTATTTTTTAACCCCAAAATGAGGATGATGAGGATGCTGGGGTGTAATGGGGTGCTGGCAGGGCTGCTGCCCTCTGCTTGATTCTTCGAGGGGCTGAGACCCTCCGAGCAGGAGAAGGATCCCCTTCTCAACAGCATCACCCAGCTTCCCCTCCTATGCTTGCCAGCCGGCCTCGGGCAGCGGC
The DNA here is from genome assembly GCA_013389945.1 of Fregata magnificens. Classification (NCBI taxonomy): domain Eukaryota; kingdom Metazoa; phylum Chordata; class Aves; order Suliformes; family Fregatidae; genus Fregata; species Fregata magnificens. Next base: position 231,919 of record WAAD01013180.1, on the reverse strand, counting down.
TCTGCCTTGGCACCGAATTCAAACGGTGGCTGATTTGGGGCCGTAACCGGCAAACATTCAACCAGAGTGGCCGAGGTGGAAACCCTCTGCGTGCCTCTAGGGCGATGTTTTTATTCTGTATCCCAATAATGCCCGATTCCTCCTTGAGACAGAGCTCCCAATTATTTTCACAAGGATTTAGGGGCATGACATAAATAAAGATACTTTTATATATATATATTTATATTTATTGTGTGTATTTGCATATCAAATTATCACCCAATATTGGCTTAAAACCCACGGCACCAGAACACGCACGTATGGAGGTGTGGGCTGGAAGTGGGATGTCTAAGTTTGTCCCTGGAGCAGCTGATGGATGGATGAGGAGGAACCGGCAGGGGACGGGTGGTTTTAATCAGTATGTGTGTGTGTGTGTGTGTGACAATAGTTGGTTGAAGAAGGGGACTTGACACCGGCATCCCTGATTTGTTATAAATCACACCCGTAAAAACAGGGGGGAAAAAAAATTAAATCCGGGGGATCGTGGTGCTTTTAGTGCCAACTCAATCCCCAAGCTGGAACAAAGCTTTGCCATCCCTGAAATAAATGATGCTGCACCGAATGCCTCTTATCCCTTTCCTGCTGCCTCCAACCAGGCAGCTTTAGGGTTTTAACGATGCCGACGCAATGGGAAGCAGCGTCTGGGCCTGATGCTGATTTTTACTGGCAAAGGTAGCCCTGCCGGGTGGGGTGGAGGTCCCGGGGGACTCGTGGCAGGAAGGGGAGGCTCGTCCCTGTGTCCCCAGGTCCCCACTCGGCTGTGGCTTTGCTGATGCCCCACAGCCGCCGGGCTCCTCTCTGCTCAATTGCACAGCACGCAAATGGAATCACTCTCCTCGCTGTGTTTGTGGCCACGGGAGTGGAAGAATTACATTGGGCTGAAAATAGTATTTACTTTTACTGATTGAAAAATAGATGTTGGGAAAAAAAATAAAAAAAAAATGCAAAAGCAGGAATTGAAACTATAATTACAACAAACCGTATGTAAACTCCCAGGTAAACACTGATTATACTGTGTCATTTCAGCCAGACTTTATTAGCAAGGGAAGAAGCGAATCTTCTTTCTCTCTCCGCCTGTGGCAGATGCAGCACGCAGGATCCCACCACCTGCCATTTGCAGAGCACTTTTCACCCTAAAAAATCTCATGTTTGTGGCCCGATCCTGCATAGCTCTTGTCGGCTCAACTTCCTAGGCTGAGCCGTGCCATCACCCTCACGTGGGTGCAAAATGGGGCTGCTGGGGTGCTGCTGCGGGCGCAGGGCTGAGCCGCCCCAGCGCACCTCCTCCCTTTTGGGGAGAGGCTGGGAAGGGGCTGGAGGGTGTAGGGGGATGAGAAACTCAGGGTGCAGGACCCAGCCTGCTCGCTCCTACAGCGCTGTCTCCCTGGGATGGGATGGGATAGGACGGGATGGGATGGGATGGGATGGTGTGCCCCAGCTGCAGCATCCCCTTTCCTGCAGGCAGCTCATGGGCCCAGCTGCGGGAGGATGGGGCTGGCCGGATCCACCCTTGGGGAAAGGCTGGATCGAGTGAATGGCTACGGGTGCCACCTGCAAGGCCCCGACCACAGCATCACCAGGCCCCTTGCTTGCCCCGCAGCAATGGAGCCAGCCCCCTTTATCGGGGAGCTGTGTGCCCAAAGCCTGGCACCCCAAATGCAGGAGAGGAGCAGGGTTGGTACATTGGACACCTGGGTTATGCAGCATCCCCCTTGCTTGTTGGCATGGCACATGGTCCCACAGAGCCTCTGGGATCTCTCCTCCCTGCCGAGTCTGGCACAGACAGAGCAATGCCATTGCACTGGTGACATGTCAGTCCCCACTGTCCCCCGTGTCACTCTCAGGACAACCCGCAGTGGATCGCAGCATCCCCTCCTCTGCCACGCAGTGCAGGGGTCACCTGGCAGCACCGTCCCCTTTGGATGAATATTTGGGGTGCTCTTGCTGCGGTTTCCTTGCGGGGGGGCGTGGGAGGAGATGGGAATGGAGGGGAAGAAGGAAACCACGACTAACGTGGGTAACGCCAGGTATCGCTTACACAACCGGGCTGCAGGGCCCGGCCGGCCTTAGAGCTTTGCCATAGTGGCACCCTGTGGCAAAATGCATTACTACAGCTGGCAGGGGCTTTGGAGGGGGACACAAGGCCTGGGGGGACCCTCGTCCTGAGGGCTCACAGCCCCACGGGGACATGCACCCCCCAGGCAGGGATGGGATGCTGAGGGCTGAGCAGCGGGTGGTCCCCATCGCCGTGACATCCCGGTCCCCCGTGGTGGGTACCACCCATCCCTGTGGTTGCCCGTGGGGTCAGCTGGGATGCCCAACCAGCCCAGGCATCCCCCCCCGGCCGGTGCTGGGATGCTGGCAAGCTCACTGGCCACCGCAAGCTTGCTCGCTTAGGGCTCGCTGGTGGCATCCGCATGGCCAGGTGGTGTGGGGCTGTGCGGCAGCATGGAGGGAGGTGTGTGTGTGTGCGTGTGTTGGTTTTCTCCTCCTGGAGCAGACCCGGAGTGACGGAGCGAGCTCTTTGTCTGCCTGCGCGCCTGCCTGTCACGGCTCCTGGCGTTTCCCAGCCACCTTGCACGGCGCGCAGACACTTTGGCAGGAGCTGTCTTGGAATTTTAATGCAGCTGATTAACGCGCCGTGATGCAATCGCGGAGCCGGCCGTACCCCTTCCCCAGCCATGCCTTTTGCGGAAATAAATAACCAAACCCAACCAGGCACCCCCACCCATGGCGCATTGCCCCATCTCAAACTGAGCTGGGGAATGGGACCAAGCCAGAGGCATGAGGTGATCCCAAAGGGACAGATCCCAATGCCAGTCCTGTCTCAGCCCAGTGAGCCATGGGGTGTAATGTAGACACCTCTGCCAGCCCAGCCCGGGTGTGGCAGAGCTGGTTTTGGGGCTGGCACGGGGATGTGCCAAGGGATGTGGCACTGGATGACACAGCAAGGAGTTGCGGGAAGGGTCACCTCTCCCTCTGGGAACAAGAGTGAGCAATGGAAAACTCCAGGCAGGAGGGAAAATGGTGAAGGAGAGAGAGTGGAGAGGCAGGGGAAAGCTGCCTGCCGAGCAGGGAGGAGGAGATGGGTGAGCAGATAGCCCTGCCGCCCAGGAGAGGACGAGGGGGAGTTATTGACACAGAGGACACGTTGCTAAAAATTAAATCTGTCCCTTCCTCAGGCGGTGTTGACAGAAGAGGATGGGTAGGAGATATCAACAGCAGGCACACGTGTCCCAGGAGAGGGTGAGACACCGGTGGAGACGGAGCAAGAAATGAGTCTGGGATGGCTGCAGGAAAGAAACTCAAAACACCCTTTGGAAAGTGGGGGGTGCCCACAGGCTGGGGGCACCCCGTGAAACACCCACCCCTCCGGGCACTGGGGAGGATCCAGTGGCCATCAGGGCCTGGCGTGGGCCCCATCAGTGTTGGGGAAGGTGCAGGGCTGTGCGAGGGGCTGGGAGATACCCCGCACCCCTTGTGCATGGAGATCTTACAGCAGAGAGGGGCACAGGAGGACATGTCCCCTGAAGTCAGCTACTCTGGTGGGCTGCACCAGACCTTCACTGCAGCCAAAAATGAGATGGGGAAGAAGAGATACTGAACTCCTCCACAGCGAGGTGGGGACTCGTGCCTGCCAGGCTTGGCGTGGGGATGCTCCCACCTCCATTTGCACTCCCTGTGCTACCAACAATTCCCACACAGGCAGCCAAGCCGAGCAGAGTGGAGTGGGCAGCAGCCAGGGAGGGAGGGAGGGAGGCAGTGTCGGCGGCAGCAGGGACCTCAGCCTGGGCATCCCCCTGCCGTTCATGTGCTAGCAACTGGGAGCATGATGGCATGATGCATCTTCTTATGACACGGACAGGCAAGGGAGGATGGTCACAGGGGCAGAGCAGAGTGGGAGATGCTGCTCAGGACCCATCACACTGCTGGGGTGTGCCCATGGGTAGAGGAGGACATGTGAAGGGGACAACAAGGCACCCAGGGAACACAATTGCTCCAGCACCTAGAGTAAAGGCCTGAAGGTTGAACATATGAAGCAAAGGTGGTTTGGGCTCAGATGGGAGAGAAATTCCATTTCTGGAGCACCTCCTCCAGTGGGACATGACTTCAGAGGGGTCATGGATGTTTGAGCTGGCTGAGAGTTTGGCTGGGAGAGCTTAGGCTGATTTTTCTAACTCGATCGCAACCAAGTCAGCTCTGCTGGGGATGGTTGTGATGTTTATTAATGATGGTGAAGGAAGGGACCAGCAGATTTCTAAATCCCCGCAAGCATAAGGAGGGGGAACGGGCCCTTTGCTAGGCGTTGACTATGGGCCATGACCATACTACTTCATCCCAGGGCTTCCCAGACATCAGCCAAGTCCCAAAAAATAAATGATGAAGAAATGGATAATAAACCCCGATGCAAGCAAGGCAGCACAAGCCCCGCCTCTGCCTTAGGACTGCTCTTGCTAAAGGCTCGACTGATCCCACTTTGGGGAGCCGTGAGGCGAACCCCAAATGCAGAGCAAATGCCACTTGATGGGGGTCTCTCATTTCGCATTCAGACCAGGGACCCCCTGGTTTCCACAGCTGCCAGGTGCAAGCCCCCGGTCCCACCATGGCAGCCTTTTGTCCCAAGCGAGATCTTCCTTTCGGAAGGCGATTTCACTCCTGTATGCACCTTCCCTGGTTTTCTTTGGGGTTGTGTCCCCCCGCCAGCCCCTTTAGCATCCCATTACCCTATTAATATCCTTCAACTCTCCTCATACCTGCAGACAATCTGGTCCCCAACCACCTCCACCTCCCCCCCTCCTCAAAAGCTTCCCTCAGCTGTCTTTAAGTCGTAGCTGAAATCTGCGGTATGTAGGAGGAGAAACTCAGTCTGACAGCAGTTTAAAACACCGCACTACTTGGCAGATTTAAATGCTATTTTAAATATAAGCTATGACACAACGGACAAAAATAGCATTGAAAATACCTTGTCATGTTCCATATTGCGAGGAATAGAGAAGCAGACCAGGCTAGAAAGGAGCAGAGAGAGGGGCCAGATGGAGAGGATAGGTTATTTTGTTTGTTTTAAAGAAATTGGATAAATGTATTTTATATGTGACTGGGTAAATGTGTTTTATGGAGCATGGAGCCAAAAAAAGAAAAAAACCCCAACCTTCTCATGAAAAATCTACCTATTTCATTCTATGTGGGATCTGCCAAAGCAGGTTTGCTGGTAAATAATTGCTGAGAGGATATATTTGTTACCAGGTTGTTTTGGTGATGCTCAACACCGGCAGCCACCAGCTATTGGAGACCGCTTGGTCCCCTCTGAGCCTTTTTCTCCCCTTTATTTATCTACCATTTAATAGCAATTTGCTCTCCTTGAGAAAAAATCACCCCAAAATACCTAGAAGTGACGGTTTGCTTCTGGCTCCCATATTGGCGTCCCTGCGGTGTGCTGCAATGTGCCACACTGGGAGTGGGCACCGTAGGAGCTGATGTTTCGCAGCACTGGGCTGGGGGGTGTCCCTGCAGGGTCAGTCTGTGGGACCAGGGAGGGATGGAGGGATGGAGGGATGCGGGCTGAGCTGCCACTGATTTCCCGAGGCATGTGGGTGTGTGGCTGGAAGGTCCCGGGAGCTCGTCTGACCCCACAGCATGGTTGCCTGCCCGGCGTGGGTGTGAAGCACGCTGAGCATCTGGGCCCTCAGATTGCGGGGCTGCAGGGAGAGGTTTCTTCTTCATTGTCCTTCCTGAATACAAGCGCTGCTCCAAGCTGCTCTCTCTTCCCAGGATCTTCTTTCCCACCCCTCCACACACACTGATGTACAAGGGCACGCCCTCTTTGGGTCTGTCTCAGAGGAGCGGGTTTTGGCTCCTTCCAATTCCCCCAGTGTAACCAGCAGTAAATCTGGTGGGAGAGGGTTAACCTGAGGATGGTCCAAGAGACTTGGGGAGAGGTCAGAGTGTGAGTGAGCCTTAGGCTGCATCACCACACAATGCCCTGGAAAGCCCTGGAGATAAGTGCTGGCGCTCCCCAATGGGCTGTCCCTGCCTGGGGACGGGTGCAAGGGTCAGCACCCATGGCACAGTGGTGCCAGGTGCTCATTGTACCCCCCAAAATGGGGTGGAGTGTAGGGTTCACTCCCAGTACAGGATCTGAGCAGCTCTGCCTCTGGCTGCCTGATTGCAATAGCAATTGCCCCTGCTTATGCTGGGGTAAGGATTTGGTCCCCGACAAGCACCTGGTGGCACAAGTTACCAGGGTGGCCGAGCTGCCAGTGCCCTGCTGAACCCTCTGGCAGGACTTCAGGGGCTCCCTGAGCCTTCTCCACCCACTGCTAGTCCTGTTGCAGCGGCAGAAACCAGGGACAGAGACCTGGAGCAAAACGTTTTTGCTATCACATTCAGAAAGGTCTTTTTTATTTTAAACTCAGCATGTTATTATAACAGAAACACACAATTTAAAGAGTTTAACAAAACAGTTCAATGAAGCCAGGTTAGCATTAGAAACCAAAGACTGAGATCTTTCAACCCCTTACAAATCACCATGGCCTGGGAAAACGTGCCCTTTGTTTTCCCAGCTGACACCTCCGGGCAGATCTCCCTGACTGTCCAGTGACGATGGCAAAAACTTTTTATTAGAAGAGAAAACTGCCCTGAATCTGTGCTCTCATCTCATCCCCCGGGTGCCCGGCCCCAGCCAGGAACTTGCAGCTCCTCCTGACCCTCCGGCTGTGCCCACCCATGGGATTCCTGTGGACAGCAGCTCTGTGGGCACCATGGCAGTGGGACCTCGAGCACTGCTCAGCATCAGGAATGGCATCGCTGCTCACAGTGCCAGGCAGAGAAGAGAGTCTGCAAATCTCCCGACACGTTACCATGACCTTCTCAGGCTCTAGGCCAAGGCAACCGGCAGAGAAGGGCATCCACACCTCCACATCTTAATAGAGACTTTAAAGACCCCCCAGTTGCCCTGCCTAATGCAGGCTGTTGCAGAGGCAGATATACAGCTGTTTCTGCGTGGAGCCTGGCTCCAGACACTAGCGCCAAGCAGGATATACTCATACAGCACCTCTCAGCCCTTGTGCACCTTGCAAAGGGGAGTGTGTGCCATTCTCAACACCTTCCTGTGTGTGCAGAAACCCAGAGCTTGAGGGAAACGGGAGGATCCCCGGTGAGACATGAAGGAAAACCTCCCGGTAGGGCCAAGAGAGACTTTGCTGTGATACAGCCTAAGTAGTATCACTGCTGCCAAAGCTGGTGCTGGGCGCTCCACTCACTGGGTGATTTTCATGCCCCATTCAGAGAAGCAGAACCACTGCTCTGTAAAAGCAGCCTTTTTCTGCTTGTTTTCTATTTTAGATGAAAATAAAAGCATTTCTGTATCTTTTGATCTGCCTCACGTCCTTACTGATACTTTCAGGATGCTCACAAGCATTTGGGTACAGTGGGTCCCCACAGCTCAGCAAGGTCCCCAGGACTCCTGGGGAACTGCAGCCATGCAGGTACAACCAGTAGCAGTGAAGAAACGAAGTGAGGATGGGATGCGTCCCCAGCCCCTCTCAGCCTTTCCACTGGCGGCCTCGCCCTCCGAAACATCACTCCGTGTTGCAGTACAAGCTTCAGGGTGCGCAGCTGCTGATGCTCGAGTACACGGCAGGCACAGCCATGGGGGTATGCTGGGCTCCTGCCCACCTGCGGCAGGTATCACAGGGACGAAGCTGCTAGCCGGAGCAGTGGCATTGCAGTCCTGCCTCCTCTTGCCGCCCTGCCCAGCTGCGACGGCAGCTCAGCTCCCTCCCTTGCTCTTTGTTAACCACTGAATTCATCTGACAACTCAAAGAGAGAGAGAGAGGGGAGAGACCCCGCGGCCCGCCGTGGCCGGCACGGTTCCCTGGCTCCCCCTCTGCCCTCATTTGCAATGCTTGAGTGGGGATTTCTCTATTTACTAAGCTAACAATGTGGGTTCCCAGGGCCTGGGCTGATGATGACATCCCAGCGCTGGTGGGTGGTGGGGCCGGGGGGGCAGCGAGGGCTGGGGGGGGGGATTGCATAATGCTGAGGCAGGCGTGGGAAACCACAGCATCTGCAAGAAAAGTCTCTGCCAACAGCTTTGAGCATGGCTCAAAGGGCTCCTGGGGAAGCCACGGGGCAGAGGGAGCCCCGGGGACCTGGTGGCAAGGGGAGAGGCTCAAACCCACCTCCCACGACCCCAGCCCTGCTGCCATGGTCCCAGAGAGCGAGGGGCAGCCAACGGTCCCACTGCCACCGCCCCCGTCCCTGGAAGGGTTAACGTGGGCTGCCACGGGTCTGCTCATTACAGGGTTAAGGGGGAGATGGCACTTGCAAATCCCTCAATTACCCGGGCCAGAAGGCTGCTCAGGAAGAGCTTTATTAACGGTTGCCGTCTTCATTAACCGCTTCTCCACAGCTGCCTAATTACGGCCGCCATTAGGCTCGTAGGGTCTCCCCACCGCTGCCCTGACCCCCCGGCCCTCTGATTAACCTTAATTACACCTCCATCCCTGGGAACTGGGCGTTCACCTGAGCGGGGCCGCGGCCGGGGGCTCGAAGGCTGCCTAATTGTGGGCATCCCTGGTGGCGTGGGGAGGGGGCCGGCGGCGGCCGGTGGCCAGCCGCCCGCGGCACGCCAGATGTTCGCTGCTGAAAAGCAGAGGGCTGCCCTTGCACTGAGCTAAGCGGCGGCAATGAGATCGGTAGCAGGGCATTGAGGGAGGCGGTGAAAGGGTTTCCCACCTGAGCCGATGGGGCTCGGCCGGGAGGAGAGCAGGGCTTGCTGGCGAGGGAACGCAAGGGATGAGGGGTGGGAGATGCTGCAGGTGCTGGTGTTTGCCCCCCAGTGCCCATCCGTGCCAGGATGCTCAGCACCCTTCTGGGTGTCCCCCCCCAGCCTTGTTCCTCTCTTTTGGTTAAGCTATGGGATGTCACCCAGGCTGGATGTGGCCCATGGGGACATCATCCCTGGAGGTGGCTGTACGGTGCATGCCCATGCTTGGTATTTCAGGCAAGGCCACAAGCACTACAGAGGGTGGCAGACACCCCACTGCCCTCCAGCTCTGCCATCCCCAGCATGCCACCGCTGCTCCAGGACAGCCCCAGCCTGACATACCACCCTGGCCTCCTTCCACAAAGAAGATGCTGCTGCTTTTCTTCTCTCCCTCACTGAACAGGGCAAAGCACGGCTCCTTGGGTGCAGGGAAAATGGAGCCGCTTTCTCCCTCTCCGGCGCCGCGTGATGCCCCCACCACCTTCTTCCCCCTCCTCG
>WAAD01013180.1:194585-222221 GCA_013389945.1 Fregata magnificens | reverse complement strand
CCCCCCCCCCCCCCAATTGGGGTGCAGCCCCCCAAAGTCACCACTGTCACCCCTTTCCTCCAGAGCACCTGGTCACGCTCACCCTGTCTGCCTTTGCTGGGTGCATCAGGGACAGACTCTGCTCCCATTGCTGGAGCGAGCCAGGCCCCCGTCCCTTGCTGAAGTGAGCGGGAGGGTTTAGGGACGCGGTATTTAGGCGAGCTTCCGATGCCTTGAACCCTGACATCGCTCAGTGACACCGCGAGGTCCCTGGAGAGGGGGATTGCTGCAGGCTGGGGCTTGCCTGGGACTATCGCTGGCCTCCTCCCGCCGGGGTCTGCCCCGCTGCTCCCGCTGATCCTGTCGAGACCTTTAATCCGTGGGGGATCAGCAAATTAATCCACTAAAGCATGAAGGGCCTGAGCTGTGTTTAATCGCTCCCTTTTGTGTCAGGGGACGGCTAAATGACCATACAAGAGAAAAACCCACAGAGGGGTCAGAGGGGAGGCGGTGGGCGATTAACCCCCGTCACCTCCCTCCAGGCTGTGGCGCGGGGCGAGACGGGGCCGAGCCTGCAGCCATCGGGGCTGGGGCATTGTGGGCATCATTTGAGCCAGTGTCCCCTTGTGCCCCGATGCCCCATGTCCCCAATCAGGGGTGGCATTGTGGCCCACCACACTCTGCAGTCCCCCAGTATGGCTGGAGCTGCTCCACCCACAGGAGAGACAAGCTGCGCGAGGTCTCAGCCCGGCTCCCAGCAGACAAGCTGTTATCATGGCAATTACCCCCCCGATACGCCCTTTGGGAGCTATTTCGGCCGAGAGGTCGGCGGTGCTGACAGCGGCCAAATCCTCCCCTTGCCCCCAGGAAGGAGGAGCCGTGCCGGGGTGGGGGGGGCTGAGCAGAAGCCGTCTGCCTGCTCCGGCACAGATTGTGCCAACGCGTGGTTGAGCGCGGTGAATGCTCGCAGCCAGCACCCTTCAAAAATATCACTTGGGGAACAAATGACACCACCTCCCCCTCGCCATCCTCACACACCAACGCCCTCGCCCCTGCAGGGGTGGCCACGCCAGCCAGGGTGCCGTGGCCCCCCAGTCCCCCCCCTCCCATTTTCTTCAAAAGGAGAATAACCTGCAATATATACATATTTTTTTTTCCTTTCTGGAAACTAATGGGCTCCTTAAATAGCAAAAATTGCACCCTGTAATTAAGATCTTGCTTTTTAAATGATTAATCATTCTAACCCCTTCCAGCGGCATCCCACTTACTGCTGCTCTCATATTGAAATGCAGATCTGAGAGGGAGGGAGCCGAGCAGGTCTGCGGAGAGGAGCAATTAAATCTTCCAGCTGTCGCTGGTCCACCCCATCCTCCATTTTTTTTCGGGAAGCCCTGGGAGTTGTCCGCCGGGCTGGCTCTGTGCCCTGATCTACATCCCCCCTTTTGATCCTTTCATCTCCATCCTCCTCCCCACCTCCATCCCTTCTTTTTCTGTTGTCTCTTGGTTTCTGGGCTCAGTGATACTTTCTCACCGCAAGGTCTGACCTTCCTTTCCTTGGAAATGCTGTCAGCTCCCCGAAAAGCCGCCTGTCCCCCTCTTCCCGGGTGAAAGAGGAAAGGATGTGAATGCAGGGTTACAGTAACATCAGCCGGGGGCTGCAGAGAACCAGCGATCCCTTCCCAGCCCATAACAACCAGCTGCCTGTTTGGGGAATGCTGCTTTGCACTCCTGACTATGCCAGTGTTTGCAGCCCTCTGGGGTCTCACCCTCCAGTCCTTCTCTTAGCTTTCCCCTGAACCGCATCCCGTTGTGAAAAATCAAATCCTGCAAAAGATACCCGTGAACATGTGCCACCTCCCTGCAAGGGGTTCCCCACAGCCTCAGCACGTTGCCTCCCTCATTCACACTTCCCCGGGACAAACTACGGGTTTCCCAGGATGCTTCAGCAGGAAAACTGCTCAGCTGTGTAGAAACCATAATCAAAAGAAACTCCTCTGGCCTAAATCCCTCCTGCAGACCCTCTCCAGGTTGGAGGGGATCCTTCAGGTGTTTTCTAGAAGCATGCAGTTGGTTTTTCAGCCCATCGCAGTGAAGCTGTGAGTGGATGGAAGTCAGCCAGGGGAAAATACGCCTGGTTTCAGCCCCCAGCAGTGTCAGGCTGATGGCTTGGGAAGGGCAGGCTCCCTCCTGATCACCACCCAAAGGGGAAGGACCTGGGATGTGTGTTTCTGTTTCAATTCTCTGCAAGAAATCCCCCTTTTTGTAGCTTCCTCAAGCCAGTCCCATGTCAGGTCTGCGAGGTGGCCGGGACTCCAACCCCCATCTCCACGGGCCAAGGAGAAACCTGGTACCCCAGGTTTATTGAATTCAGTACAATAGACACAGCATTCCTCCAAGGAACCAGAGAAGGGGGTCACTGGAGTTTCTGTGTCTGAGTGTCTTGTATTTTTCTGCCAGTCTGATTTTTCTGATATGGAAATAGAGAGGTGACAGGAAAATGTGTAACCATGTGAGATGGGGGAAAGGGAATGACAAAGAAGGAAAAAAAGAGAGGCTGGAATGGGGAGAGGATGCTTCCCATAGAGTGGAAATGAGAGGAGAAAATGCTTTCTCAAGGAGGTGGGAATGGGAAGCAGGCTCCTGTGTTACTTTTATCTCTAAAATGCTCCTGGACTGCACCTGTCTTCTCAAATGTTTCCAAAAAACAAAGATTCCCAAAAGATCCGAGGAAGGGAGAGAGATTGGTGCTCCTCTGGACCATCCATCCCAGAGTCACCGCATGGTGCATTGGGCCGGCGTGGTGCTGAGCACTGGGCAGAGCACAGGAAGGATGCCCCACGGGTCAGGGGAGCAAGGAGTGAGCCTCCTCCATATTACAAGTAAGACACTGTTAGCTCTCAGCATCAGCACTGTTTCCACTCTGATTTTCAGGCTTATTCCTATATTCTGGGTTGCAACATCTAGCTATGACATGGCTGTAGGATAGGACATGGTTCTCCCCACCAGGTGCTGACCTCAGCCTGCCAGAGCATCCCAGGACACAGGGCAATATTGCTGATGAGGCCAAGGGGAGTTCCAGCCCTCCACCCTCGTCCTCTCCACGTGGATGTATCCAAGAGGGAAGAAGGTCCCTAGGTACCTTGTCCCTGCTGAAGAGTGCTTTGATCTTCATGGTCACTAGGATGGCTTTTAATGGTGTGGACAACACTGACCTGGGACTTCAGAGGCCTTTTTCCCATGACAAAATGGAGACGATATCAACAAGCCACATAACAAATTAAGGGGGACCACGCACAGCATGAGCTGCCCTCCCAAAGGGGTGACTTCTTGCAGTCCCCATGCTGCTCTGACACCTCTTTTATATAGTCTGGATTCTCCAAAGGCATTAAATGCCCAGTTTGTTGGTGGTTTGGCCTTGGTTTTGCTGGGAAAACCAAAGCAACCAGGCGTGGAAAGGCCATACTCCTGGCTTGTATGGCCAGGAGCACTGTAAGGGTTAACTGGTGGGAAGCAGAGGCAGGTACAGAGGAGTCCTGGTGGAACCAGACTCCCAGAGCACCAGGAGGAAAGTCAGCAAACCCCACCAAGCTCTCTATTTATGGATGCCCGCTCCTCTGCATGGCCCCTTTCTTCCTCCTCTTTGCTTCCCTCTTTCTACTCCCTGGCCCGAGTTGCAAGGCACAGGACCCCGTCCTGTCCCCGAGCCCCCTCCATGCCGTCATTTGCATTTTCACCAGCCTTGATTAATGCCAGAGCCTGTTTATAGAGTTACAATCTCCAAATTAGGTTGCCGAAGGCATCCCGGGCCAGCCCTGGAAAAATCTCGGTGGCTGAAAGGAGCCATAACTAAGCCTCAAGCAGACGTCTTTATTCAGCTGTAATTGACGTTTAACAGACGTCTGTAACTTCGTCTGGACTTATAAAAAAAACCAAAAAAAAGTTCTCCCCTCTCTTTATGTTCCCCCCTTTTATCCAGCAGTCAAAAGTGTAAGAGCCCACCACACCGGCCCCACTCGGTCAGTGTGCAGCAGGGGCCGTGACAATAGTGGGGCTGAGACAAAGCCGCAGCCCACGCTGCACACACTGGCGCCTTGTATGTCTATTTACCTCCTAGAGTGGTTTATGCTAATTTATTGGCGAGCAGCGACCACTTCTGCATACTGATGTGCCGCCACTTCTTTCTGAGCAGGGGCCCTCGTCTGCAGGGAGGCCCGTGGGGGGACCCCTTCCACGCCGGCGGCGCCCCAGAAAAGGATGCTGCAAGGCTTGAGGCCATGTGCCCCCAGCCCATCCAAGCTGCCAGTTTGATCACACGATGGCTCTTTATTTTGGTCCCCTTTGGACACAAGGTGCTGATACCATCCCTTTTCACAGGGATGTTCCAGGCGCTGGATCCAAACCCAAGCAAACCAAACCCATAGCCATAGGATGGAGCTAAGGGCACAGAAAGAAATGCTATAGATAGCTGTGGAGACAGCCAGATTTTCATATAAATGTACCTCCGCTGTGTTCTGCTGACATGTGTGAGTATGGGAGGGTGCTCACAAGTCAGGAAGACACTAGAAATCAGGATAAAATTATTTTCTTCTTTCCTGAGTGCTTACATTGTGTACTATTCTTTACTGCACAATGGTTTATTTCAGCACTGGGACATGAATTCTCAGATCAGGTTTTACTGACTAGTCCTTGAAGGCAAATTTTCCTTTCTTCCTCAAGAAGACGTGGTGCTGCCCAGCCCCTGGCCAGGGAAGAGCCCCTGTGCTCTCCTGCAGATGATCAGACCATCAGGAGGACAGTCAGGTCTCTCTCTGCAGACCACATCCTTCCCAGAGGAGGGTTTTATAGAGCATTTTCAATGCCGAGACTACCCAGAGTTAAAGAGTAAATTGGTTTTAGTGGTTCAGGATTCCTCAGAGAAAAGCAAAGTTGAATGGGGAGCTGCTGCTCTCACCCACAAAGCACCTTCCAGTGCCTGCCAAGCACAAGCCAAGGCGAAGCCAAGGCTTGGAGGCGAAGCCAAGGCTTGGAGGCAAAGCCAGGAGAAACAACCAAGGCAAAAGGAATAAAGTCAAGAGCAATTAGTTTTGACGTTGGGGACTTGCTGTTTGTAGCATATGGAGATCCTAGAAACCTGGTCAGTGCCATGATGCTGTGAAGGTTGGGGACAGTCAAACATGGGTCTTCATGTCCATGGCGTGAGCATTGGGTCATAGTATTGCAGGCAATAAAGTGAATGAGTAGGGCAGTTTACCCAAGAGGAACAGAGGCCATTTGCAGGTTTAACCAAGCAGTGGGCCAGGAAGCTTTAAGATATATGTCAAAAGTCCTTCAGCCTCCCCAGGAGAGGATGAAGGGTGTGCTCCAGACCCCAGGTCTCCCATGGCTCCTCCACACAGGCGATTCCTGGCTGTAGAGGAAGGCAGGAGACCTGTCTGTGCAGCGGAGGACGTGTCTCATGGCTAGCAGAGCCACCCAAAAGAGCGAGAAATCTGTCCTGATGTACCATACGAGTGGTAAGGTCCCAAAGCTGGGAGCTTGCTCCTGCCGGGGCAGCCAACAGCTGGAAAAAAAGCGTGACAGAGAGTTAGTTGGATGGGTGGGACTGCAAGTGATGTCTTGGACGTCAGTAGACCTCACCTGTGCTTTGCTGGCTTGAGCCTAGAGAGACTTGAACATGACCTTGAGAAGCTGCTGGCTGGAAGGGATTTATCTAGGGCGGGTGCCCACTGCCAAGCACGGCAAGCAGCCTGTGCAGCTGCTGCTATCCACAGCAAGCACGAACTGATAGAGCACCTGCACCGTAACACCACCATCCCCCAGAACACCAAACGTAGGTACTCCTATTCCCGGGAAGACTGGAGAAAGTCATCATGCCTCTGAGGCAACTTAGGACAGCCTCGGGGCACTGGGAATCCGGTCCCGCTGCCCATGGCGCTGGAGGTGGCCACGGCATTGGCACCGTCACTGCCCCTTCAGCCACTGAGGGTCCCCCCCAAACTGGAGGAGAGCTCAGCTCGCCAGAGAAGCCAGTTTTTCAGCTGCTTTGTGCTGCTAAAGCTACAGAAAGGGGCTGTATCACAGCCACCGATCCAGCCTTTTGTGTTTCTAACCCAAAGGCTCAGGGTTTCTTTCCTTTTTGTGCTGCTCAACGCAGCAGTAACTTTTGCAGCCCCTCTGGCATCCTTCCCTGGGGCTTTTCGCACCAGCTGGGCACAGGGCATGGCTGTAGGGAGGGAGCAGCTTGTGGTACCGTGCTGGAGTGATTCCCCTTTCCCGTGGAAAGGGAAACAGCCTCCCCCCAGGTCGCTTCCACAGTGCTCCTGCATGTCAGTGCAACGAGCCCCGGTCACCTCCGCCTGTCTTGAGATCAAGGGCTTGCAGGAGTCTAAGGTCAAGCAAGTCTTCCCAGGCTGAGGTAGGGAGGAGGGGGTTTCTCCAGGATTCCTACAGCAGTGGAGGGGGAGGATTTCCCACGCAGGGCTGAGCACAAAGAGCCTGAGCTGCCGTGCATCCGTAATACCCAGGGGTGCCTTCGCTTGGGGCCAGAGAGGGAGGTTCGGCAGCGGCACTGGAGAGTCACTGGAGGGGTACATGCACGAAGGAGAGCCTCCTTCCTCCCCCCGCAGCACCCTGCCTGCGAGGGAGGGCAGGCAGGGCAGGCAGGGCTTTGGGAAGGTGCCAGCCCAGGGCCTGGCAGCCTACAGCTCTGCCTCCACTGCTGCCTTGCAGGAGAGGAGGGAGATGTGAGCACCATGTCTTAGGCGAGGGCACCTCATGCTGGCAGCTCCAGAAATAGCCTGGAAAGCCTTTGTTTTAGTGATTTCCTTCTTTCTCGCAGGATGGTTGGCCCCGGCCTGGGACTGGCAGGGGAGAGGGTGCTCCGGAGCAGTGTGAGGCTGTGGGGACCAAAAAGCTGGCCCAAGCCTGGAGATCATCCTCCTGTTTCCTCTGCCACATGTCCCCCTGCAAGCCCAAGCCCAGAGCCACCCCTGCATGAAGCCAAGCCAGGCTTTTCTTTAGCTACCAGCACCAAGCATCCTCCAAGGGCATGTCCCCAAGGCCCCACTGCACCCCAACCCATTGGGACATGGGGGCTGTGGGTATGGGGGGGAGGCTGCTCTTCTGCAGTCCGGCTAGGGACACCCCCATGTGTGGCAGCAAACCCCGGACATTTAGAGCTGAGCCGCTGACCCCAATGGCCCAACCCACCCTCCAAAGGCTTCTGCATCTTCTCTTTCCTCCCAGGGTGAGCCGCCTCAGCAGGCGCATCCCCAGGCCTCGCCGGCGAGCTGTTATCTGCCAGTCAAAGGTGGGTGAGAAAAGAAACACCCGCCCTAAAAAACAAGATGTCTGGTGTGAATCTCCTGATCCTGCTAACCCGAGGGCTCCTCCGGAGCCAGCCGCGTGCAAACGGCGGCCCCGGGTCTCACTTAGCAACAGGGCACGGAGCAGCCTGCGGCTGGCGGGAGAAAAAAGGGTCTTTTCTTGTCGGTGAAAGATTGATCGTTGGGCTGAAAGTGGCCCCTCCCCTCTTTCAAATACTTGTCAGCGGGGAGAATACAGCTTAGATACTGGGCTGATCAGATCATGGCTAATCTGTTATTCCTGGCCGCGAAAACTGCCGGAAGACTTTCAAACAACTTCACTGGGAGCGTGTGCGGTGGGAGGGAGCGGGCAGGAGACAGCGAGCAACCGGCAGCCCCGTGCCGGCATCCCCAGGGCCTCTCTTGCTCGTGGGATGCGTGGGGCGGGCAGCGCTGGTCCCCCACCCTGCGCCGGCATGGGCTGGCGGCATCCTCTGTGCCATGGGCAGGGGCAGCGGAGGGGAAGAGGTCGGTACTGAGCGGTGGGAACAGAGGAGATGGGCTGGCCAAAGTGTCCCCTGCGGTGAAAGCTGGGCCCTCCTGGTTGCATGGCTTTTTCTCTCAAACCTGGTGGCTTGGAGATGTTTGTCACTGTGGAAGGACATTTGCCACCTGTGTCTGGGAGCCTCGGCACTGCACAGACTACCAATGAGAAGGTGCCCAGCTCGGAGAAAGGTGCTTTTCTGGTTACTCCCTCCCTCTGGGCTCAGATGTTTGCAAGGGAAAAAATAGACCAGACAAATCAAACAATTCATATGCAGTGGTTTGCAGGAATTTCATGTGGTGGCCCAGATTCTGCTCCTGTACATGGGAGTACATCAAAGAGATGCGGTTAGCAGGAGAGGTAGGAGCACACTCACAAATACCTCCTACAAGCCCTGCTATGCCCAGCACTGGGGCCAGTGTGGGAAGACAGCCCAGGGGACAGTGGCAATGCACCCTTACGGCCAGGAGCCCACTTCTCCCTACAAAACCAGGGTAGATGGAGCTGCTTTAACCATTGCCACTGCACATGCAGGTAAGACCTGATTCCCAGGCCTGGCACACGCTGCTCTGCCTCTCCCCAAATGCTCTGCATGCCCATGCATCTTGCGCATGCACCTCACCCTGCTCCCTAGCTTTCTTGCTGCTGCTGCCTTGCCCTGCTGAATACCGCTGCCAGCTTGGCTTTAGCCCTAAATCTAGCTCTTCTGGGTCAGCACTAACCATGGTTATTATGCAGCACCTGCTGTGGAGATGGACCCTTGGTGGGACAGCTCTGCCTGTGATGGAAAGGAAAGCTACCCCGAAGTGGCCTGAGCTGATGGGAGCCTGTGGCGGGGGGGGATGGATGCCCAGTGAGCCTGGGGACTGGCCCGCACCCTGGCAGGCTCCTCTTAGTCAGGAATAATTAATTACCTTCTCAAGGATCTTAGCTTCAGCCCTTCCCTGCTCATGCTCCAGCCCAGGAGAGGAGGGAGGAGACGGCAGCGAAGAGGGTAGAGAATTAATTGGACATTGTGTTGGGAATCGCCTCCTGGTCGCTGTCAATCTTGGGAGTGAACAGCCTCTTGTCTCACTCAATAGGAACTTTATATGCTCCTTTAATCCTTCAGTCCGTATTGTCAGAGCTTCCCCCCTCCTCCTGTCTCTCCTTCCCACCGCAGGACTTTTGATGACCCCAGCTGTCTGAGGCAATACAAAGAAGCCCCTTAACTAACACCCTGTGATCTATACAGGCAATAAAGAGCTCCCCTTGACAAGGATTTGCGGGCAGAATATATGCAAATGCTGGGAGGTGCGCGGGTAGGGAGGTGTGCTGAAAAAGCCGCTGCGCGGCGGGGCATGGCTCGTGGCCCTGGGGATGCGTTGGCCCAAGCGGGGATATGGTGCAGGTGAGGGATGGCCGGAGGAAACCAGGGCTGGCCAGGGCTGGCTGGGCATTGCATACCCCACCATGGGCCAAAGCAAACAGGAGTGTCCCGTTCATCTGGGCTGCAAGGCCAAGGCATCCATGGGCACGTAAATGGGGGGCTCCTGGCCTGTGCACCCCTGTGCTTTGCTCCTCCACAGCCACCCCCCCCACCCCCCCACCCCCGAAGTCAGGAGGCCATGCTCCTTCCCACATTAGCACATGAATGGGGTTAGGGGTGGGGGGGAGGCGGGAAGGGGGGCAAGCCCCCACTGTCCACTCAAGCAAACAATTTGGCTAGCAAATTGACATAATTACAAGGGACAGAGAGAAAAGAAAGGCGAGCCCCCTCCCCTGCGCTCCAGAGGGCCCGACCCCTGCCGAGTTACTTAGACCCTTTGTGCGACTCAATGCTAGGTACTGATGAGGGGACGTATGCCCTTTTCAAGGGCCCTAAGCGACCGGCTGCCCTAATCTGATTACAATTTACAGCGCTCCTTCAGAAGGGGCTGGAGTGGCGCTCACGCAGGCGTGGACATGCCGGGTCCGACATGCACGTGCTCACACCAGCGCAAAGGTAGACAGACGTGCACAGCAAAGGTAGATGGACGTGCATAGTGATACAGCAGCCGGCAGGCTGGCACACGTGTGTGAGGGTACGCCGACTCCGCTGGCAACGTGGACAATGTGGTTTTTAGCGTGCCGGTTGCGTGTAGTCAAGAGGGCTGAAGGCACGTGCGTGGGGACACAGGGCTTTGTACGCATGGGCACACTGCCAGCGGGAGATCTGCCACGGCCAGCGCCTCGGGCGTGCAATGAGCCCATTTCAGCCCAAATCTGGGGCTTGCACCATGTATCTGCACCCACACGCACCAACACACCCGTGGGCACAGATGTAAGCACACGACCCCGCTTCTCCCAGGCAGGCCCACAGATGGGGACCCTCTGCAGAGGCACGGGGGTCCCCACCAGGAGTGGGGGACAGCAGAGGTGAGCAAAGGCCTTCCCCCGAAATCTCTGCAGCAGCTCGCAGGAGCGGGAGTGCAAGCAAAGCCCACCACCCGCCTATTAAAAGTGGGATTAAACGATACTGTTCTCCCCCCCGCCCCCTTCCCGCTCTAACATCATACCCTTGGGGAAACCACCACCTTTACACAAAATTTTCCTTTTTTTTTTTTAACCTCTTTTCTGCTCCATGCCCCATAGATCCCAGGGGATTAGCAGCCAGGCTGGGCCTTCCAGCCTCCTTGAAGGCGGGTTGTTACAGCCAGCCCCCCCATGGGAACCTGCTCCAGGACAACTTCGGTCAATGCCTCCGGTGCTTCCCAGCCAATTTGTACTGCCTAATCCCTGCGGGTATCGACAGCCCCTTTCTCACATGTCCTCCCGCCTGCCGGAGCAGCCCAATCCTCTGCTCTCCGTGCTCCCCCGTTGAGAAGCCCTCTGTCCACCGCTGGGGCCGCGACCGCACTTCAAACACGCCAGCCCGACCCTGGCATTGTTTGCCAGGGAATTAAAACTGCAAGGCCAGCCCCAGCAAGTGATTTAGGTACTGAGACCAGACTGAGCCCAGCAAGAGCACGGGCAATAAAACGCTTCGCTGCCCAGCAGCCTGGGCAATTTAGGTGTCTTCCCACGAGGAGGAGGCAGAGCCTGGAGGGACGGGGAGCGGGGTCGGGGCTCCTTCTGCCGGCATGTGCACATGGGGTAGGACCATCTCCTGGCACTCACAGGCCTGCCCGACCAGAGATGTGGGCTGGCCACCTCACTAAAGCAACGAGGGTTGCTCAGTCTTTGCAGTTACTGATCCCCATGGCCCCTTGCAGGCTGCTGGGAGGAAAGACCAGAGGCCATGGGGGCTGGACACAGTATCCCCACAGTGGGACACTGCCTCCGCGGGGGCTGGCACGGCTGGATGCTGGCTTGTCCAGGACGTGGCCAGAGGCTCAAATGGGGTGAGACAGAAGGGCACTAGTCTGGTGAGGCAGTAGGAAATGCACTGCCCAAGAGGTCTGCTTCTGCTTTCAGGTGGTTTTGAAGACATGGGGCAAGAAGTTTAGGACTTCACTTTTGAAATGAGATTGTCTACAGCGCCTGTCAGTAAATGTCCCCGTGATGGTTTCTGACGGGCTCTGTGGATGAAGATGTGAACAGAAATTGGCTGTTATCATTTCCCCAGTGCAAAGAGGCTGCAAGATCTCCTTCCTTCAGCAGATCCCAGCACAGGGAAACCAGGAATTGCCCCCCATTTTCCCATCCCTGCTCTGGGGAAAGGGTGCAGCTCAATGCATACTCAGCCTCTGCAGTGATCATTCTCTGAAGACCATTTCTAACCCCTGTCAGACATCTCCTTTGCCATCATAAAAGAATATAGAATATACCACCAGCTGGCAAGAGGGCTAGAGGTCCTGGCAGCCCAGCTACAGTATTTCTGAATTCCCCCTTAGCTAACAAACCCTTTCCCTGCATCCCATGCCACTGCCGCGCACAAGACCTTGCCTATGGAGGATTTTAGGCCTTTTCTTATTTTGTTACTCTTCTTTTTTCAACAGTGAGGTTGTCTCAGGCCAAACAGAGGCAACGCTGGTTCAGAAGAGAGCATCTCCTGTGCCTGGCTGTCCCTGTCCCCACGCCATGGCGGGGGAACAGAGTGTTTTGGCACCTCCTCCTCTGTCACAATGTTTTTCAGCTCCACCAAGCAAAGTGTCCAATTAGAGCAGAGCCTCTTGCTTCCATCTTTGCCGACATTTAATTAACATGCTGCTGCTGGCAGCCGCTGACAAATTCCAGAAACATGTTGTAAAGGGTTTTTGTCTTTACCCAGCATGGAAAATGAGGGTGTCATATCCCAAGGGGATGTGAATAGCTACTTTTGACTCCCCCCCTCAGGTGTGAGAATTACAGCTAGATGCGGTGAAGACACCTATCAGCCCTCCTACCTCCTTTTTCCCCCCTTCCTTTTTCTCTCCTGCTCCTCGTATCATATCATTCTGGAAAACACACGGGTTTTAGGCCTGATTTTCATTCCTGACTCCTCCAACTCTGGCTGAAGCCTGATGGTTCGGTTAAGGGCTCCGCTCTGGCTTTGGGCTCTTCCCATAAGGATAGCACCGGTAAGTGGAAGGAGTGGTCTGATGACACTGGAAGAAATGGCTGAAACCAAAGAGGAAAGGATCTTGCCAGCCTGCGCCGTACCCGCAAACAAGGCTCCAAGGAGCTGATGGAGGCCTCAGAAGAGCAGTTGAGAAGGTGATGGTGGAGGCATGTAAAAGTGTAGCCAGACTCAAAGCTGGCCCTTACCCTGGCCTCAGACGGCAGCATGAGCATGGGGACAGCTGCTGCACCCCAGCACCACCCCCCGCCAAAAAGCACCAGCCTGGCCTGTGCTTCCCACACAGGCTGAGCCCCCCCCGCGGGAAGTCTAGCTGCTGCCTCCAGCTGCTGTATTTTAAGGTGCCAGGTCCCAAGCGAAGTGTCTCCACAGCCTGCGCTATCCTCTCATTGCCATCGCTCGTGCATCCACTTTGGCCCACGGGCACCGGGAGCATCCCAGTGCCTCCGCTTTACACCCAGCAGCCAAGAGCTCTCCCAGTAGCTGCCCCGTGCTGCCAGCGGGAGAGAGAGGGTCTGGGCGACATCCCATCCCGCTCCACTGCTAACACATGGGAGCACAGGCCTGGAAAGAACACGCTTTTATTTTATTCACAACAGCTTGTTACAAAAGCGGGAGAGAAGGGCCAGGCCGGGTGCCTCGTCGTCATGGCGAGAAAAGGAGCCTCTGTCCCCCCAAGAGCGGGGCCCAGGGTCCTGTGGTGGGGGAAGAGGCGGTGGGGGCAGCTCCGCGGGCGGGAAGATGGCGGGCAGCTCCGCCGCCCCCCGAGGAGGCAGCGCCCTTGGCGGGGGACGACGGAGGGCTGTGGGCGGCTCAGGGCGAGGCGGGCTTGTCGGGNCGCCTCACCTCCCAGTAAACGTCGTCCTCAAAGCAGTTCTCGGTGGCGGGGTCGCCCCAGACCGGCAGCTTCAGGATGGGGCCTGGAAGCAGCCAGGCAGGGCAGTGGGCAGGGGGCCATAATGCGTGTGGGATGCAGGCAGGGTGCGGATGGCCAGAGTCCACCCGTCCCGGCAGCAAAAGGGGCAAACGCCGCCCTGGCACGGTGCTCGGTGCCGATCCCCCCTTTTCTCCAAACCCACCTGAGCTCGCTCCCCCCTCGGCTGCCTGGTTTCCCCTGCTCCTGTGGGCTTTGGGGGGGTCCCGCTGCAGGGCACCCAAATGTGAGCAAGCCAGGGGCTGCAACCCTCGCAGCGCAAGCGGGAAGGATGCATCCAGCCACAGGCAGGAGTATGCAGACACCTCCATTTCAGCCACAGGCTGGACTCAACCCTCACCTCTCCGTGCTCCCCTCCCGCTTACCCACAAGGGCCCCGCCGGCGAAACCCATCAGCACAGACACCACAATGCCGGCCGCCTGGAACCCTCCTTGGATGCTGGGTGTCCGCGTCTGGTATGCGCCAGTGAAGTCAAACGCCTTGATAAACCTGCCGAGGGCAGAAATGGCGAGAATTGCTCCTGGCAGGAGATCTTCCCTGGCTCTGGAGGAGCCGTGTTGCCCTGCTCCCTAGGGAACTCCTCCCTAGCCCCATCCCTCTTCCGCAATGGACCAGGAGAGTGTTGCAATGACAAAAAACACCGCTCACTTCCTTCTCCTCTGGCTCCTGGCAAAGCTTTACCTAGGAGGAGCCCAAAAGACAAACATTTCTTATTTCAGACCTTCAGCCTTACCTGACCCCCCAAAACAATGCCGGGATGGAGGGAGGAGCACTTCCCCACCCACCGTGCCCCAGATAATGCCCAGGAGCGGTGTTACGGCTCACTTTTTGATGCCACCAGAAGTCAGCTGCAAGAGATGAGTCTTTTACACTTCAGTAAGGCTGACACAGTCAGTGCACCCATGTTTCTGAGGGGGAAAGGGGCAACTCTGGATAATTAACAAGGGCTGTTAATTGCTCCTTGCTCCCAGCCCAAGGACCCACAGGTAAAATCTCTTCTCAGGGAAGATTTTCAAGCTGTCTTACCCTTCCTTTCCATATACATCCTCCGTGGCTGCAGCTGCAGTGATGGCCCCCACAATGCCCCCAATAAGACCTGGGATGGCGTGGAGGTTGTGGATGCCACATGTGTCCTGGATGTGCAACCTGGACTCCAAAAAAGGCTGAGGGGAAGGGAGGTAGACAGAGATCAGGAACATGAGCACAGCCCTGGAAAGGATTAGTTCCTTCCATGGAGGACTGGGATAAGCAGAGAAGAAAGAGTGATATTGTGTCCCATTTAAGAGCTAAGGGCTTGTAGACAAAGATGTGAGCCAAGCTCAAGATAAAATAACAACATATCCTCCAAACACGCTCCTGTTGGGAGACTGAACCTTCCTGAGCATTTTGGGGCAGTAAATGGAGTCAGAAGTGCATCTACATAAGGGATGGTGGAAAGCAGGGTCCCTCAAAGGGAAGCAAATCCTTTCCTGGTCTCCTTAGCAGGACCAAGGCTGCAGACCCCTAGAGCAGCACTCACCGTGAGGTAGACATACCCCACCGTGGACACGATGCCACAGATGAACCCGACAATGAGCGATCCATATGGAGTCAGCATCATCTCTGCGCTGGTGCCCACAGCCACGCCACCTGCCAGCGTTGCGTTCTGGATGTGGACCTGCAGAAGTAACCACCCTGTCTTGGCATCTTGGGGAGACTGCAATTGCTCAGGGATGGTGCAAATGGTAAAGCAGGAGAATCAGCTCTGAAAAAGTTTCTAGAGGAAATATCTGGGCTCATTTTCCTGCTTGTTGGTGAAAAACAAGAGGAGAAGAACAGGCAGCCTCTGTCTGTAGCACAGGCGCACATAGACTCCCACTCCCTGTACCACACACATTCTTTGCATCCACAAATCTGGGTGGGGAGTTGTGATGAGATGGAACTTGTTTCACCCATGTGTCACGCAGGCTCTGCTGTCACAGAGACATGTCACCCACACACATAACACGTACAAGTCAGCCCCCCGATTGCTCATGAGCTGCCGCGCAGGCCCTGCTCGCCTTGCTGGAGAGCGCTGCCAAACATAGCTCTGCAACATGCCCATCAGTAGGTCTCTGGGCAGAGCAAGTCCAGTCCTTGCTGTGACTGAGGTCCACCACATGCAGAGCATCACCCTGCACCTCAAGCGCTGCAGGACTCACTTTCCACCTGCTTATTCAATAAAGCCTCTGGGTTTCTGCCTGGATGCTGGTTGCACCATCACGCCCTGAAACC
The DNA here is from genome assembly GCA_013389945.1 of Fregata magnificens. NCBI lineage: Eukaryota > Metazoa > Chordata > Aves > Suliformes > Fregatidae > Fregata > Fregata magnificens. The sequence continues at coordinate 206,687 of WAAD01013180.1, read as the reverse complement.
CAGTATCTGTTCAGCAAAGGACAAGTGCCAATTGTTTCCTGGACCCTTGATCAACCTCATTATAAGTCCCCTGGGCAGCTCAGGGCTCTCTGCTCCCAGCTTACCATGTCAAGCTTGCCTTTCTTCTGCAGCATGCTGGAGAAGGCCACTGTGGTGAGGACACAAGCAGCCAGTGAGCAGTATGTGTTAATGGCAGCCCGGTGCTGGGCGTCCCCATGCTCAGAAATTGCCGAGTTAAAACTGGGCCAGTATATCCATAGATACAGGGTACCTGGTGGGATGGGGAGGAGGGGACAAAGAAGAGAAAGGGAAAAGAGAGAATACAGGGATTGAAAAAAACCTCTAAAGAAGATCTTTCTGCATAGGGGGAAGTTAAATCCTGTACTCCTGCTGCCCTGAAGCTGCACCCCTCGTGATGGGACCAGCATCACGAGGGACTGTCAGAGAAGGGGAACCAAAACGTGTCCTTGTCTTCCCAGGCACCGTCTCAGCCTAGCCACTGATGAAGGGAGCTGAGTAGCTCTGAGAGGTGGAAGACTGGGATACAGAGCTTCTCAGCCCCAGATCCTGGTTTCAGTTTGGTTCTCCCAGAGACACAGGAGGGACCAGCCCTCTGCAGCCGAGTGGTCCGCATGTACCAGTGCCCCCGAGGCGGGGGCTGACTCACCGATCATAGCGAAGAGGTCAGAGTGGTACACGGAGCCCTGCTTGTCCTTGCACTGCTCCAGGTTGGGTCTGTACAGGATGCGTGTCACTGTGAGGCCAAAATAGGCTCCGAAGGTGTGAATGGTCATGGAGCCACCCGCGTCCTTAACCTGCAGCCATGGGAAAACAGAGGTTTGCTTCTGCAATTACCACTCATTCTAGAGCTGAGGTCTGGTTTGCATCATGCCCAGCTTGTCTGCCTACTCGTCCTCCCAGCCTGCACTCAGTCATGGGGAGAGGTGGACAAAAATGCGCTGGTCCTGCTCTCTATCCCGCTCGCTTGGTCCTGTGCACGGTCATGGCATCCCTCTTAGCTTCCCCTCGGAAGGGATTGAAGCAGAGGGAGTTTCTGACCTGTCCCAATGGCAAGTAGATTGCAGTGATAGCCAGGTTGACTCCCACGTGCACTCAGATCTTCTGGGAGCTCATTTGCTTCCCAGCCCTCCAAGCCCTGTTTTGGAGGGCAGGAACCCTGCCTCCTTCAGCAGACATCTTGTCCTCTTTATCACATGATTTCCTTCTAGAACACCCATATCCCAGCAGGGAAAGCAGGTGAGAGGGAAATCTCAGGGACAAAGAGAATGACTGGCCCTTTGTGCTAAGACTCCCTGTCTGCCTCGGGAGCTGCAGTGAAGGGACCCAGTGCTCTTGAATTGCCAGGCTTGTCTGTAAAACTCCGGGAAATCTCCTTTCTCAGGGAAGTACCCCCCACCGAGACCCTCTTTTCTAATCTGCCTACTTTTTCTGCCTGAATTCTTGCGTTTCAAATGCTTATGAAGGCAGTGGCTTGGTGGAGCCATAGCAAAGGGAGACAATTTGGAGAAATGCGGAGAGGAAGGAGAACCAAGCGGGTGCTGCCTAAAGCCTTACATGAAGCAGGTTGAGGAGGATGTACTCGTTCACCGCGAAGAGCGTGACTTGAAACAAAGTCATGACGAGGAGCTGTATGGGGCTGGTTTTGCCCAGGATGGCCCCAAAGGCAATGCACACAGAACCAACACAGAAATCAGCATTGATCAGGCTGGAAAAGGGGAAAGATAATTGTGGTTTAATGAGGAAATACTCTTCCGTAACTGACCCTCAGCCACCCCCAGCTCTAGAGATCCCACCTGAAGACAAATAGGTGATTAGGAGCAAGCCCTGGCTTTCCCACTGACCTTCCTCCTATCCTGACATACTGTCCAGGAAAGGTGCTTTCCCCCAGATTATTTAAATAATGTGGATTATATATGTTCTCAGCACTAGTGTCCATGGTGCTTGGTTTGGGACTAAGGGGTAATGCTCATTTCACATTTCCCTTTGAGCAGTACCACCATAATGGCAGGTACCTTTGAGCTAAAAGGTGGAAAGCAAGTGGAGGTATGCGGAGGGAAGACAACATTTTAGAGACTTGTTTGCACATAGGGGCAGGCGCTGCCAGCTGCTTGGCTCCCATCCCAGCTCTTCCACTGGCCGGTCAAGAGGCAGCATCCCAGAGCCCATCTCCTCCTTACTTCTCCACTCCAATGAGGATCTTCCCGTTCTTGAAAGAGTGGAACCAGCCTTGCATCAGGAGAGCCCACTGGATCCCAAATGCAGCAAGGAGGAAATTGAAACCCACGGCTCCAAATCCATAACGCTTGAGGAATGTCATGAGGAAGCCAAAGCCCACAAAGATCATCACGTGGACGTCCTGGAAAGCTGTGCAGAGGGAAGGGACCGTCAGCTCTGTGGGGAAGGCAGGGCTGCAAGTGCTGTTTGAAGATGGTGGTGAAAGGAAACTAACCACATCAGTGGCCGTAGGAGGGAAATTAAAGAGAAAATGTGTGTTTGTCCCATGTCTCCGCATCTCTAAGTCTGAAAATGGCTCAGCTTTCGGAAACTGCCTTTTGGCTGAAAGACTCAGTCTTGAAAGTAAAAAATGTTTATTAAAAGCTGCGTGCAAGAGAAGACTGGAGGCTAATGGAGTGTACAAAGGAAAACATTTTTCTATTCAGATTGGTTTTTCCCCTTTTGTAAAAAAATCAGAAAATGTCATGTAAAATGAACAGTGAAGTTTTGTTAAAAACACATGAATGGCCATTTTGGGTAGGTCCATCCAATGCAGGGTGCTGGTGATGGCTGAGAGCAAGAAGAGTATAAGAACAAGGAAAGTTTACAAATACATTTTTAAATGCCGCTGAAATCAGTGGCAAAATACCCTTGAGACCAGGATCCCACCTTGTGAGATTTGGAGTGCTTAAACCAGAGAGACCCAGTTCTTCCCACAAATGCTCAGACCTGCTAACTCGAGCCCCTCAGATGCCCTTCCCTGGGGGAAACCAAACCTGTGTGAGCCTCTTGAAAGAACTTCTCGGTGCAGTAAACCTGCTGTACTTTTTAGTGCTGCACATTTCTATCAGATAAGCATTGCTTTGCAATTAAGTGAGCTGAAATGCTGCATACTTAGAAATTGAACCATGCAAACCCTCACACTGGGGGCCACTCTGCCCATGAAAAGAGCAGGAGACCCAAGGCTGGGTTCCCCCACCAGGAGGCTCCCACCAGCAAACCCACACTGTAGAACAGGTAAACACAGCATTGATGAAGCTACACCGGCAAGTTCTGCAATATGCAGCACACAAACCATTATAGCCGCTATAACCAGCAACGTCTGTGCACCTCAGAGAAGGCATTAACTCAGGGCAAAGGAAATTCAGGGACTGAGAATCTGCTCCACCCCGAACCTGTGCTGAAATCTAGCAGCCCCAGATCTGCTCCTGCAGGGATAGTGGGGTTGTATCTGCTGCTTCCACTAAGGGCTGGGTGAGGATTTGGGTGAGGTGTAGCTCTGCAGAAGCCTCGGCTTTTGTCCTTTGGTGCTTTACAAGACCTTGCAACTTTTATAAGGATGAGCATTTGGACAGGCTCCGGCAATGAAGTGCCATGTTGCAGAGACAGGTTAATCTGCTTGTTTTTAAAAATGCTCCCCCTGCCTACGAAATCACTTGTAAAAAAAGGAAGGAGACAAGATCTGCAGCTGGCACTGTTCAGCAGAGGTCACTTCAAATGCACTTCTCCGCATGTCCTAAGAACAAGTCTTCTTAACTCTGGCTTTACCATACAATCCCACAGACTTTCCCTCTGCAGCTGTATTTATTCTCCCCACCTCTCTTCTCCAGTGTAAGCAGCACAATACACAGCTAGAATTATCTGCTGCCATTTGCATTATATATTTCCACTTTCATCCTAAAAGCAGAAATACACAGGTCAGAGTTAAAGCTGCGGACTGTGTGCCTCCCGAAAACAGGATCCCCACTGTGTGTTAGACCCTGTACAAAACCAGGAGGAAGAGCAGGTCTTCCTTCAAACTGCACACAGTCTAAAGCCTTTTTCTAACCCTTATATTTGTTTTCCCTTGGGAAGAATAATGTTGGCATCACTCAGAGGCAGCCCAGGTGCTGCCATGCCCTAAAGGTTTTGTGACCCTGCTTTTGTGGGAGGACAATTGCCATCACTATTGAGAGGAAGTGTTTGGGCTTTGGGAATGCTATCTGTGCTGAAGAATCTCATTTCTTTTCCCTAGAGAGCAGACGAGTCACCCATTAGGGAATATCAATGTGCGATTCAAAATGAGAAGGAATTGTCACACTGACTGGACCTGACAATGGGCACCGCTGACACAACTGTGCATAGGCTTCCCTCTGCCTGCCTTCCCAATCATCTCTGGGCTTGCAAGACCTGCCAGTTTGTAACTCCTATCCCACTGCCATCGTGGACAGGTCCTATGGACAGCAGCAGTCACAGACATGTTAATACAAATGATCCTCCGGTGTTCAACCATTGCACTGTCTTCTGAGCAGCACTGGATGGACAAAGGAATCAAAATGCCAGGGCTTGGTCACCTTGCCATGTTTGTCCATCTTTGCAGAGAGAGAATATTTCTGATTAGATAATGGAGAAAAACCATCTTTGCTTTTGGGCACGTGAGCCCTTCCTCAGGTCTGAAACAGAAATGTAATGCAAAGCTAAACTGAGCTCAAGCAGTTGCTCTCAGGTTGATTTAGTTGTGTGAATCCATGCAGCCATTTGAGGGGGATATTTCGTGCTGCGGAGCAGGGGTGGGATATGAGGACAGAAGAGATGTCACATCGTTAGCTCCTACAAGGTCTTTCTTGGACCCCTGACATCCTCCCAGCACATCAGTGAGAAGAGCAGCCCTCAGGCACTGCTGCTGCTTCACACCAACCTGCATGGGGCTAGTCCCAAGCGCAGATCTCAAGGGAGAGCCCAGGGCAGCCATGGCTGTAGACTAACTCAGAGGCCGGCTGAGCAGCGGGTTTCTGTAAGCAAATCCTTTTCTGAACTAGCTAATCCTCAGCAGCTACAGGTTTCTATAGCTCCTTTGATTTAGCAGGTGTTTTTAATGGAAATGTTCTAAATAGATGCATGACTCAGGCCTGTTGCTTCCTTGGAAACAATTGCCTACAGAAGCAGCCTGTTCTGAACGACTCACAAAGATGACCAGCCCTGGAGATCAAAGCCGGCCAAAGGCACCGCCTGGCCAGAAGGGCTTTAACCACCTGCATAATCCCCATGGCAATACGATGCAGCGACCCAAGAGCCCTGGGAACCTGGCAGGTTAGGACTCCAGCATCGAAATGCCAGTAGCTAAAGGGTAATTTAGTAGCGAGGGGGAGGACGTAGGAAGGGGAGGAAGATGTCACAGGATCTCGACAGCCGTTCCTCTGTATGCACAGAAAGGCTTGCTCTGATCCAGAGCTGAGGGAGGGGGCAACAAGCTGAAACATGCTGCTGGGAACACGTCAGCCCTATTCCTGGAAAAAAGACGTCACATGCTGGTGTCACGGTACCCTGCTGACAAAGCCCCAAGAGCACTGGAGGGCCATGAGGCTTTTCTCTTGCTCTTTGGTGTGCCCCAAACCAGCCTCAAGGCAAGAGCCTGACTTTCCAGCAGTCAGTAGAGACGTCGCCTCTGACAGGCTCTATCATGGGAGGGGATGCGATGGGTTGAGATGGGATGGATGGGATGGGGACCAGCCAGCACCAGGACTAGGCTTCCCAAATACTCACATGGGTATCGGAAGTAGAAATCGTTCTCTATGTCACTGGTCAGGTTCATCTTTTGCTTCTCTTCCTCCCAGTGTGCGTCAGCTTCGGGGCCAACGCGCACAAAGACCCCAAAGAGGACAATCATGGCCACCTCCCAGAGGAGGCATACGAGCGGGAGCCGCCAGCGCATGTACGTGTTCTTCGCCATCCCCTGGTGCCTCGGCCGCTCCATCCGCAGGGATGCCCGGGAGCCCAGCAGACCGTGTGAGCCTGCGTCCCCCACGCCCGGCCAAGGCGGGCGACATATATAGGTCGGAGAGGGCGAGGTGGGGCCCAGGGAGGTGCCTGCGGCAGGATCACGTTTCAGAGTGCGGGAGCTTTGGCAGGCTTGCTCCTCTCACTCTCCTTCCTCCCTGGGAGGAGGGACAGGTCTCGGCACCTTTTCTCCGAGAGCACCTCTGAGCCCTGCCTCCCCGGGGACAAGTAGATGTAGAGGCCAGTGCGAGTGGGGAGTGGAGCCTGGGTGTCCTGCCCCCTGCTCTGCCCAGCCCCACACCCCTTCCCTTCCCCTTGCAGGAGCACCCTGACCACCACTGCCCCCAGCGCCCTCCCTCCCTGCACTGGGTGCTCCCCTCACCAGCCATCCCCGGCTCTGCAAGCACCCTTCCCCAGCTGGCACTGAGGGTGAAGGCAGGGTGCCCCTCGCTCCAGCTCTCAGCTGTCGCCCACTGTCTTGCAGGGCACAGCAGCAGCCCCAGGAGACTCTTCACTTTGGGGTGAGACCGTCCTGCTCCTTGGTTTGCAGCGTGCATCCAGACAGTCGACTGCACTGTGCAAGGCAGGGTGGAGATGAGCAGGACAGGCTTGCCACCCCATGCAGGGCAACTCCCAGAACTTCTTGGGCAACACCAAACTGTCACTGGGGCCTGTTTCCACCTGGGAGCCTCTGTCCTGGATGCAGAGGTGGGGGGACACAGCCCTGCTGCAGTGGGGGTCTGCCTGGTGCTGCCTGCCCCCTCCTCAGAACAGCCAGCCCTCTTTAACCAAGAGCAAATGGGGCTGAGCCCAGGGGCCATGCTCCCTTCTGATGACCAGGAGAAGACGAGCTGTGGGGCCTCCCCACACCCCTGCCAAGGCAGTCTGAGTCACTGGGTGTGGGTCCCACTGTGGGGCAGTCCCAGGAGGAAGAAGAAGATGTATGCTTCAAACCAAATGCCAAGATCCTGCACACATGCACAGACATGTGACGACCCTGCCAAGGCTGCCATATATCTATAAGGATGTAGAAGTGACACATGTCCCATCATTTCCCGGAGTGATTTACCCAGTGCCTCCTCCCATCAAGACAAGCCGGGCTGGGGCTGCATGAACCAGGGCAGTACTCTGAGATGGTGCTGGAGATGGGGCTGTAGACCTCGGGGCTGCAGACCTCAGAGCTGCAGCCTAAATGTCCCCTCCTCTGGTATGGGGCTTCCTTTAATTAATAAACATAAACACAATGCTCCTTTCTTCCCATGGTTTTGAACCATGTGCTCTTTCCCCAAAGAGCTGGGCAAGACCTCCAAGCGGATCTCGGCTCCTTCCTCTGCCTGCAGATCCCTGAGATGCCTGTCAGTCTTCAAGAGATGAAAGACTGCAGCCCAGGCAAGCTGCCCAAATTTGCTGATGGCATCTAATTGTGGCCCGCAGGCTGAGCAAGCAGCACTGATTTCTGTGTTGATTAGGCAATAATTTGAGTTTATTATTTTTTCTTGTTTGCTTTTTTCTCAAAATGACAGATGGCAGAAAAATGCTGTGGATGGTCTTGAAGAGACTGACAGCCACACAAAACCATTCTCCAACCTCATTTGGGTCCCGTGCAGGCAGCAGGGCAGAGGCAGCTTTGAAAAGAGCCGGGGAGATGCAGCTCAGGAGCACTTCTGTATGGCAGAGGAACCAGCTAGCGATCCAGACACACCAGGGAGGGTCAGCTGGGAGTAAGACAGCAAGTAAACCAGACAGCAAGTGAACGTGAGACCATGGGAGAGCATCAGGGTGCAGGCTCCTTCCCACAGCCCCAGGGGAGCACTGGGAGTTCGGGACCGCAAACCAGTGCTGTGCTTGGCAAGGGTCCACACCAGCACCCATCTCCTCCTGTCCATGCTGGGGCTGGGGAAAAGGGAACCCCATCTGCCTAGCCCTTTACCCTGCATTAGCAGAACTTCAGCCGGCTTTGGCTGGACTGGGGTCACTTGGTGGGGACACCTAAAGCAAGTGGATGTTGTTGTTGTCTCTGAGGATGGGTGCTCCCTCAGAGCAATGCTGCTCAGGGCCCACCCACTATGTTTTTCGGTCTCCCATTATACACTGTTTCTGCAGGGCGGTCTCAGCTGTACACACCAGGAAAGAAGAGAGCTCCAGCTAGAAAGAAGCTGAAATCCCTAAACAATACCTGAGCCCTAATTGCTAGAAGCACTGTTGTTAGTTGCATGTTCTCCTGTCAGCTACGTGGTAGGACCAGTCTTCAGCCCTACCCTAGAGCAGCTCTTAGACACCTTAAGAAAGGCAACACAGAGGCACAGAGGAGCATTTTATAACACAAGGGAACTTGGTAAGGCCTGGTAGCGTAGCCACCAGCAATTATCATAGAATCATAGAATCATTAAGGTTGGAAAAGACCTCTAAGATCATCAAGTCCAACCGTCAACCCGACACCACCATGCCTCCTCAACCATGTCCTGAAGTGCCACGTCTACACGTTTTTTAAACACCTCCACGCACGGTGACTCCACCACCTCTCTGGGCAGCCTATTCCAATGCTTGACCACTCTTTCAGTAAAGAAATTTTTCCTAATATCCAATCTAAACCTCTCCTGATGCAACTTGAGGCTCTGTGGTTACCCTTTAGCAGAAGGTACCAAACTGCAGAGCTTTTCTAATCCGGGGTCTCACTGAAATGGCAGCGTCCCCAGAAAAGCAGCTTGCGAAGCCCTTGCACAGCCCAGGATGTAGCAGCTCTGTCCCACCCGCTGTCCCCAGCCCCTCTCCCCTGTGTCTGGAGGCCGAGGACAAAGGCTAATAGCTTTTCTGCTGGCCCGATAGTCTCACCTTGCTGCACTGCCTTGCACTGCCCCTCCTTATCAACCTGTAGATCAGCACTTTGCCACTGCAGTCCCATCAGAGCTGGCATGCTCCACTGGCTGCCCACCCTGTGAGAGCCCATTAAAGGACCAGCTTCTCTCCAGGCTCCTTTGCAGGGCCAGGGTAACACTGGAAATGCTGACGGGGCCGTGCCAGCACAGGTGCCTGCAGCGATGCAGGCAGACCACTTCCTACGGTGCGTTAGACCAAATCCTTTGCGTCCATCCTACAAGGTACCTAACTGCGTGGCAGGACACATGGGTCAGATTTCACCATGCCCCAGTCACAAACATCAAGCTGTTTAAAAGCCCTGTTGGAAACTCCATGCCAGTGTGAGCCAGTGCAGTGCCTGCTGGAGGCAACACTTGCCTGCTCCACCACTGAATTTGGTCCATCACATCCAGCGCCCATAAGAGTGGCAAGGTTTACCAAAAAAATCAGCGGGATGATGCTGGGGGAAGAGGGGCAGGTACGTTTGTCCTTCTGTTCTGGAGACAGGGGACTAGGGCTGGCAGTGGTCAGGTCTCAGTTGCTTTGGGAAGGCTCTGGGTGAGGGTTGTACTGTACTGGTCCCAGCTGGGTCTCCCCCAGTTTCTCACTTTTACGAGCACTAAAAATACTTGAGAGATATAAAAACAAAATCTAAAGCGCACAGAAATCCCTCCCTCTTGCCTGGAGGCGCTGGGGCAGCTTCACCCTGGAGAGGAGGGAATGGGGGTTCCTTGGGTCGCTGTGAACTGTCTCGGCAGATCTTATTGCAGCCAACGCTGGGCCAAGGTGCTGTGCCAGCTCCGAGAGGTGACTGCAAAGCCAAGCACCCCAGGGGCCTGGAGGTGCCCAGGGGAGGGCAGAGCTGGAAGCACCATCTCCACCATCTGCAGCATTGTGGGTGCTGGCCTGACAGCCCCTGCCTGCTTACCCTCGCCTTTCCCTCCTTTATCTCCTGGCAGCTCCAAGGATTCACTGGAGTGAGGAGAACTGGGTAAAACCAGGCAATACCAGAACTTCTCCAGGGGAGGGACGTGAGGCTGGGCTAGACCACCTGCAGCAAACAGCGATCATTGCTCCTGGCTGGATTTACCCTGGAGCTCATGCTGGCTTGCCTAGCTCGCTGGCGAGCAGAACGGAGGCAGATCAAATTCTCTTCCATTAAGACACAGAACCAAGGAATTTGCCTCCCTAGGAGGCACCAGTGATCTCCCATGTCACGCTACACCCAGGCCAAAGCCACCTCCAAGGACTTTAATGCCCAAGAAGCACAGCCAACCCTCCCAGCTGCCCCCTTCCCTTCCTGCAGCTCCCTCCCTTCTCAGACGACTGCCGGGAGATCCACCAAGAAGCCCTTTGCCCAGCTTGACTTGCTCTTTGAGAATCAGCAGGCAAAGCAGCAGCAGCCACCACCAGTAGCCTTTGGGCACATGGGGTGGAGAGGGCACTGGAGGAAGACGATATGGGGAGGCTCAGAAGCCTTCGTTCAGCACAGGCGAGTCTCTGGGCATTGCCCAGCATCAAAGGTGACTCGTTGCTTGTGCAGGTCCTTGAGGAGTGTCCTGAAAGCAAAGCGTCTGAGTCAATCCAAAACAAAACCTTTTTTGGCTGGCTCAGCAGAATGGCAAACAAACTTTCCACCGGGGTGGGACAGAGTGGTGGTATGGTGGGAGATCGAACAGTTCATTTAGGTCTGGGTTTTCTCAGCTGTTTTTTCAGCCCTCACTGTTAAATATCACTCAGAGAGAAATGTTGGAAAAAGGTCAAAATAAAGCAAGATTTTTTTTTTAAGTTAAAAACCCCCCTATCTGGATCAAAGTGCCAACCAAACATGAGCCCAATTTACAAATGATTTTTCTTTTGCCCTCTCCTTCCTCGCAAGAAACCGCATTTATTGGCAAGTAAATGATTGTCCAGAGAGAACCCAAGGGCTCTGTTTGAGAGAGAAGTCAGTGTCCTTGGGGAGCAGGCAGAGAGGGTCAATGTCTCTGCAAGCAGCGCAAGCGCGGGACAGCGCAAGAAGCGGAGGCGTGACCGACTGCGGCTGTCATGCTGGGAAACATGCAGGTCACCGGGGCTCAGCCAGCATCTCTGACAGCTTTCCCAAGAGCTGGATGGGCTTCAAGAGCAAATACACTGGAGCGGGCAGGAAAGGAGCAGGGGCTTGAGCGGCCAGAGGCAATTCCCACATCGGGAGCTGCCAGGCTTTGCTGGGAAACTCCCCCATGCCCCGAGTTTGCTTCTGGTCCCAGGTGGACTGTGATAAGGCAGGTTTTGGTCACACTCTGCTAAGTGTCCTCGGCGGGCTGCTGGGACAGACGCCAGCGGCCGGGCGATGGCAGCGGGAGCACAACTGCGTTGACTCTTCTTCAGGGCTCGTACAGGTGAGTGATTTATTGACAAGCAGCATGAGATGTCTCATGGGGCCAAGAGCAACCCCTAGCCAGGAGGGACCCATGGCTCCCTGGGGAGCCCATGTCCCCAAGACCGCAGGCTGCCCACCACCCTTTCAGCCAGGGAGACCTGGTGTCCTTCCCTTGCTCTTGGTGGCAGGTTTCTCCAGCGCACCCGAGTGGATCAGCCCCTTGTTCCAGCTCATTAAACCCACTTGCGTTTGTAGTCACCAACAAAGCCGAATGGGTGGTTTATTGCCTGCTTGTCTTTGTTGCTTTATAAATATGACTGGCTGCTGGTGACACTGGTTTAAGCTGGGGCATTCAAGCTCCGGAGAGAAGGGTGGTGTGGACATCTGGGCGGCTCTGGTCTGTGGGGCTCCCTCCTCCCTGTTACCTGGTGTGATCCGTCCACACTTGGATCACACCCCGACTGCCAACACCCACAGGGTAAGATGTGCTCCAAGACCTGCAGGGAGACGATGCTCAGGGGCAAGGTGGTTGATGACAACCTGTGCTCCACGTCCCCGGCCGTCAGCCCCTGTCCAGGTGCCCCGACCCTACACCTTTTCACCCATGTGGGCCCTGGATTGTCCTTGCTGTCCTCCAGGGAGGCCTGGGGAGGAGGAGAAGCGCTGAGGTGACATCTCCTCCCAGGTCTGCAGGACCTTCTGGGCAGGTGGCAGTGCTCCTGCCCGTCCCTGTCCCTCCTGCCCTGGGCCCGGCCTGCCCGCGGAGGACCGACCGGTGATGGGGCTGCAGAGGAGCCGGTTTGCGGGCAGGCGTTGACCTCTAGCGACGAGCTGCAGCCTGCCCGGGCGCAGGGCGGGCCGGGGCCGGGACCTCCCGCGGCTCCGCCCCGGGG
>WAAD01013180.1:164284-185025 GCA_013389945.1 Fregata magnificens | reverse complement strand
GTCTTCAGCACATGTTCTCTGTGTAAATTTTGGTGAGCTGTGATGAAATTATGCTGAAGCATGCTGGAAATCTGAAGGAAGTCTTGCTGAATTCTGCAAAAACTCTGAGGGGAAAAAAAAAAATCTCTGTATTCTGTATGTGTTCACATGCAAAAAACTTAAATCATTTATCCTGCAAAGAAAATCTTTCAATTCTTCCTTGAATCTTGCAATTACTTCCATCTTCTCTGTCCTGAAAAAAAAAAAAAAAGCGAGGACAGGAGGGACCTCTTATATCTGGAAACAGGATGTCTCTCTGCAAAATACTTAATAAAATTCAATCCCACCTGCATTCTCTGAGCCTACATGTGCTTCAGTTGAGATTTTGTAGGTTGCTTAATGTTACTCCATCAGGGACACTGACTGGCTGCTTTTTCTGCTATGGCATCTGCTTGTAGCTTATTGTTGGAATAATGCAAATTTGTAAGAGATGTCCAGGGTGGATTTAGAGGAGGACATGTTCCAGTAGCAGAAAAACAATTTTCCAATGCTTTGTGGCCTCTAAAAAGTTGTTTTTCTACACTGGTATGTGATGTTCCCATCTCTAGTGGCCTGACAAAATTCTCTTTCTGTAACTTTTTTCCCCTTCCTTTTAATCTGATCATTTCTTGCTTTGTCTTGCCTCACAGAGGTTACAAAGGTAAGGAGGAACCTCTTCAATGAACAGATGCTTTCACCATCAAAAAGGTCTATGAAGAAGATGCCTAGAAGCCAGTCAGTATCTGCTGTGGAAGGCCTAAGATACAAATGCACTGATGAAGGCGCAAAAGGTAGGGCATGACTTGCAAGTGTAGGATTGTTGCAGAAGAGCTTTTGCTAGAATTCCTATTCTTGCGTCCTCAGTTCTGTGAAACAACTAATAATGCTATGTTTTGAATGAAGGAGAAAATATTTTAGATCAGTGCTGTAGTGTTTGGATAGTGAATAGGATGGTATTGAAACAGAAACCTATATTTTACTGAACTCTCTACACCTCATAAAGAAAACAAATGTTAAAAATGCTTGGTTAAAGGATCTGTGAATGAAAGATGAAGAATAAAAGTTATCTCAGTAGGTTAATTGTCTGACACAGTCAGTACTATTAATAAATAATACTGAGGTAGTGGGAAGGGAGTGCAGACACTGGGGTCTGAAATATATGATGATAGCTTATGAGGGCACAATGATTCCATACTGGCTGTCATTCTTAAACTGAAGCCTGTACAAAACTATTTATTTTTCCTAACTGCTTTATAATTGTGCAGTGTTATAGCTCTTGCTTGATTTTTTTAGATCATCGCAAGTTATTGACCAAGAGAGTTGCAGAAACACCACTACATAAACAGGTTTCCAGGAGACTACTACATAAACAGATCAAAGGCCGGTGAGTAAGCTATTCCTGAATTTCTTCAGTAAGTACAGGATATTTAATTAACAGCTGTGAGCACAAGAACCAGGTAATCTTTTTTGTGGTCAAAGTGCCATCTTCACCTAGGGCAGCAAGAGAACCAGTGGCTAAATTCTATTGTCTGAATGGGGAGAAATGCTGTTTGTTTTATTGTGTAAGTAAGGGCACTTTAATTCCTGCAGCAAACTGCTGTTAAGATTTAGTTGCTGCTTCAAGGGCTTCTGAAGCAAAGGCCTGTGCTGTAATTTGTGGAGTTCAGGCTGAAATTTAGCATTTATTTCCATGTAGAACTGTTACCTATACCACAGCTAGACAGTTACCCATACTCAAACAAATGTTAATAAGAGGCAAAGTGCTTAATTGCTCACTTAGAGTAGCCCACAAAGCAGTATATTGTAGAACAGAGTATTGCTTTTCAGTCTTTGTGGTAAGATCTGTTGTAAATGTGAACGGTATGCTAAGTCCAAAATGTTTGCTGTTTGTCGAGGTCTTCTGATCCAGGTTGTGACACTGGTGTTGTAGAAGAGTCTCCAGAGAAGGCCATGAATGGTAAGCACTGATATTTTGTGCGTGGGTTTTTTTGTTTTTGTTTTTTTTTTTGTTTTTTTTTTTTTTTTAAATTAAAGGTGGTTTTGCTGTGTTGTAGCTTGTAAGATGAGCATGCCTCAATTTAGGTAATTCATGAATAGTCAGTACACTATTCTGTTGGTGGAGTACAGCCTCCTCTGATAGAACCACTTGCTGCTCACTGCTTTGACAACCCTGCATAGTAGAAGTTAAGAAAGAAAGGTAGATAGTAACTCTTTCAAATGAAAATACATGAAGGACTTTGAGGGTGAACAAGAATCTGAGCTGCTATAATTCCTGTCAAACCAGCACATGCAGGGTTTTTTTTAATGTCACTTCAACATGTTGTGCTGTGACCCTAACATTGCTCTGATTTCTACTGTAACAGATAGCCACCTGGCTCTGTTGAGTGTCTCTATGTTATGTTGGCTACTGCTGTTTCTTATCCCCAGGAAGGAAGAAGAAAACAGCATGGCTGAGCAAGCAGGAAGATGAAATCACTAGTAAAAAGAGACAGGAGAATTAACTGATCGTGTAACCTGGATGTAACGTGAATTGAACACGGCTTTTCTAGCATCCCTTTCCATATAGTTGCTAGGGAGGGATGAGAGTAATTGTGACTTAGAGGAGGGGGCATCATGATTTGGAAGGAGATTTGTATGCCTTAATATTCCAAATTCCCGAGAAAGTTGAAGCTTTCTTCTTCGCATACTTGCCTCCCTACATAAAATAGTTAGCTGTATGGAAGTTTCTTCTTAGAGTGTGTTCTTTTCAGTTATGAACTATACCTGAAGATGTCCCCATTGTTGAGGGAGAAAGAAGGCTCAATCTCCAATATCCTTACCTTTTCAGAAGCAGGTTTGAGAAGAAGCCCACGCATCAAACAGCTGTCTTTGACTCGGACCTGCTCTGGTGTTTTCTATTCCACTACACAGCCCAGCTCACAAAATGCACAGCAAGTCCATCAGGGACAAGAAGAGGAGAGCTGTACACTGCAGGATGTAGAAGGTACTGAATGGGATTTGAGCAGGCTGATACTGCTGATCTGAAAAGCTGGCATGGATGGCTCAAAGTTTGATTTGGCTCTACAAGAGACTGTAAGAAGCTAAAAGCTATCATGTAATATCTTCTGTAGACAGAAATTCAACCCCAGTAGTCATTTTTGAATTGGGAATCTGAATTTGGAGGACACTAAGGCAGCTATTTCTATGATGAATACACTGCTGACTTAAGAAAGCAGTCAGGCCCATCTAACAGAATACCACTGATTGTCAGTCTGTATTCCTTAAATGCAGTGAAATCCTTGTAAAATATGGGACAGAAATCCTAAAGCTACTTTCAGTCTACTCTGTGGCAGCATAAAGCAATGACTGATGGGATCTTCTTTGCTGGCTTTCTCAGTAGGATTATCAGCTATAAATGGTCACATTTAGTTCTTTATATTATACTTACTAGAATCCTTAGCCATGAACCAGAACTTTCTTAAGCTACAAGCTATAAATAGAATAAGAGGCTGAGCTGTTTTGTACTTTTTCCACTAGAGCACTCTTTCTACAGATGGCTATTAGTTTCATATTGGGAAATAATAATAACTGGTGAAGCTTTAACATTTGGCTACAAAAGAACATGCCAGGGCTATAGGCTTTGTACACTACTTGTCCATACATCTGAAGTGATTGAGACAATTGTTCGTGGCAGGTTACTTGGTGTTAGTTGAATTGTACTGTTCCACTTTATAGGCATTAAGCAGCATTCAGAGAGCCCCACTGTCCAGACTCCCAAGAGGTTTTTCTTTGGTGCAGTCATTGACGCATGTAGCTCTGCAGTGAAGCGTTCACCTGGAAGGAGGAGAACAAGAAAAGATTCCTTACACTTAGAGGAGCTGACTGCCTGTCAGGTAGAAACACTTATTGCTCTCTTTCTTCCCATCCCCTTCTTCTATTCTTGTTTAGTGGGACCTACACATCTTAAATTTAGTGTTTGTGGTAAGTCTAATCAAATGTTTTTTGTGTTTTTAAATCTTGAGAACTAAATATCAAGAGGGGTGGATAATACTGCTGGAACAGAACAAGCATGATGCTTTAATTTATTTTTTCCCCTGCAGACTCCTAGAAAAACACCTCATAAATTTGCCCAGAAGCCACTGACTTCTGCCAGTAAGCTACCAAGGAGATCACCTCGCACTCTCCACAGGATACCACAGAAGCTCGAGAAGACTCCTGGCAAAAGCCCAGCTGCTAAGCAGACTGTAGCTAAGTGTTTGGGAAAGTACTTTTCTCATCCTGTACAAAGGGTCAAGTCACCATCTGCGTTAACTGAAAGTAAGAGTGTTCACTTACTGCAAGTAACTTCGAAGGATTGTTCTCCAGCAGAAAGACTTTCCCCTCCTTGCAAAGAGGCTGGCTTACAAATACCAGAACATGAAGGGTTCGCAGTGCTCAATGCCTCATTATTACCTCTGACAGATTCAAATCAAGCTGCTTTTTCCCCCTCTGCCATCCAGGAAAGATGTTTTACAGAACTGCAAACTCCAAGGCGTTCCTTGAGATACCTCTCAAAATTAGCATCTCCAATTGGTACTCGGAGGCAAATCCTCACAAAGGAAATTCAGGTGCAGTCAGATCCGTTATCTCAATCAACTGAAAGGACTCCCAGGAAACCTGAAGATCCAGGTTTAAAATCATGTACCAGCCCACTGAGTGCAGAAATATCACAACTTGCTGTGAGGCTAGAGCCTCCCTTCAGTTCTCCTCCCCATGAAAGTTCCACGAACACTGTGGCAATCTGCTCTCCTTCCCACGCGCAGGCTAGGGAGTCTGACTGGGAACATTGTGCATCTAAACCATCTTTTCAAAAATCTCCAGGTATTACTGGCACTTCACTGAGCTCCCTGCTTCACACATCCAAGCAGGCCAAATGTGAACCAAATTCTGGAGGAAAGAACCTCACACTTGCATGTGCAACACCTTCTAAAAATAAGGACAATCATTGTGATAGTGGTGGCAACTCTTCTGTAGAAAGCCTCCAGCTTTGTCAGTCCGAAGTTACTGAAAATACCCCTGTATTGGAGAAAAATAAACAGGTGGATGTAGTGTCTCAAAAGTCTTCAAGAGAGGACTTGGAAAACTTGGAAAAGCATTTGTCTCCAGAGCCTTCTGCTGGAGGGCAGGTATGTGCACAGAATGCTGAGATAGAGTGTGAGCAATTGGTTAAGGAGGGGAACTCCACTGCAAACACCTGTGCGTCCTTCCTAAGTGGTTCTCAAACAGTTAGTGATGACTTGGAACCAAGAACCATGCTGAGAGAAGAATATACAGGGCTGAAGGCTCCAAGTCTTAAGAGACACTCCAGATTTGCCCTGAATACTTCACCTCCTATGCCAAAGTCTGCTCCTGCCTATTCTTTACGCTGCACTGCAGACAGGAGACAGCGGGAGGCTGCAGCACGGATGGGAAATCCTCAACTTGTAGCCAAGTTCTCTACTCCTAAAAGTCGTTGCAAGCTGCCTTCTACTAGCCCACCAACTTATGAAGTCGAACTTGAAATGCAAGCTTCAGGCCTGCCCAAACTTCGCATTAAGAAAATTGGCTCTGGCTCATTGTTGGAAGTTCAGCCTGAAGCAAGTGCCATCAAACCCAAGGGAGGAGAAAGCCCCTTTGGTGATATTGCTATGACCTGGTGTAGCAAGCACCCGGGAAAACTAGCAGCTGCCTGTGTTTCACCAACCTGCTTTCGCTCTTTCCACAGCACGCCTGGGAAAGGCGGAGGACAGACCTACATATGCCAGTCATACACCCCAACAAGCTGTGCCTCTAATGCCACTTCCCCATCCCCCTTAGAAGCAGGAGTTCCTCAGACACCTTCTCCAAAGCAGAAGGGTAAGACTACCCCTGATGCTATCAACGATTGGCCTCGGAGAAAGAGAGCAGCAGGCAGCACTGCTAATGCTAGCTGTGGTCAAAGTGAGAAGAATGCTGATGAACAGAAGAGAATGTCAACAGGTAGAGAAGGAGAAATGAAGGTCTCGGAGCATTGCAGCAGCAAAGTAACAAATACTCTTGGGGAATTTGGACTGGAAGGGATTTACAGGCTGCAGGATCAGGCATCTCCTAGTGACTCTGAACCCAGGGCTGATGAGGATTCTGCCATGGGAACTTTTGGCTTGAAATCTCGGAAGCGGGTCTTTACGTATCTGTCGCCAGAAAAGGAGGAGACTCATGATGCCAAGAGATCTTGCACTGATAGGTGCAACTTGGATCTCACTGGCCTTTCCACAGATGAGGGTAACAGAAGCAAATCAAGGACAGACTCTGTACTTCCTGAGAAACCAGGAGCATGTGCACTCATAACTCTTGAGCAGCACAGTTGTGCAGGGGATGATGATGTCTTCCTTTTGTCAGGTAATTAAGTGGCACAAGTGACACTCCATTGAAATTCAGAGATGGTTAAAAATGTGGGGTAGGCAAAAACAAGAACACAATTGTTTTCTGTCTGACTATCTGAGGGAGAATGAGGTGGAGGGGGAGAGTGGGTTGTAAATGACAGAGGTTAATTATGTGGAGAGGCAGACTGGATGTGAGGAGTTCATCAATGGAGTATCAATGATGGGAGAGAGATCAGAGAAATATGAAAGACCAGGAGGCTGGAGGAATTAAAAGGAAAGTTTGAGAACTTGGGGAAGGAGGATCCTAATTGCATCCAACTGGCGATTTATTTGGGTTTGTGTTGATGCCACTACCTCTTTCTGCCCAGCATCCAGCACTGAAGCAAACTGTCTTAAGTCTAAAGCTTGGCTGCTTCAGTATAGACTGGAGCCTCGGAGGGGTTAGTCCTGTGGATGTTGGTGTTTATTGGTGCTCCAATTCTTCTATCTGCCTGTGGTGGCAGGCCCATTGAAAGTGGATATCAGAAGTGATTGCCTTGCTAGCAGTAATGTTGTACTGGTAGGTATTTAAGTTTAAACTACCTCTTTGCTTTTGCTGTGGGTACAGATGGTTCAGCTGACCTTGGTGAAACAGGCTGCCTCAGCTCTGTAAGCAAGGCCTTGTGAATTTCAAATACTTAATCCTGTATTGTTCTAGAAATTATATGCTACAGGGGACTGTGGCAGATGTTGTTCTATAGTCATTACATGACCTGAAGCATTAAGCTTTAGTGTCTGTTTCCTCTTGCAGGGAAAGGTTTGTATACAGAGGCAGTGTCTTACTCTTTCAACAGGTATCACTGAGAAAAAGGGCAAACTTTAAAGCAACATTAGACCATATTCAGGACATGAAATAATAGCAGTATGTAGCTTTAAGCTGGTCCTGTAAGAGACTTGCTGTACCTACAGACCTTGTTTTTGTATTTATAAACCATCACATTTGTAAGTTTTCTTCCAGGACATGAGTTAACTGAAGAGTAACTATGTTTAATATGAGTGAAGCACTTTTCTACTAAACCACCTAAGAAAATTAAATGCGCTAAGAGCTAATTCTAGACTGCTGTTTACCTTTCTTGATGCCAGAAACCCACTGTGTCAGCCTAGATTTTGTTTCAGATGAACTCAAAGTATTGCTTGTACTAAAGGAAGTTTCAAGGTAGAATAAAGGCTGTGTATGAGACTTACCTGAAAGCACTCGAGTTGTCAGTTTGCTGCAGCATCTCACTGTGCTTCTTCAGGCTCAACTCCACCAGTGAAGAGTGTGCTCTCTGCTAGCAGCCTTCTGGCACTGACCCAGTCTCCACTGCTGTGCCAGGGACAGACACCGCCATCTCGGAGAATGTGTGTTCAAGGTAACCACCTGTGCTGTAAGGAAAGGCTGGGCTCAAGCAGACTAGGTGTGCGCTCTGCTTGCCTGCAACTAAATGAGAACAAAAGCATATGGTGCTATGGGTTGGTCTTTGTGCAGAAAGCCTGTGGCTGTATCTGCTGCTTCTGTATTCCGTGTCTCCATCTCATATGCTTCCAAGAAACTTGGCATGAACTGAGAAGTTGGGAAGGGAGGAGAGGTAGCAATGAAGAAAGAGAGTAGCTTAGTAGGAAGTACAGCTTACGGTTCCTGTTGTTTCCTGTTGGTATTTGGCATCTTGGACTCACCAGTAATCTTTGGCAAACTGTGGCTTTAATTTATTCTTTCTATTTTGTAGAAGAGGAATCTGATGCCTTCCAAATTACTGCCCACCAGGAGCTGTCTCCATTCCACATCATGGCTTCCAGGAAGCGTCCCCTTAGCAGGACTTACTCACGGAAAAAGCTGCTCAGCTGAAGTTTGGAGCCAGAACAGTATGGGAAACTTTGCATTATCCCAACTGTACAACATGCTTTTTAACAAGGACCTTGTATTTGGTGCTGGACTGGAGCTGTCTTGTGTTGGTAGGAGACTGCACGCAAGCATATGACAGTGGAAATAAGGACCACTCTAAAAGGCTTTTTTTTAACCTCAATTGCAGCATCTCTCCATCCATTCAAAACCTAGCTCGGTCTTTCTGGCAAATCTGCATGTGGTAGCCAAGTTCTGCAGTGAAGGTTCAGTTCTGCCAGGTAAAGAGGGAGAGTTGTCACTTTTTTTACAACTTTCTTGTAAAATAAACTCATGTGAATTTTCATTGTGTCACTTAATCAGAACTCTGTCTTTAGCCCAAGTCATGAGCGAGGAAAAAAGGAATGCTGGCTGTGAATGGGTACAAAACAAGCTGTGTATCTTGTCCTGATACTCACTGGCTCCCTCTGTTAGTTGCATCCAGTTTGCCACAGCTTAGTGGGAAAATAACAAGCAGAATAACTGCTGGATTAATGAGTAAATTACTCAGAAACACTTGATAAATGCCAAAAGAGTACAGAGGAGGGGAAAGATAACTTAGCTGGGAACAGGCAAGGAGAGGAGTTTGATTCTTCCTCTTTGTAGATCACAAATGGTTTGGTGTATCTGCTCGGTAAGTGGGTGCTGATGGAGTAACTTCATTGTCCTTTTTGACAAACTTGCAGTGAGCCAGAGAGGACTGGCTGGGGAAACTTCCTTGAGAGGTAAAACTTGATGGAATAACTGAAGAAGACAGTTCAAAGACTACCAAACTGAGCCACTGATTAAGTAGTGACTTAGTTGCCTGTGAAAGATGTGCTTGCATTCTAACCCTCTGAAGACAGCAGGAGCTGTGATTCAGTGCCTGAGATATAGCCTACAAGAGGTTAAAATTGTGCATTATCTTGGAAGGGCTGAGTTTTTCCTTTAGGATAGCAATCTCTTTGTGCATGGCAGGGTATTGGGGCAGTCACCCCACTGTGTCTAGTGAATGCACAGGAAGCAGAGAGCTATGAAGATAGTGTGAGGTCATCCTGAAACCAGACATGGCAATGCAGAAGTTTGTTACATGGCTTTAAGGCTTTGAGGGGCTAGATAGTATTGAATGGAATGTTTCCTGGAAACAGTATTTATTGCAGGAAAGCTGACTGTTTCTCTCTGCCAAGAAAGGAGGAGTAGTGTGCTTACCAGTGGTTGTTTTGCTTGTGGGAGAGGTGCACCTGCTTCAAGGATGTGGATTGATACACAAGCATGGAGCTCCAAGACTACTGCTTCCTAGTAGGATAGATTCTTTTTTCCTCTGCTGAAGATCTTTGTTTTCAACAGCAGAAAATAAAGGCTCTGAACTGAAATCTTGTGCAGCTCAGCCACATCCAGAGCCCTCAGTAATGTCCCCCCTCAAAGCCATACCCCTATAGGCAAGATCAAATATGTAGGAGGAAGATCAGGTGGTTCCTACTTCAGATGCTGGCTTTCAACTTGGTGTATGTTACTCCTCAAATAGTAGTTGTGCTCTTCATGATTTCAGGCTGAAGCAGTGGCTTGCTTTTTGGGGTCAAGTAGCCAAGCTGCTGTTTTCCCCCCCTTGCCCTTAAAGCAGGTACCTGGGCTTTCATTTCTTGCTCTGCCCGTTAAACTTATGTCCCCCTTCCTGAGATGGATGGTGTCAGTGTTAAGTTGCAGAATTGTATTTAATCTCCCTTACATCCAGACTAAAAGTTTTCCCAAGAGTAAGAAAAGCAGCTTATAGGCTGGAGCAGAAAATGGCACTGAACCAGGGTTGCTTTTATCCTGGATGCTTCAGACAATTCTGCTGCTGTCTGGAGATGCTTCTCCTGCAGAAACTCAATGTAGGAAACCTACCAGCTCTGACTGAGCACTTACAAAGCAGGTACTTAAACATTAAGGCAACACTGTGACAGTAGCTGAGTTCCCGTGCAGTGAGGTTTAAATAGAACTCCTTTCCCACATACACAAAGTGACGACTGGAGTCTCCGACAAGTGACTGCTTCATAAAACTCACTCTGCTTTATTAGAAAAGTTACAGTAGAAATGTAAAAAACCAAAGTTACTACAAAAATCTATGTACATGTTCTGCAGGACTGCAGAGCGTCTCCCTCCAAGGCTGCTAGGGCTGACCAAGCCCTGCAGCAGAGGTTTCCAAACTGTAAACAAGTTCTTAGTGTTAGAGGCCAGGGTGGGAGGTATCTCCCACTTCCCAGTGTTTAAGCTGCTGAGGGTGCAGGAGAAAAGACTGGCAGCAACGTAGAGAACGTAGGCTGGTGGTCTCACACCTTACATGCTTACTTCCCTTATGATGAAAAGTCATGTCTATCTTCCTTGGGCCTCTGAAATGTAAAAGGTTTATAGCCAGGCAGGCTTGAGGGGCAGGAGGGCTCTTAAGCTTATGTCAGCAATATCTGCTCCTCCCTGCCCTGTGCCAGCTAAGTGTTAAGCCTGTGTCTAGAGTGGGTTTTTCCTCACATCTATCATTGCTGGGTGGTAAGGCACTGGGGTCACATTCAGGCTGGCTCTGCGCAGCTCCCGGCGGGGCTTGGGGGCAGGAGCGAGGCTCCGTGGCGGGTGCAGCTCATGGGGCTGCCCCACTCTCAGCAAGTGCTCGGCGTCCCTCTGCCGAAGGTCCCCGGGGCTGTCGTTGGGCAGGGAGGAACGCCTCCATGTCGATGGCAAAGGGGCGTGCACCAGGTCCCTGCTCTCATCCCTGACCCGATGGCTTTCTTCAGCGACGGCCAGAGGCATGGGCTGTTCCCCAAGGCTGGATTCCTCACAGGTTGTGAGTGCAGGGGGAATTCTGTCCCCAGCCCCATGAATGCTTTTCTCCATCCCTGCTGGGAAAGATTGGGGGTACAGTGATAGGAGTATCAGGACCTCCACTTTTCTCATCAAAATCCGTGCCTGTACAGCACTTGCTCAAGGCCAGCAATAACCCGCACTGCTCCTGACTCTGGTCTAAGCTCTTGCTGCCAGGGAAAGGAATTTAAACACCCTTCCTTTTAATTTGGTAGGAACAGCAAAGCCCCAGCCTGGGTTTCCTCTCACCTTTGGTCTGTCCAGGATGGAGGTTCATGTTACTCAGCCTCTGGTTCAGCTCCTGGTTTGCCCGCATATAACGGCTCAGCTCCTTTTCCAGCACCTGAATCCTCGCCTCATACTGCAGCTTGCTGCTGGCCAGCCCCTCATCCATGTGCTCTACAAGGAAAAACAAGGCCATTTCAATCTGCAAGCCCTGTGAATGACAAAAGCTGTACCACTGCTGCCTGTTTCAGGAGCTGGGTGGTTACCGCGGCTCTGCTGGAGCAGTAACTGCATGTTCTGCTCGTGCTCCTTCTGCTGCAGGGTGAGTTGGCGGTCCATCTCCAGGCGCTGGCGCTCCACGGCCGCCTCCAGCCGGTACACCAGCTGCTGCTGCTCCTCCAGCTGCATCTCCAGCTCTGAGAAGGCAATGTGCTGCCTGTGCTGATCCTCTCGCAGCGTCACCACCTGGCCAGGGCCCAAGAGCAAGAAACACCACAGCTCCTTCAGAGCCTGGAAGCTTTCCTGCACCACCGAGCCTGATCAAGTTAGTTTTTTGGTACAGTGTACGAAGGTTAGTAGTTCTGGCATGTCACAGCTGCCTCGCAGAGGGAAGGGCAATGTGCGGCTGCACTGACGTGGCAGAGCCACCACAGGGATCCATGCATCCTATGACTAGTTAAGCCTCCCTCCCAGGTGTTGGGACAAGCGGGGATCATAGTGCTGTGGCTTTGTGGCCTGACTTTACAGGGCAAAAGCACAGTAGGAAGCAGGCGGAAGGCTTGAGGCTGAGGAAAACAAGTTTGGTCAGATACTACAGTTCCCACCAGCACAGAGGGTAGTTGTCTCCCACCTTGTCAAAGTACTTGCAGAGCAGAGCTCGGGTCTCAGAGGAGGAGAGGTAGCTGAGCTTGGCCATGAGATTCATCTCACACTGGGACAGCAGGCTGGCTGAACCCCGCAGGACTCGTTGCCTGCACGTGATGGACTCGTTCTTGTACTCGATGGCTGCATCCAGAGCCTCGATTGCCTCGTCCAGCTGGAACAAGATCCGTTCTTCCTGACAGGGCAGAGCTGCAATTACTAGGGAGCAAAGGGTTCACTCTGCTTCACCCTGCCCTAAACCCCCTTGTCATCTCAATAGTGCTGGCAAGAAGTTGGGATATGCACAGTTTGTGGACGTGGGGGAGCATCTGCTAATGACCCCACACTCAGGTCTTTACTTCTCTCTTACTACTGCTCTTGCATGCAGAGCAGCCCAGCCTAAGATGAGGTACCTCTGGGGACAGCAGGGTGCCCTGACGCAGCTTGTTGTCGAGCTCCAACCTCTGTTTGAGCAGCTGGTCCTTCTCCTGGCGCAGGTTGTTGATCTCCTGGCGGATCTGCTGCTGGTCATGGGCACTGCCGTGACGCAGCTGCCCGTTCTTCTCAGTCAGCTCCTTTTCCAGGTGCTCCAGGCGGCTGGACACGCGCACTATGTCATCTGTCAGGGCCTGCAGCAGAAGATGCTCAAGGGGATCTTGCTCTAAAGGCAAGTCAGACCCCCAGCCCCTTTCTACTCCATTCATAGGTCGAGTGACCCCACACGCACACCTAAGCCAAGGGCTATCAAACAAACTAGCTCAAGAGGCACAGCACAAGCAGGCTCTCCTGTAGAGGCAGATTTGCCACCCAGTTCCCAACACCACCTCATCCTGATCTGCAGCCCCCTGCCAGACCCAGGATGGCACCCAGGTCTTCCAGCTTCCCACCTCTGCTGAAAATCAAGCAAGGGGCTGCGGTGTCACACTCTTGTCCTACCTGGCTGGAGCGCAGTCGTTTGCTCTCCAAGTCGTTCTTCTCCTGCAGCAGGGCTTCCTTTTTGGCCACGATAGCTTCCCGCTTCCGCAGCTCATCTTCCAGCTCACCCAGGGCCCGGCGCTGCTCGAGAACTTTATCCATCTCCATATCCAGCCACTTCTTCTGTTCCTCAATTTTCTGATGGAAGGAGAGGCAAAGGTCACGTGCATGCATGCAGACAGCAGCAGCAATGCCCAGGACTGCTAGACTAAAGAGCAATGGGGGTTGAGATCAGAGAGAGAGTCTTGAGTCCACCTCTGCCAACTCCTGTAGTCCAGACTTCACTGGTTTTGTCCTTCCAGCTGCTCTGAGAGGCAGAGCTGAGCTAAATCCACAGCTGCCAAGGAGTCCTTGGGGGCTGCATCTCCTACCACCCTTCTGCTAACACACAAGATTTCACAGCTTCTTTACCAGTGCTAGGATTTAGATGAGAACCCTGGTCCTGGGGGTAAGACAGGATCTAAGTCCTCTGCTACTAGATACAAGTGACATTACGGACTGTCCTCCTCAAGGGCATGATGGGCTATGTTCCGTCTCAAGCTGAAGCCCCTGCTTCCAGGCCTCCCCTGTCAACCAGCAGTCTGCCACAGCAGTCCCCTTTGAACAGGAAGGAGGTGGCAGGCTTGCTCTGCCTGTACCTGCTGCTGTTCCAGGCTGATCACGGAGCCGTTGCTGCCGCTCCGCCGCTTCCTCTGGAAAGCTGCTATTTCCTCTGTTTTGATGCGCAGGATTTTCTGGTGCTGCTCATGCTTCAGTTCCAGTTCCTGTATGGGAAGGAGCAGCTGGGAGCCTCAAAGAGCTCTTTGCTGTCTGCCCTAGAGCCAGGGGCTGAGGGACAGGTTATGTTCTCTGTGAGCTCTTTGGATACTCTTAAAAAAAATCCCCTCTCCACCCCCATGCTCTCCAAGACAATCACAGACCCCATCAGAGCTACTCTTGCCTGCCCAGCAGCTTGCAGAGCCCACCCATCGTCGTCCTCACAAATATTGCAGTAGCACAGCTGCTCCTGCCTGTTCCTACCTTGACTTGGTGCTGCCGCTTATTCACCTCTGCCTCCAGCCGCCGTTTCTGCTCGCTCTCCTCCCGCAGCCGGCGCTGCAGCTGGCCCTGCTGCCGCCGCATCAGCTGAATGTTCCTTTCCAGCTCCTGCACTCGCTTCTCACTCTGGGCTGAGAGCGACACCAGCCTCTCCGTCACCTGCTTCTTCTTGCACAGAACCTGCCAGAGGGCGAAAGCTGCCCTTGGGCTCGGCATCTCCCCCGTGCCCTTTGCAGAAGTGCCCCCAACTCTGCCCCTGCTCACCTCCCCGGGCGGGCAGAGCCCTTCCCACTCACCCGTGCCTTGCTCTGTGCGGCCGCCACGCGTGTGCGGTACTCCTGCAGCTTGCGCTTCTCCCCGGGGTCCCATGGCTCTTTGCCCTCCAGCTCCTGGAGCTGCTTCTGGCTGTCGCTCAGCTCTGCCCGCACCTGCTCTGCCTCCTGCTCCAGCTCGCTGATCTTCTGGCAGTACTGCCTGTTCAGAGCCTGGGCGTCCTTGCCTGCAACACACCCCCCTCCGCTATGACCTCCAGGCCCCCTTCCCTCGCAGCCAGGACCCTGCCAAGGGACAGACCGTTCCTCTCTCTTCCTCGGGTATTTTTGACTACAGAGACTGAATGCTCCCTCGCCCTCAGCTACTCCAGGGAAGGGATTTTGGGAGAAACCAATGGGAAGGGTCTCACTCAGCTGGAGGGATGGAGAAACAGTGCTCTCCTGCCTACAGGGGAAGGGACTGGGCACAGACAACACAGGGAGGGAAGGTGAGGATGGGAGTAGAGACTAAGCAACCCAACTAGGAGGAGATTTCATAGGGAATGGATGCATGTTCCCACCAGCAGCTCTGCACCTGTCTTAATGAGCTCCGTGATCAGCTCCTCCTTCATGCGGATGTTGATCGCCAGCTCTCGGATCTTCTGCTGTGCTTGCACCAGCCTCCACTCAGAGTCCTTCCCTGGCAGGCACTCCCAGGGACCAAGCAGTGGCTCCCACCTCCTGCAGACCTCTGCAACACAGATTCCTAGGTAAGGAAGGTCCTGTCTTAGCAGCTGGGTGACAGAAGGACAATCCAACCTCAGATCTCTAGCCAAGAACTGGCACAGCATGCCCAGAGTCACCCACAGCTTCCACCAAAACATGCAGCTCTTCCCAGACCCCAGCAGTTCAAGTTTCTCCTTAATAAAAGCAGCTAGACTGTCATCTGCTCCATTTTTGTCCTCTGGGCTCATCCAGGGGGGACACATTGCCTTCCTATCAACAGCACCCGTGAAGTGCCACCAGCCCTAGGAAGACTGTCCAACAGCCTATGGTTGCCACTTGCCTTTTGACAGCTGCAGCTGCTCCTCCTGAATCGAGGGGGCATTGCCTCCGCTCAGCTCCTCGCTCAACTTGCAAATCTCTTTCTTGCTCCAGCTTTGGATCCCATTTCTAGAAGGAGCAGCAAACTAATCAGTTGGGTCTGGGCGCTGCCAGAGCTGTTCCCAGTAAGGACCCTCATGATTCACAGGATTCAGAAGGAAATAGAAAGAGTAGCTGTGGTTAGGAAAGATGGTAATTAGCTCCCCAGCAAGCAGGCAGCTGTCTCAGCAGAATCACTGACCCCAGAGGCAGCGTTTGCTTCTACATCCTACATGAGAGCCAAGATGCAGAGGTGGGACAGCCAGGTCACACAACTGCCAGGGCACTGCACAGTGCTGGGACAGGCTCAACTCACCGGCGCTGGGACAGGGACCGTTTCCGTTCCCACTCCTCCTCCTCCTCTCCTGAGGACAGCTCTGCCGGCTTCTCCGAGTCCTGGCTGAGCTCCCTCCTCAGCACCATGGCTTTCATCTCTGGATTGCCGGTCGGGCACTGCACATGGTTCAGGTGCCAGCCTGCCAGGTCGTCCTCCTGGAAGGAAGGGTTGCTGTCGAGCTGCTAGGACAGAGAATCAGAAAGAGAGGAAACATGCTACGTGAGAGCCGGTGTTAGAAAAGGCAGCTCTCAGCTGGGCATCACTGCCAGACACAAAGAAAAGCAACAAAATGGAGTTGAGCGCGTTTTCAGGAGAACTGGCGTGTTGCTAGACCCAGCTGCCTGCCCTTCTGCCTTCTGCTGCTCAGAAGCTGAGCAAATCTGGACCTGCCCATAACACTGAAGTAAAAGCCTCAGTTTTGAAGCTGGGCTGGTTTTGCCGGAGTTGTGTATCTCTTTGGATGCAAACACTGAGCGCAGTCCTCTGGACTATACCTCTGACAAGGTTCACGTTCAACGGTGTGGGAAAAAGCAGTTCACTCAGTGGAGAGCATCTGAGTGAAAAGGCAGCAGCTCCTCAACGGCACAGACTTGCATCCTCACCTTCCTGCAAAGGGCTCTTCCACTCTGCTCGGTGGCAAGAAGCCTTGAGGGTACGCTGCTGAGGCCATGGGACGGGGCAGCATCCAGCGGGGCTGTGTGAGGTCTCTGGCTGGCGGTCACCAGGTGAAGGTTTTCCAGCAGTTCTGGCACACACAGGTTTGGCATTGCCATCTCCAAGCGCACGTGCAGCTCTGAGATCTTATCTTGCTGCTCCTGCAGCTTGTCGCTCTAGGAGGCAACAAGACAAATGTGGGTTTGTACACGTGGATCCCGGACCTGCTGCAGAGGAACCTGAAAGCTGGGCTGTGCTCTCCTGGGGAGGAAGGGGAGGAGTGGGGCAGGTCCCTACAAAGAGAGCAGAGCCCAGAAATACCTGCAGCTTATACTGTTCCATGGCGTCCTCCAGGGCAGCCAGGAAATCACGGTTCTCCTCCTCCAGGCGCTCCACTTGCCTCTGCAGTTTGGCCACCTGCTCATCTTTGATGGACTCACACCCCTTCTCGGTGTTCACCTGCCCCCCGACATACAAGAGAGGCAGCATCAGCATCCACCCTTGCCCTTCCCTTCCCACGCTGGACTCCGCAAGGGCACAGCAGCTCTGCAGACCCAGATTTTTCTTGCGAAATAAATCTCTCAGCTGCAGCTGAATCCAACCTCTCCCTGCCTGCTCAGAGGACCACATCATTCTGCCACCCTACAGCCTCTTGGCCGAGTTGCTTCTCCTTTCCCTCTCCTGAGCCTTCCGCTGTGCCGTGCTGAGGCTGCTGCATTCAGTGGCCATCAGATGAACCCCACCTTGGAGCTAAACCACCCCAACCATCACCTGGGCTTTTGCCAGCTTTGAGCCTTGTGCCTCAGGGCTCTGGTCTTCTGTGGAGGTGCTCTCGATGCCACTATCCAGCCCAGCTGAGGTCAGCTCACTCCTCTCACTCTCGACCGCGCACAGCCACTCCTTAAGCCGCAGGATCTGCTCCACCGTCAGGTTACTGTCTTCCTGCAGCTCCATCAGCAGCCGGTACGCTGCGTCGGTGCAGGTCCGGTAATGAGCGCACTCTGCCAGCAGCCGAGCCGTAGGGTCTGGCGTGCATCGTTTGGTGGTGGCCGAGCGGTTGATGATACGGGTCTCGGAGCGGTGCCGCTGTTCCAGCGCCTTCTGCAGGTTCTTTATCTGCAGGTGAAGCTCTTCGACGTGCTCCGTCTCCTTGCGGCAGTTCACCACGGCCTTGTTCTGGATGTTTTGAGCCCGGCTGGCGTAGTTCAGAGTATTGAGGCTCTCATCAAAGTCAGAGGAGGATGGGCTGACGCAGGCTATCATCACGGTCTGGGCATTCCCCCCCAGAGAGTCTTTCAGGATCCTAGGGAAGAGCACAGCGATTAAAATAGCTGAAATCCAAAATAATACAGGGTCCAGGTTTCCAACCCTTTTCAGAGGTTAAGCCCAAGGAAAACAATATTCTCGCTCTGTGGCCAGTTTGGCACTAGTGAAGTGAGCAGAATCATTAAGCAGAGGAATAACATTTCCCACCATGGCAAGTTTCCATCTGAATAATTCCCAATTCTGGGAGCTCCCCGACTCCGTGATCACTGCTAGGGGCATGCTGCACGGGAACCTGTTGGGAGACTGCAAAGGCCACCTGCTCAAGCTAAAAACTAACTCCAGACCACCAAACAAGCCTACTGGAAGTGTTTTTTATTCATTGCTGGGCAGGAGGGGGCAGGATAATCCATACTGACACCCCATCTCGGCTTTGGCAGCATGACTTAAGCAAGGCTTGTCTTGGGCAGCACTGCGACGAGCTAGTCTGTCATTTCTATCCTGGCCTCATTGCTCCTCAAGCTTCCCTACGTGAAACCTCCATAGAGGGTAGACCTGTTAAACTGCCATGAGGCACAGTGGGTCAACTGGCCCTGTCCGATCAAGCAGTCAGTCTGAGAGCCCCAGTGTGAGAGCAGAAGGGACAACTGGCCCTGCAAGCTCCTCTTGGTTAGCCTGGGGACTCTGTCACCCAACCTGGCAGGCTGGGCATGGGAAAGGCAGGGAGACGCATCATCTCCCTCCTGCTGGAACAAGAGCCCGCGAGACGTGTGGAGCGTGGGGGTCCTGGTCGCAGCTGTACCTGGTGATTTTGGAGTCCCTGTAGGGGATGTGGCTGCTCTTCCTCCGAGGGTCTCCCAAGGCACTGATGACGTTCCCCAAAGCCAGGAGGCCACTGTTGATCTGGATACTCTCCTTCAGCCTCTCCCCTGTGTTTCCCGTCTTCACAATTCGCTCTGAGCCCGCCAGGTCCACAAAGTGAAACTTGGAAATCAGGACCTGGCCCGAGGCGGGGACAGAGGGGTGGTGGTGGTGCAGGGGGAGGCGGCCAGCCCCGCGCCGCTGTTCCATGGTCACTGTGAAGATGGTGTGCGAGCGGCTCGACTGCCTGTTGACGTGGGTAGCTCCCGTGTGCTTGGCTGTGTTCCCCATCTCCAGCAGGCTCAGCACCTCATCCAGCCCTTCCACTTCTGATTCCTTCACACCGCAGAGCACTGCAATGGCAAACAGAGCTGTGGCTGGGAGGGACAGGCTGCCCGAGGACGAAGATCCTCTGCACAGCCTGGTGCCATCACCCTGCCCGTACAGACCGGCTTTTCAACACTGACCAGGACTAAACACAGGAGAGGGATGGAGGGAGAAGACCTGGCTCTGCCCTCAGGGACAGATAACCCAACACTGGCCTCGGGCATGGAGAGAAAACGGAGCCCGTGAGCAGCCACACGTACCAATGTTTCCCTTGTCATCCTCCCGGATCTGGATGTCTTTGCTGGCTGTATCCACCTGCAGCAAGTCCCGAAACTCCTCCTTGTACACCTCCAGGTACGACACTCGGACCGTGTAGTCGATCAGGTCATTCTCATCGATGAGCCTGAAGGTCTCAGCCATGGCTCGTGGGATGATGCCCTGCTCGTCTTCATTGATGGAAGCTGGTGGAGAGATGCACATGGTCATGGGGAGCAGCAAATGCCTGGGGAGCCCGTGCTGGCCGGGGACAGAGCCGCGGGCAGGAGCCTGCCTGCAGCACATGCATCAGCTGGAAAGGAGCAGCCTCACAACCCTCCTGCAGCTCAGCCCTTGCAGCCCGGATTAAACATCCCTCTGAGAGTTTTTAAGCCACAGGACCTTCAGACAAACCCTATCCCACTGCTCCCTTGCACAGCGTGGTGGCTTCTAGCAATGCTGCTTGTTTCCAGTCCCTCCTCGAGAAGAAAACGGGGCACTAGCATTTCAGCAGGTAGCAAACACTGTGCCTGCAGCTACAGTGTGCTGCCCTTTGAAGCCAGCGCAAGTCCACAAACTTTCCCAGCTCCAAAGAAGTTTTTTAAGTGCTTGCAGCCTGCTTGTATCTGGCCACAGCACTCTGCCGTCTGGATTTTAAATGGTTTTGCTTTTGTTTCCAACAGGCGTGTAAAAGGGCAACCCCCAAATTTGGTGCAACGATAGCCTGAACTGGGAAACTGAAAAGAAGAGGTAGACTGAAAGTATGGAAACAATTTAGTGTTTACAAATTATGCAATTAACTAAAGCTGACCAAAACAATTACAGTACTTCCTCTGTAAGATATCAATAATACCATTAAACCAGCACTTACAGGAGAGGAAGGTTTCCTCTTCTCTCCTCTCCTTCACATAAGCAAACTAACAGCACTACCCCCTGCAAACCCTCTCTCCTAAGGGCTTATTTCAGGATAAAGCTGATAGACTCGAGCCGGCTGAAGGCAGCAGTGCCCTAGGAAGATCACCACCAGACCAGACACGGTCCTCTCGCTTGTCCTGCAGTGGTAGAGGAGAAAGCCTCCGTGCTGTGATCTCAAAGAAGGTGTTGTCCGTGGGGGGGTGGTTACAGCAGCGTGGGTGGTGGGGAGGAAAGGCTGTTGGGGGGCCAGGATGGGGATGGGTGGTGGTGGGGCTGGCAGGGCCAAGGGGGAGGGCAGGGTGGAAGGGCTGGCTGGGATGGTGATGTTGGCGGGTTTGGGTGGAGAGAGCAAAGTGGAGCGGGGTGGGTCGGGAGGGATGGCTGGGGCGGTGGCGTTGGCGGCTCGGCTGGGGACGGAGGGAGGTGGCGGTGCGGCACGGGCGGGGTCGGTGGGGCGAGCGGAGGATGGTGGAGATGCTGGTGGGACCGGGATGCCGGCGGGATGCCGGCGGCATGCCGGCGGGATGCCGGCGGGATGCCGGCGGGCACGG
>WAAD01013180.1:141538-163439 GCA_013389945.1 Fregata magnificens | reverse complement strand
TGAGATGCTCCATCACTCGTGAGACAACGCTCTACCACTCGTGAGATGCTCCATCACTTGTGAGATGCACCACCACTCATGAGACAACGCTCCACCACTCATGAGACAACGCTCCACCACTCGTGAGATGCTCCGTCACTCGTGAGACACTGCTCCATCACTCCTGAGATGCTCCGTCACTAATGAGACAACGCTCCACCACTCGTGAGATGCTCCATCACTCGTAAGACAATGCACCACCACTCATGAGATGCTCCGTCACTTGTGAGACACTGCTCCATCACTCCTGAGACAACGCTCCATCACTTGTGAGACAATGCTCCACCACTCATGAGATGCTCCATCACTCGTGAGACAACGCTCCACCACTCGTGAGATGCTCCATCACTTGTGAGACAACGCTCCACCACTCGTAAGATGCTCCGTCACTCATGAGACAACGCTCCACCACTCGTGAGATGCTCCGTCACTTGTGAGACAATGCTCCATCACTCGTGAGATGGTCCATCACTTGTGAGACAACGCTCCACCACTCGTAAGATGCTCCGTCACTCATGAGACAACGCTCCACCACTCGTGAGATGCTCCGTCACTTGTGAGACAATGCTCCATCACTCGTGAGATGGTCCATCACTTGTGAGACAACGCTCCACCACTCGTAAGATGCTCCGTCACTCATGAGACAACGCTCCACCACTCGTGAGATGCTCCGTCACTTGTGAGACAATGCTCCATCACTCGTGAGATGGTCCATCACTTGTGAGACAACGCTCCACCACTCGTAAGATGCTCCGTCACTCATGAGACAACGCTCCACCACTCGTGAGATGCTCCGTCACTTGTGAGACAATGCTCCATCACTCGTGAGATGGTCCATCACTTGTGAGACAACGCTCCACCACTCGTAAGATGCTCCGTCACTCATGAGACAACGCTCCACCACTCGTGAGATGCTCCGTCACTTGTGAGACAATGCTCCATCACTCGTGAGATGGTCCATCACTTGTGAGACAACGCTCCACCACTCGTAAGATGCTCCGTCACTCATGAGACAACGCTCCACCACTCGTGAGATGCTCCGTCACTTGTGAGACAATGCTCCATCACTCGTGAGATGGTCCATCACTTGTGAGACAACGCTCCACCACTCGTAAGATGCTCCGTCACTCATGAGACAACGCTCCACCACTCGTGAGATGCTCCGTCACTTGTGAGACAATGCTCCATCACTCGTGAGATGGTCCATCACTTGTGAGACAACGCTCCACCACTCGTAAGATGCTCCGTCACTCATGAGACAACGCTCCACCACTCGTGAGATGCTCCGTCACTTGTGAGACAATGCTCCATCACTCGTGAGATGGTCCATCACTTGTGAGACAACGCTCCACCACTCGTAAGATGCTCCGTCACTCATGAGACAACGCTCCACCACTCGTGAGATGCTCCGTCACTTGTGAGACAATGCTCCATCACTCGTGAGATGGTCCATCACTTGTGAGACAACGCTCCACCACTCGTAAGATGCTCCGTCACTCATGAGACAACGCTCCACCACTCGTGAGATGCTCCGTCACTTGTGAGACAATGCTCCATCACTCGTGAGATGGTCCATCACTTGTGAGACAACGCTCCACCACTCGTAAGATGCTCCGTCACTCATGAGACAACGCTCCACCACTCGTGAGATGCTCCGTCACTTGTGAGACAATGCTCCATCACTCGTGAGATGGTCCATCACTTGTGAGACAACGCTCCACCACTCGTAAGATGCTCCGTCACTCATGAGACAACGCTCCACCACTCGTGAGATGCTCCGTCACTTGTGAGACAATGCTCCATCACTCGTGAGATGGTCCATCACTTGTGAGACAACGCTCCACCACTCGTAAGATGCTCCGTCACTCATGAGACAACGCTCCACCACTCGTGAGATGCTCCGTCACTTGTGAGACAATGCTCCATCACTCGTGAGATGGTCCATCACTTGTGAGACAACGCTCCACCACTCGTAAGATGCTCCGTCACTCATGAGACAACGCTCCACCACTCGTGAGATGCTCCGTCACTTGTGAGACAATGCTCCATCACTCGTGAGATGGTCCATCACTTGTGAGACAACGCTCCACCACTCGTAAGATGCTCCGTCACTCATGAGACAACGCTCCACCACTCGTGAGATGCTCCGTCACTTGTGAGACAATGCTCCATCACTCGTGAGATGGTCCATCACTTGTGAGACAACGCTCCACCACTCGTAAGATGCTCCGTCACTCATGAGACAACGCTCCACCACTCGTGAGATGCTCCGTCACTTGTGAGACAATGCTCCATCACTCGTGAGATGGTCCATCACTTGTGAGACAACGCTCCACCACTCGTAAGATGCTCCGTCACTCATGAGACAACGCTCCACCACTCGTGATATGCTCCATCACTTGTGAGATGCACCATCACTCATGAGACAACGCTCCACCACTCGTGAGACAGCGCTCCACCACTCGTGAGACAATGCTTCACCACTTGTGATATGCTCCATCACTTGTGAGACAACGCTCCACCACTCGTGAGATGCTCTACCACACCTCGCAGGCATTCCCATGATCACTGTAGGGAAGGGACAAGGGGCTACGTGGCCCTGCCAAGGGGCAAAGCGCTTGAGGTGCAGGCGTGGGCAGCCTCCTGGGATGCGGTTTGCAGAGCAGCCGGTGCCTCCCGGCCGCCTGCTGCGCTGGGGGACGGCAGGGCCAGCTCCAGGCACCGACGTGCGTTTGGGACGATCTGAGCGATACCAAAGTTTTTCATCTGGCCGTCTGCAACTCCCGCTGCACTGCCCCTGCGGCTGCAGGGAGGGGTATGGCCCTCACAGGTCCCCTGGGTGCCGTGGGAAGTGCTGGCTGCTCGGCGGCGTGGAGGGGAGTCGCAGACGCTGTTGGGACCGCTGGCGAGGCATGGCCGCGCTCGGCATGGGGCTCCGGCTCCCACTGCGCCGGAGCGCCAGCTTCACCCCCGACCACCCTGCCCTCGTGGAGATGCCTGGCCCCACCACCCTGAAGATGGAAGCAAACGTCCTCGTTATGGGAGCGGACAATGTGGGGAAATCGGGTAAGAACCGACTGGGAGCTGGGAGCAGGGGGGTCCCAGGCAGGGAGACCTGTTTCTCCCCCCCCAAAAAAAAGGCTGAAAACTGCAGCAGCGTTTGGAGAACAAGCTGCAGAGAGGAACCGTGTGGAGCAAGCTGGTGAGATGGGGCTGAGCTTTCAAGTGTGGTGGTGATTTGAGGTGGGGAAGCCAAGCACACCCTTGCAGGCAGCAGGCGAGCGACGGGGGAAGGTATGTTCTGCTGAGCTGTGGTTTGCTGATGCTCTGGTTCGTGCTGTGCCTCTGCTCTGCTCACAGACCTGCGGAGGGCTGGAAAGCAGGAGGTCATTTCTGCTAGTGGGAGTTTACAGGGGGATGGCACCTGACTCTGCTCTGGATTTAAAAGGGAAAATCCTTCAGGTTTAGGGTTATTCTGACGATTCTTATTCTCCTCTCTGCAGCTCTGACTGTGCGTTTCCTCACCCGGCGCTTTATTGGGGAGTACGGAGACATGGGTGAGTGCCAGGCCAGGGCCAGGCTGGTTCCTGTTAGGGACCGGGGTTAGGAGGCGAGCCTCCTTCTGCCCGTGGGATTTCATTGCTTCCCATCCTCTCCGGCCTTTCTCCAGAGGCTTCGCCTGCTCCCAGGGGGCTCGATGGTTGTATTTGTTCAGTGACCCATCTCTTTGCTCCAGAACTGCCTCTCTGGGGTGCAAAAGGTCCTGGGTGGCACCTGGTGGCACCCGTGTGCCTGGGCTGAACGGTGGGGTGGAGGCAGGCTGGGGCAGTCACAGCTGAGAAGGCCACCATGCTCCATGTGGTTGTTGCTGTATGAAAAGAGCCCCTGGACCTTGCCTTGTAGAGCATGGTCTCCCAGGGTGGACATGACAGGCTTGTCCCCAGGAGGACAAGGCCTGGGTTGAGGGACCTATCTCTTGGGTCTGCGAAGATGACCATTTTCATTCTCATTTTTTGGCAGAATTCATCTACAGCCACAACCTGATCGTGGATGGCCGAGAGATTCTCTTCCACATCTGGGATGTCCCCAATTCCCAGGTGAGAGGGCTCTTCTCCCATTGCCTGTTTTCACCCTGGGGAGAAAAAACCCCTCTACTACAAGTTACACGGGGGAACCACAGGCATAGGCAAAACTCTCATGTCAGATGGTTTGTAGGCAACTAAATCCTTCTTGCCTGCAGAGCACAGGGCAGCAGTGTTGCTGGCAGGGTAGCAATAGTCACCGTAGCCCATGGTCCTCTGACTGAGGACGTTGGGGCTGAGGCACTAATGTTATCAGCCCGGATTGAGCACAGGACTGTGTTGACAAAGTGGAAGTGCCGCTCTGAGGTCCCCATGCTGTTATCACCTACAGCCTGCAGTGCTTGCCAGCCAGGTGATGAGGTGAGGACGGTGATGCTGAAGCCTAAATCGTGTCCCCTTGGTGAGGTCTGCCAGGTCCTGCTCTGCCTTCCTTGGTACTTCTCTTTCTCTCTGCCCTTCTGCTGCTGCTCGCTAGCCGCTCTGGTCCCGGTGGGCTCTGGATTGCCGTGCCCTGTGCTAGCAGGCAGGTGTGGAGGGAGGGAGCCGGGTAAAGAAACCTTTTCTCTTTCCCCAGGAGCAGGCAGAGGAGGGCACCTCGGAGGAGAAGCGAATCCAGTGGGCAGACAGCTTTGTCCTGGTCTACAGCATCTGCGACCGTGCCAGCTTCAACATCCTGCCCCTCAAAATCCGGTTCATCAAGGCAGCCAAGGAGGGGCAGAGCCAAGAGAAGGTGCCCATCGTCATTGTGGGCAACAAACGTGACCTACACCACCAACGGGTGGTGTCCAGCGAGGAGGGTCGGCTCCTGGCCCTCTCTTTAGACTGTGGTTTCTACGAGGTCTCTGCAGCTGAGGCTTATCATGGGGCCCTCATGGTCTTCCATGGACTGGCCAAGCGCATCCCTGACACCAAACTGGCACTGAAAAAGGGTACGGGGATCCGTAGCATCGTCAAGACCATGTCGGCTGTGTTTGCCCGTAAGCGAACGGATTCCCTCTGAGATACAGCCTGGGTGTTGCTTCTCTCCGCACTGCCCAGCTGGACTGAGCCTCCTCCCTGGGCGCCCATGGAGATGGTGTGCGCTTCCATCAGTACGGTGGGTTCCTTGCTGCCCTCCTAACCTCAGGGTCTGGGTCTCCTGCCATACATGGCCAGTGCAGCTGAGGACTGTAGTGCCTTCCTCTGCTCCTTCCTGTAGAACTCTTGGCTCTGTGGTGGGACAGGTGGTGGGGCAAAGTCTCTACTCTTTGCTGTACCAGATTTTTAGGTGCCTCCTGCTTTCTCCTTCCATCCTTCAGCACTGGAAACCACCAGGTGATCTTGCCCCTGCTCCAGGCAGCATCATCCCCAGCTCCTTCAGCGGGACCTGCCTGGGCTGTCAGTGAGCAGGGAGGACACGCTGCTTCTGCATGGCCACCCAGCTCAATGTCACCCCCTCCTACCCTGGGATCCTTATTCCTGTTTAACGCTCATCAGGGTCCTCTCTGATAACCGCAGATCTGTTATCTGTGAGCTGGCAATGTGGGGGTTTCTCCATGGGGGAGCCACTGGCAGTTCCCACGTGCACATCACCATGTCCGAGTGTCCCAGAGTCTGTGGTACCGGCTGACCCGTGAGGACCTCGGTGAGGTCCCCATCCCACCTACCTTGCTTTTGAACCGTCCTGCTCGTGGTCCTCTCTCCCACAGCCTTTCAGTGACTGTAGCAAGTTTCCCTTGTGCAAGCGCCATATGGGCTGTGCTTGGGAAAAACCAGGCATGTGGCTTGTTCCCAGGATGGGGAATCGTACTGTGTGCCTTCCCAAGCTGCTCCTGTAAGGCTGCCTGTCCCCGGGGAGGAAGGGAGGTGGGGCAAAGGGTCGCCGGGCTCATCGCTGAACCCTTCTGCTGCTGGGAGGTTTTCCCCTGCCTCTCCCCAAACCCTTCCCCTCATGTGCCTGGGAAAGCAGTGTGTTGGGTTTGTGTGTGCAGTATGGACAGCGATTTGTCTGCTCTGTTCTGGAAATGCAATAAATCGTCTTTGGCAAGAAGCCCCCAGCTCCTTGTGGCTGTGAATTTGTACTCGGGGCATGGAAAGAGACACGTACTGTGCTGGGCATGAGCCCGCACCATTCCTGTGGCAGCAGCCCGAGGATGAGTTTCCCATACCTACTCCCTCGGCCCTGGGTTGGGTGTCTCGCCCCACTCTGCTCCCTCATTTTGGTGGCTCACTCCTGTAAAGCAGCCAAGCAGATGGGGCGAGCAGCAGGTCGCAAAGGTTTATTATTGCAGCAGATACAACAAGGTGTTGTGCGAAGCCAGGCGGTCCTGCGGGAGAGAGGGGCTCCAGGAGCTCCACCTGTTCTCACTGGTCTTCCTGATCCCACCATCCGTCCCACCATCAGCCAGGGGTGGGTGCCCAGGGCTTTCCGACTCATGAGTCCTGCTGGCTGGTGGGGACCTTCACCTCCTCCGTGGAGGAGCAATCTGTGGCCAGGGACAGGCCCTGTGAGGTGGGACGGAGGGAGGAAGGATGGGGAACCAGGCTTGCTATGGTGACATTTGATGGCTATGCTGTCCTCCCTGTTCTGTCTCAGCACTGTTCTCAACGTGTAGCCCATCTAAGTCCACACCATCTGCTCAACAGGGACCAGGGAGGCCCAGTGCCAGGCCTGGCTGGTCTCTTTTTCTCTTTTCTGGTCTCACTGCTCTTTCTGCATCTCCTTCACCTCTCTGGTCCCCTCTGGTCCCACCTCCCCCTACCTTCTTCCACCAACAGAGCTTTTGGCTGCCTTTATTCCCCCATCCTGGCCCCAATGGACTCCAGAAGACATCCCATGGCATGTCTACCTCTTTGAGCTCCTGTCCCGGTACAGGGGTGCGTGCGGGTGGCTGGTGGGGGCCCGGGCAAAGCGTGCTGGGTGGGCATTAGAGTGGGGCCGGGATGCGCTTGTCCTCCCCGCTGGCTCAGTCCTTCTTGAAGGCAGGGCTGTAGAGGTTGGTGTAGTAAGCCCGGCTGTACATGGCCTCGGGGCTGAAGCGGTAGGAGCCCTCGCTCACCCGCCTGTTGTAGGGGGCAAAGGCGGATTTCCGCGGGAGGGGGCACTCGGGCTCGAAAGCAGGGCTGCGGTAAAGG
This sequence comes from Fregata magnificens, assembly GCA_013389945.1. Lineage (NCBI taxonomy): Eukaryota > Metazoa > Chordata > Aves > Suliformes > Fregatidae > Fregata > Fregata magnificens. The sequence continues at coordinate 156,204 of WAAD01013180.1, read as the reverse complement.
TTGTGCCGCAGGAAGAGGGGGTCCTCGAGCCCCAGGAAGGAGAGGGGGTGATGGCCGCGGTACAGCCGCCAGTCGCCCCTCAGCTGGGATTTCTCCTCTGCAGAGGGGGTGGCAGGCTTGGAGTCCTCCTCCTTCTGCTCTGTCTCCGGGCTGGGCTTGCTGCCGCCAGCCGCCTCCTCTTCCTTCACAGACTGCCTGCGGAGCTGAGAGACGGGGTGAGCGCCCGGCTGGGCTGCACCCACCTGCCAGCTCTGCTCTCCCTCCGCTACACAGCGCCCCCCCCCAAACCAGGGGGATCTTCAGGACAGGTCAGTTTGCCCCCAGAGGGTTCCCCAGCGGAAGGGAGTGGGTGGATGCAGCCCCCGAGCAGCTGCGGTGGAGAAATGGTCCCAGGGGAGCAGCCGGATGGGGGAAAGGAGAGGGGACACGGCCTCAGCCTGAGCTTTCACCTTCCCAGGAATTTGTGGTCACACCCTGGCTTGACCATGAACCGTGTGAAGGTGCCACCACCGGCTGACTTGCAGCTCTATGGGGGGGACTCGCTGTCATGGCTTGGGGGATGCTCAGGAGGAGGGTGGGAATGAGGTGTGACCCAACAGCACCCCATCTCCTTGCTCTGGTACCTCCTGGCGCCGCCCAGTGCTATGGTGTGTTCATGGGAGGAGGTTGGGCAAAATGGGGTTTGCTGGAGATGGATGGGTCCTGGCTGGGGACAAACTCACCGGCACGTAGCTGTACAGGGTGCCCAGCAGATGCTTGGGGGCACTGACAAGGGTCCCCCCGAGAGCATCCACTGTCTCCATGGCCTTGGACAGCCTGCGGGGGGTGAAGAGGATCAACCCCTCTGCTGCATCCCAGGCCACGGCCGGGACCTTCTTCACGCTGGAGATGCCAGAGGCACAGGCGGTTTGCAGGTTGTGAGCCACGCTGCCCACCAGCCCCGGGCCGTCCCCTGCCTGCCAAGAGAAACCAGCTCAGCTGCTGGCCCCAGCCCTGCCAGCCCCTCCGGGCAGGACAGGAGCAGCCCTGGGCTCCCCATCCCCTCCGCAGTTCAAAGCCTGAGTGCTTTCGGCTTGCTGCTTTGCAAAAGCCACCACAGCCCTTTGCAGCAGGGTCACTCCCTGTCCCCCCACCGGCTCCCACCACTCCCAGGCCCCCAGGGACCCCCGGCCCTGGGCTGCGCTTCCGCTGCAGGCAGAGGCGAAGGGCAGCAACCCCGACCTGTCGCTTCCCGTCCCCGCGTCCCAGTGGAGCTGCTGCTGGGGACCGTTCCCAGCCCCACCAGCTCACACCGCCCCTCGCTGCTGGGACCGTGGCGGGGGGATTTTTCAGGGTTGTTCAGGGGCTCGGTGGGGTGCTTGGTGCTGACACCCCACAGCAGCAAAGGAGTCTTGAATATACAAGCCAGGGTGACCCTGCCCGGCACAGAGGCTGCCCACAACCCCCACCTTTGGGGAGGCAGGGAAGGGGGCTGCTGGGGCTGCCCCACTGCCAACCCCCACCTTGCCTCCTGCAAGCTGCAATTCAGGGTTCAGCAGGGATGGGGGCCTGGTCCCCAAGGGTATGGGGGGAACATCCTCCATGCTGGCATGGTCCATGGACAGGAAGATGCTTTGGGATGCTCCTGGCTCACTGCCCCCCTTTTCTCCATACCTCCTTGGTGTGGTTGTTGTCTTTCTTTCCCGCCTTCTCCTGCTTCTGCTCTGGCACCTTGCTCTGCCGCCGGCTCAGCCAGCCGGCTGCAGTGCTCTGCCCATCACCGTGGACCTGCGGCGCCTCGGGCGCGCTCGGCTTGGCCAGGCTGCCCTGGAAAGGGAGCAGAAAGCCACCACTCGGGGCGGGGGGGCTGGCAGGTCCCATCCACCCCATCCTGCTTAGCCTGAGGATTTCACAGGCACCCCGGGGGTGTGCAGGGAGCAGAGCGGTTCATCAGTGCATGTGGGAAGAAATCCCGAGGGCAACCTGGAGCTCCGGGATTTTGGCACAGGCCAGGGAAGGGGCTCCCACCACGGCGCTGGGTGGGAGAGGAGAGGCTCCTCCTTTTCCCCATCCTCTCTGGGCCTCTGGGGGGGCTTTTTGCTTTAGGGAGGATGTTACGGCAAGGCCATAAATCAACAATATACATTGGGAGCCAACTAAAAATAACTCGTCCTGCTAACACAGTACAAGGTTGTGTGTGAACACGCCACGGGAACGGCCGGCCCCGGCTTGTCCCACTGAACAGGGGAACCAGCAGCGCCCACCACTCTGCTCTCGGATGTGCTCCAAGGAGCCTGAAATGTCTTATCCAAAAGCAGAATCAGCCCAAAAGAGGGTTTGGGGGAGCAGGAACCTGGCAGGTGGGTTTTGGCACTCACCAGGATGGGGATCCAGGTGGCCAGCTCCTGCCCTTTGGCTTTGGCACGCTGGAGGCTTTGGGTGGTTTGCTGGTAAGCACGATGGGAGACAGTGCTAACCAAGGCGCCAATCCGGCCCAGGGTACTGGGAGCACTGGCAGCGCTGGGCTGCTGCTGGGAGGCCTTCACTGCTGACCGATGTGTCTCTTTGGGCTTCTGATCTAAAGGCAGAAGAGCACAGGCAGAAGAGCGGTGCTGGGGTTTACGTCCTGGTGGGACAACCCTCCTAGGCAGCCCTGCACCAAAATCCAGGGGCTTCCTCTGCCACGCGCACCCCACGAGCGAGGTGCCACCCCACATGCAGCCAGTCCTCCCGACACCCTCAGAGGGGATTTGGGCCTCAGGACTACCTGCTTCTTCATCCTCCTCTGGCAGCAGGTACTCCATCAGCTTCTCCAGCCCTCCCAGGGCCGTGTCGACCCCTGCGGCTGCCATCTGGCTCACTGAGTTCCTCCTTGTGTACCTTGCCGTCGTTTCCACTGTGCTCTTGGTGGCCTCGTAGCCCTCCGCCGCCAGCTCCATGATCTTATCCATGGAGTTGCCAATGGTGCTTTTGGCACTTTGGAGCGGGGAGGAGATGGTGCCCTTCAGTTCAGATGCGAGCTGCAAGCAGAGAGACGGAGAACAGCGCTGCTGGTGTGCTCGGGGTGGTGTGGGACAGCCAGAGGGACCACAGGGACCCCAGCCATGGCCATGCCAGTAGAGAGCCGCAAGAGGGGCATAACAGCTCTCTCTAGCTTGGGCTGGAGTTAGCTGTCAGTGATGGGACATAGGATGCTATTGACCTACATTTGGAGCACCCCAACCATCCCCTGGGCTGCAGGAGCCCCTGGAGGAGTCCTTGCTTGGAGGTGCTGCCCTGTTCCCCCCTGAGCAGCCCATCACCATCCAGAAACAAGACCAGAGGAGATGTGCTGTGGGCTCTGCAGAGGGGTCGGGGGGTCCCAGACTGTTCTGCCTGTGACTTACCTTGTCGACAGGGTACTGGAGGGCAGGGATCTTCTCCTCCAGGTGATCCAAGCCCCGGCAAGCTAGGTTGTTAGCCACAGCGACTGCCTTGGGCAAAAGCATGGGGATGGGTTAGTAAGAAAAGCTCCTGGGCTGTGCTAGGGGTTCTCACATGCTAGAGCCAGCGCTATCTCACCAAGGGAGGCTCTGGTGCCTCCCCCCGCCATGTCCGACCCCCCCGGCGGATGGACTCACACTGAGGCTCCAGCTTGCGCACCACAGGCTCCATGCTCCACACGGCCAAGGCGCTGGCACCCTGCACACCCCGCTCGTAGACCTCGCACACCGAGGCCATGAGCGGGTGGGCCTCCTTGGTGCTGGCATAGGTCCGCTGGAGGCTTTCGCAGGTTGAGCTCACCACCGGCAGCTGCAGGACCCTCTGCAGCACGTTCTCCTGTGCATGGCAGATGGGCATTGGTTAGCCAACAGCCATTCCCCGAGGAACGTCCCACGCTGGTGGCATTTGGTGTGTTGCAGTGACCACAGAGGACCTCAGCTCACGCTGGAGGAGGAGGGCATTTCTCGAACCCCATTGAGGGTCTCCTAGCTATGTTGCATATGGCACAGCCACGGACAAGCAGGCTGGCTGCTGCTGCTGAAGGAACAGGGACGCCACAGGCAGTGTCGGAGGGGTGATGGTCCCCACTCCCCCCATCTCCCAAGCTCGACTGTCCAGGCACTCCCTCTGGCTTTCCATCCTGCTCTGCTGCTTCTTCCATCTGACCCAGCCCTTGCTCCTGTCCTTGGACCAGCAAAGTCCATTTTGCTTATGTGGCACCTCTGTCCTGTCTGTCCTGTCACCACTGTGACAAGTAAGGGATACGGACCTCAAAAAGAAGGGGAGAGGAGCAGGTCTGTCCTTGACGGCACAAAGGGCTTTGGCAGGAGCCATTGAAGAAGAGGGCAGCAGAGCTCTCCAAGGCAGCAAGGCACCGTGTCCCCACACCCTGCTAGCATGGGTGATGTGGGATGCCAGTATAAAACAGCACAGCCAACACCTGTGCGTGCTGCCAGTGCCAGAGCACAGCTGGAGGTAGGTCCCTCAAAACTGGGTGAGCAGGATAAATGTGCAGCTCCAACCCTCCGCTCCTGCTCTCACCTGCCACCCACCTGGCGAGGTGAGAAAACCGAGTGAGACGCTGCAGACCCAAGGGAGGAACGGGGCAAATATTGGCTCATCATAGCATCCATGAGGCAAGCACTCTTTGGGTTGCACAGGACAGAGCAGAAGAAAAAGCTGAGCTTTCCCCTGATCACCAGTGGGTGAGAGGCTGAGTTTGGCTTCACATCCCACTTGTGACCACGACTGGACCGTGAATCTGCATGTTTGATAAAAACTATATTGTTTTGTCCTGTATTGTGCTAATTTTGGCTTGACAAGGAGCCAGCCCTCTCACAAATCCCGCAGTTCAGCAATCCTGGGGGCTCTAGCTGTTCAGAGCAGCGCTGCATCCATAGAAGCATGACTGCTGGAGGTTCGGGGGTCCACAGTGGGGACACAGATGAAGGATGGGCACTGCTGGCAGGTATCACCGAGGGCTCGCATCGCCCAGGGCTAACTTTCTTGATTCTGAACCATTTAATTTCAAGCATGCAAAAGGTTTTATCCTTTCCCTTTTATGATGCTCTGTATTATTGCAGGTAAAGATCCATATAAAGATAACAGGGGGACACGTGGGACAGCATCAGATGTGACTCGTATTCATCCGGCAGAGCCGGTATGAGCTACCTGGCACCCTGGGCACAGCTCAGCCCTCCCCTCTCTCCCTCTTCCTGCACCCACCTTGGCACTTCCATTCTGCAGAGTCTGATTCTTCTTCACCGTCATCGTGACGCATTCACCTGCAAAGCAAAGTTGGGAGCCGCAGACCCCGCTGCGAGGGCAGGGCTGGGCTCGGGCTCCCCTCACTCACTCCTGTACCCTGCAAGCACGGCAGGGCCGGGAGCTGGGCTGAGACACGCACCTCCCATGGGTGCAATGGATGCAGCATTGCCAAATGCTTGACTTTTTACCAGTTAAGCTATAAAACGAATGACTCCACACAGCCCTCCCCTGCCAGTGTGTCTTAACACCCAAAGAGGCAAAAAATTAATTGAGAGGCATATAGTTTGGAGGAGCTACAGCACAAGGCAGGATAAAGGGCATTGGCAGAGCTGTAAACCAAACTCAGAGCAACCAGGATACTAATAGGTGTGCATGGGGGCCAGGGTGAGATGCAGGCTGAGAAGGGGTAAGAAGGCAGGACAGGAGCAGAGAGAGGAGCTGCGGGTAGGGATGCAGTGAGCTGCCCAGCCATGGTCAGCACCCCCCTCCCACACGTCTGCCCCACAGTTCTGCTGCTCACGATGCCAGCGCCCGACCCTGTGCAGCCCCAGCTCGATGCAGGGGGCAAAAGCACCACAAAACACCCATCTCCACTGCTTCCGGCTGGATGATACCTGAAAGCACACCTCTAGCTTCCACCCCGGCACAGAACCCCTTTTCTCAGCAGCAGATGAAATTCAGGAGATTTAGGGCGTGCGGGTGATCCCTGCTCTCACCCCCCGCCCGGTCCCACCAAAGCTGTCCCCGGTGCACCTGGTGGGGACACAGGCTACTCACCGAGGGGCAGCCCGTCCTCGGCAGAGCAGGAGCAGAGGGTGGTGGCTGTGCTGTCCCTTCGCCCAGGTCCTCTGAGAGTGATGCATGGTGCCCTGGCCACTACCACCACAAAGCCCCACCTCCCACTTGCGTGGGTCTGGGAGCTGGCGGGTTGTGGTGGAAACTGGCCAAAGAGCTCCCTGAAGCCACCGTAATTTGGAACAGATGATGGCAGAAAATCCCCTTCGTCATCTTCCCTGCAGAGCCCAGAAGCTGCGGCACAGCTGGGATGCACTGGGGTTTAATGCTACTCCACCGAGAGAAGATGAAGTCACCCTTGGACCTCACCACCTCAAAAGCAACAGATAATGAGCAGTCAGGCAGAAGATGAAGAGTCAGACAGGGTTTGTTATGGACAATGGGGGGATGATAAGTGTGGAAGAGATTAAAATCTTCCTGTGTTTTTGTAGCCCCTGTTATCCCGCACGGTGGACCAGGATCCTATCCTGTTGGGAAATGCAACACAGACCAAGAACAGTTTCTCCCTGGGAGACTTTACTAAGCAAAAGGAGCAGAAGGCAGACATGGGGTGCACATCCTGCACAAAACAATCTAGTTTGGCCAGGTCTGCAATTTCTAAAAGAATTCACCGAGGATTTTGGCGAGGAGGCTTTTAGCTGAGGGTCAGGGCAGACATTGCATTGGGAAAGCTCTAGGCATTTGGAGTAGACAGAAATGGAGGAAAAAGTCAGGTTGGAAGTGATCTCTGGAAGTCACCTCATCCAACTCTTGCTCAGAGCAGGGCTACCCTCAAAGCTAGATCAGGCTGCCGAAGGTCTCATCCAGTCAAGTCTCAAAAAGCTCCAAGGATAAGATTCCCACCTCTCTGGGGCCCAGCTCCAGTGCTAACCGCACTCACGATAAACCATGTTTTCCTTATGTCCAACTGGAATTTCCTCTGTTGCAATTTCTGCCTGCCACCTCTTAGCCTTGCTCTGTCCAACTCTGAGCAGAGTTTGTGCTCCAGTCCGCTGGTATGGCACGTGCTCCATGCCCCTAAATGTCTTACCCTCCTAATGATCCTCTGCTAGACTCTCTCCAGGTCATCAAGATCTCTCCTGTGCTGGTGGGACCAAAACAGGACATGGTTCCCCAAATGTCGCCGCACAAGTACTGCATGGAGAGGAACAACTGCTCCCCTTGACCCACCAGTGATGCTCTCACTACTGCTGCTCTTTCGTGGCCAGCCTGCCTTGCTGTGTGGGAGGCACCCTGCCAACTCACATTGTAATTAACAAATCTGTTTGCGGTATTGATTGAAAAGGAAGAAGACACCACCTGTATGAAGCTGTGATGGGTTTCGGTTATTGACTATGGAGATCAAGGACGAGCCACACTGAAGAGATGAGGACAACATGGTGAACAGACCACAAATGCCAAAGGACAAAGCAATACCCTAAGGGGATCAGTGCAGATGGGAGATCCGGGCAGCTCGCTGACACCAGGCTGCTGTGTGTCTTGAACCACCTGGCACAAGGCAGGGAGACCCTTGGCGTGCAGCTGCCCAGCATCCCTGTGCAGGACATAAAGGCGTGCGCCCAATGCGCCTGCATGGCTCCCTGCTGTGCTGCTTGTACGTGGGGGTGGGAGACTTCCCAGGGACATGGCAAAGCCACACATGGGAGGAAAATACCCCCTTTCCTCCCAAAGAGCCTGGAGTTCGCTTCCAGCCCTCCAGCCTGGGGCTCTGCAATGCTCGCAGGCCTGCCTTGCTAGCTGGGTAGAGAGGCATATGAATGTCCTGGGCTGCCTCCAGCTCGGCAGCGGGGTGAGTCACCGCTCTCCAGACAGCGGGACAAAGGGCAGCAGCCTGCTCAGAAGTTTGCTCTCTTAGCACCGAAATATTTTCCAGCCCTGCTGCCTTGCTAAAAGTGCAGGGGGCATGCCAACCTTCTCTCTGCCTTGGCTGGAGTTGGGATCAACAGACAACACAGCCTTTGCCCTACTAACGCCTTCGCTCGTCCCCTCCCCTTCCTCCGGGGCAAAAGCTGTGCCAGCCCCGGGCTCTGCAGTGCAAAGGTACCACCGCCTCCACCCCACGCTGCTCCACCCCACACCAGAAATACTTTCTGTGTTTCTGCAGGCAACCTTTAGAGCTCACCGCATCAGCTGGGTGCAGGCAAGCAGAGTTTTACAGCCTTGGCTCTGCAGTCTGCTCCATAGTCATTAATGTACCATGGTGAGGGGATGAGCCAGACCCCCAAAGACCTGCAAAGGCATCTTTACACTTAGGTCTGGGAGGGGGCTGGAGAGCTAACTAATTTATTTCCGTGCCCTATGGCAGGATCAGCACCCCCTAAACAACTGCTGGCAGATGTCTGTCTGGTTTATGGACTGCCTTCCTGGGCAATGCATTTAGTCTTTTATTTTACTTACAGTTCAAAAAAAGTCACCTGTGTGACTTAGTTCTCCTTTGCTGCAATATAAAGGTATGACCTCCTGGATGGATTTAGAGACCAATTTATTGCCTTCCTATTGGCAGTCAACCTTTTAGACACTTGAAGACTTCTCACACCCTCCCCCAGTCACCTTTCCTCTACAGAACCGGTTCCTTTGGTCCCTCCCTGAAGATGCTGGTTTTCAGACCTTTGATCGTTCTTGCTGCTCACCTGGGAATCCCAAATGGTTCACGCATTTCTTGAAATATCATGCCAAGCATTACGAAGGCCTTGTCTGTAAGCAGAGTAGAAGATTACTTTGCACATCTCACATAGACCGCTCTCCTGTTAACTGTTTCCATTACAAAATATATATGAGACCAGTAATTCAGAAGGAAACTCTTGCTAAAACATTGCTGAATGCAATGCTTTATACATTGTTCAGTAAGTGACATTTTTGAGCTTCCAAGCTCGCAAAGCTCTTCCTGCAGGGGATAGGAGCTAACAGTAAGCTTGGTTTTAATGGTTATCCCGGCTCCATCCCTCCCCATCTCAGCTGGAGATGTGACCCTTCACTCCCTGCCCTGAACAGGCATTCGTTGTTAAACAGCTGCAGTGATTTGCCCTACGACACTAAGACCCATCCAAATGAAAGGTTGTTTATACGATACTAAAAGGCAGGTGCACCCGTTCCTTTCACTGCAGCTGTGCCTATGCTGGGCAGAAGGCTCCATCTCTCTCTGCTGGTACTCGAGGGCAACCGATGGCGACTCTCAAAATGTCATTTTGCTTCAGGGCATGTCATATGCAGTTTTACCAGGTACTCACATACTTCTTCATGTTTTTGCAACTGAAATGGGGATTGTCAAAGAGTCTGACGAATCTGGCTGCCACCTTGCTATTGCAAAAGGACAGCTCTATAACCCAAGAGCAAATATAGGCGTCTCTTTAACAGTATCATCCTTCATAAAATTCGGAGATGTGAGGGGGGACTCCTCCTTCAGCATCTCTTTTCCCCACCCTCTAAGTCACACACAAACACGGTGTCACGCTCATCTCAGTTTATTGCTTGTGTTCAAACGGCTGTCCTTATTCCAACTGCTGTATTAGAAACAGATACAAAAAAAGGCACTAAAACGATTTTTGCCATTCGATCGTGATTCTATGGCTTCAGTCACATTACTTTAAGGTACATTGAATTGCTAGCCTCCAGCTGGGGAGCAGAAGGCAAGTATTAGTGCTTAACATCCAGTAAAGAGAGTTACTCCTGTATGCTCCAACCCATGTCATGTAGAATGGGACAGGTAAGGCTGAGACAGGCTGAAAATTCACTGCCCCATCTCCCAAGTTAAGTCTGTACTTGCTAATCCACGCCAGTCCCTAAGGAGAAACATCAAAGCCTGGCTCACGGCTTTTCACAGTGTTTGCCTGGCACAAGGGGAAAAACCACCCTTCTCCCTTGGCAGGGCACAGGGAGGTGTAGCTGGCTAGGGGCCACATCAGTATGTTCATGCATTTCCTTTTACCTAAAAACTACAAGGGAAAAAGAGGAATCAGTTTGCAAACCAGTGAAAGAAGTATTTTGTATTCAAGAGCTCCCCTGAGAGGAATTAAAAATGCATTTTTTTGCATGAAGATGAAATTCTGTAGACAAAGGGTGGCCAAAACTCCACTGCCAGATCATCAAGACTCCCTTCCTTACAGTTGTTGCTACACACAGGGATAATGATCAAATCTGACCAAGGAAGGGATGGGCCCCACATTGTCAGGAGCTGAAAGGCAAATGGAGTAAAGAAACAAAAAAAATCCATTGTTAAAAAGGTGAGGAAGCCCTTGAAGACAACATGTCCCATACATAATGCTCCATTATGGTCTGAACTGCCAGTACGCTCTACTTTTAATGGTATTCATTTCCATATTAAAAAGAAGAGCTGCTGCAGGCCACATTTGGTCTTCAAGCACACCTAATTATCTTGCTCAGCAACCTCTTTTTTCAAACACTTCATTGGCAAGCTAACACTTCAGATTCAAACTGGAAGTAATTCCAAGCCTGACCGCAATGACTTAAGGTAAACTGGGGCACTGCCTTACCGCCTACTCAATTCCACAGCCTTCTCCTTTTAATAAAGGAGACCAGCACCTTTTAATTTTTGTTTTCAGACAGCATCAGAAATAATAAGAGAGTACCGTGGTCCAGGTTGGAGTAGTCTCTGCTCACATCTCCTGACAGATTAAACAAGGAGCCCTTGCACCAGAAAGTAGCAGAACACACAGGCCTAACTCTGATGAAGAAAAATGATAATTTTATCTCCTATATAATGTGCAAATTTTTCTCAGATGGTGTCAGAGCTGGTACTCTGCAAAGTCAGGAGCAACAAAGACTACATGCCATGTAACTGTTAGACAGCTGGACACAGCATTTCTCCTTTAACCTAGATTACACTGCCAGGCAATCATTCCCAGCAAGGTAAGTGATGAGCAATAATGCAGTCGCAGGGCAAACGTAAGGCATTTTCAAATGGTAGAACCCATTCAACCAGCGAGGGAACACACAAGAGATCTTGTGGTCATGAGAGGGAAGGATAGGGAGGACCAGATAAGAAAATCTAAACCATGAATGCCCAAATCCAGTAATAAGCTTTTCTTCTCACAGGGGATTCTGACATTATCGCAACCAACTCCATTCCCTTCCCTCTGGGAGGTTACACAACTAGAAACACACCCTTGCAGTTTTTCTGACTCAACGAGCTCTGAGCCAGGCTTCTCTCCTTAACTGCAAGTTCCAAAGCTCCTTATTATACCGGAATTTTTCACGTAAAATCAAAACAGCAAAACAAGCTCCTTATCCCAATATGATTAATGGAAAATTGTTGCACTTGGAATCACAGGGGTTTGGGAGTTAATGTGCCTGTGTAATGGGAAATTTAGTGCTTGTGAGTGGTTCCAGATTCACAGCTTTGGAAACCCAGTTCCCTACAAATCACAGCATCATCAGCACTCAGACAAGCTTCTCCCACACGCTGTCCTTCGCCAAAACCCTCAGCCATGGCCTGCTGGAGAAGTCAGACTCGCTGGCCAACGGTCCTTGGCTCACATTATTGCAGGAAAAGAAGAAAGTGCTGATTTCCTGCGACACAAGTTGGCACTCACTAGACTACAGACCCAGTGTCACCTATGCACGTTACACAGAGACCATGGGAAGGTCAGATCATACCACTCTTCAGTTACCATCACACTGCATTCAAACCACTGCCTACAGCTAACAGGATCCATCAACCCAAACCCATCAGAACACTTGTACTTGACTTCAGGCCGTTTTAACCACAGCCCCTAACTTCTGAGCCCACTATAGAAAATCTGACTGCAGGAACCTTTGACTAGTGGATTCCAGCTTTCCAGTGTAAACATGATCAGTTATGAGTCATATACCTATAACAGTTGTCTATACAGCTATGTCACAACCCTGTATTAAAATATAGGAACACCAGTATTCCCTTATCTAGCAGCCATGTTCCAAGTTCCTGTTTCTGTTTGTGAAATATTACTCTGCCTTCTCCCATCTCCACCTCATCGGGGACTGTGTCATGGCACCAAACTCATCTGCAAAGACACAGGGAAGGACAAAGGGTAGAATTCACTTATTCAGAGGACAAAATTAATCTTGAGGTTACCGTGAGACATGTTTGTTTTGAAAGTGCAATATGGAGGATAAAAACCTATCAGAGGATCAAAGCTGTTGGCTCACTGCATACTATGCAGCTCCTTTTATGTCACTGTTTCAGCTTCAGATGTGGGCTTGCTAATGTGAGAATCCCCACCAGGGAGGAGAGGATGCCACAGAAACCAATCACTCCTGGGTTGGTCTTGTAGATCCCTAGCGTGTCCAAAGGACCTGAGAGATCACAGAGATTCTTCACCAAGTCCAGCAGCAAAGGAGGATGTCTTTTCAGTATTTGAAACAGCAGGAGGAAAAAACCATGCAAATCATCACATTTCACACAGTTTAGTTCCTGATTGTGTTTGTTGCAGAAGGAATTCTCCTTTGTCTTTTCTCCCTGTACAGCTTGTTCCAGCCTCCAGGAGATCTCATACCAGTCCCTGGCTAGATTCATCAGGAGTGAAAAGTAGTAACACTTGGTAGCCCAATTCCGCCACTTCAGCTTATCGACGTCAGGTTGGAGCCCAACGCTCTTCAACCACAGGACCGCATCGCAGATGAAGTAGAGGGCACGGGTCAGGTTGGAGGCTGTAAGGCAGAAGCGAGGAACCACATCTGGTAGCTGTGTAGTTCTCCTGGCTGCTACCAAGGCATGTACCACGTTGCCCAGTCTGAACACTGCAAGAAACCCCACAAAGGTTAGCATGACCTAGACTTCACCGCAGAGACACAGCCCTATGCAGGACAACTCGGCATATCACTGTCCACATGTACTTTTAAAAAACTTGATGGGCTTTGGGCATTTGTATCCTTAAGCATTTTCTTCTCACAATGTGAGATGCTGGTATTAGCAAGAAAAGGGGTGTAAACATCTCAGTTCTGTCCTGCACCAGCCCAGGACCTACACACAAATTTTGTCAATAGCCAGGACTTGCAGCCTTCTCCTGCCACTCATTTCTCAGCACCTGGGTGCCCTCTGGACACACGACACCCATGGCTCTGAATGAGTCAGTGTCAGCAAAAAAGTGACACAAACAGAACCTGCAATTTCAGCTGTACGCTGCACTGGATTTCACCAAACTCTGTGGACAGGAGATGTTACTGCACTAACCATGTTGCAACCATGAGCTGCATCTTTCCTAAGCTTCTGTGAAAGCTGGTGATTCACATGCCGAGCACACCAAGACCCAAGTCCCTCCTCAGCCATGAATTTGTCAGAGGTACACGTAGTTCCCTGCCAACAGGAACACTGTATTCCATTTCAAGCTATAATATATGGCAAGCCTGATTTCACCCGCTGCACAGTTTAGGTTTCACCCCATGAATATTAATACAATATTATGCAAAATACCTTTCATAACCTGCTGCACTGCCACAGTGACAGATGTTGGCAGCACCCAAGCTTAGTGGAACTGCAAGAGTCCTGAGTTTAGGCCTGATGTCTAGAGATTTGTTTAGCAGAAGCAAGAGAATTATGGCTATGCTGATAAACCAGCTGGCCTCTCTGCTAGAAATTACCAAACATTGGAGCTAACTGGAATAATAAAATCCATGGTAACACATTAAATCAGAATATTTGCCTCGTATATTGGAGTTGTTCCAGGATTGAGCAATTGGTAAGTAGGTGTAAGATCAACCTGAAAGCATGCAATACAACCACAGCAACAGCGTAACCATAATGGATGCCGCTGTGACACAGAATGAAGTGATGCATATGGTTAGACTATGAGAAAAGTATGGAAGGGTATATGCTTTAGTAGAGTATAAATGCTAAAGAAAATTAATATGCGAAATAGGCTATAAAAAGCCATATTGAAGGATGGTCCTTCAGAGGTGATTTTATTGGGATGATGACCTTTAATGTTAGGCCGCCTCAACCCATTAGCTGGAAGGACTAGTGAGAGCGCAGTAAGCCAGCCTTGCACCGTAACTCCATGGTCTGTCCTTGAACAGACATGACAACTTGATCTCTGCAGCAGCAGCTGACTGTTAACTTCTTTCTCTAGCTCTCCTAGTGATAATTCAGTTTGCCTAATCGGAGAGGAGGCTGAGGAAGTAATAAACATCTGTTTGGCCCCATCTAGCCTGGCAAGCCAAGGCAGGGGTAAGGTCTATCGGCCATTTTGTGAATACACTAAAAGAGGTCTTGTGGCTCAAGGTAAGCTAACTACAGAAAACGCAAGGCTGGAAGCTGTTTCGCTGGAAGGAGCACGTGAAGAAGGACTTATCCCTCGAGACACCGGGTACTTACTTTTCCGGCCAGAGCTCATGCTAGATTCCAACTGCTTGAGTTTCATTACCAGCTTCTCTTTACCAGCCTTATGCTCTATTAAATAGCTAAGCAACATGCATGTGTACTGAGTGGCTCTGGAATGGAAAAAACGAGGAAAACGGTACACAGGTGAAACACGGACAAGTCACCGGCATGGCAGCAGCAGGGCAGCGTTTATTTCCCAGCTTCGGGTCACCCCCCTCGCACCCTCGCGGTGCCAGGGCGAGTCGCACCCCGGGGAAGGGGCACAAGCGCGGCGGGGGCGGCCGAGGACAGGCAAAGCGGGGAGCAGCGGGGACGGGCGCGGCGGGAG
>WAAD01013180.1:64112-135410 GCA_013389945.1 Fregata magnificens | reverse complement strand
AGGACTATGGTACGACACCCCCCTTACTTTTTTCCCCCCTTTACTTTTCCCCAAGCCTTGCTGTGCCCCACCCAGGCCTCTGCTGCAACAACAGTAATTCAGAGATATTAGTAAGACCAGAAGTGGAGGTTATTTTGGGCACAAAGACAGGAGGTGTCTGGGCAGGACATCCTTTGTAATGGTGTTGTGAGACTAGTGACCTCCCTCAAGCTTCTGTGTTTTGGCCTGAAGAATGAGACTAAACCCAGTATCTCCTAGGCAGTGTCAGCCAACCCTTGCATACACTTCCTTTAGGAAGCATTTGATTCCCAAGAACAGGTGAAAACTTAGCAGCATAGGGCACAACACAGTTCTCAGGCTGACATTTTTCTGTTGCAGGAGTCTCCTGTGTCTGCAAACAAAGCTGATGCAAAGCTGAGTTTCCCAGTGCTGCTGCTGAAAGTGAAGCCACCCAAACCCATTACAGGTCAGGACTGATTCTGTATTTGCAACTTGCAGCCTCCTTCAGGTGGCCAAGGAATCATGGCCCTTACGACTACAGAACAGGTCAGAAAGTTTCAGTAACGTGCTCCCTGGTCCCTTCCTGACCTGTCTTTGTAGTTACATGTAATCCTATAGTGGGAGCTGCTTCTTACCCGACCATCTCGTGTGCCATCTTTGTTAGCATAAAATACTTTGGTGTGTCTCGAAGTGGGTGTCATACACCCTCGCCTTCATTGTCACTGGAGAGTTGTAGGAAACAATGATGCTAGCAGCGCCCCTAGTTTGTCACTCTGAGTCCTGGATTCATAGGAAAATGCTGAGGATGAGGAGGTAGAAGACCTTATGCTGGGACACTGTCAGGGAGAATGCCACAGAAAGGCAAGGTGACCTGGGTCCTCAGATGACTTGCCCTAGTCCCTGCCTTCAAATACCGGGAAATGGGATAGTGATATGGAAAGCCCCACAGAAGATGCCGTGTGTCCATCTTCAAGACAATGCCACCCTGAAGGAGGGATGGTCAAAGTGCCTCTGAGCACTCCATGGTATCTGCTCCTCCAGGGCTGTGCCTTTTCCCCTTGTGTTCCCAATCCAGGCAGTAGTTTTAAAAGCCCTTTGGATGCCTTGAAGAAAGTGGATGGTGGCAGCATGCTTGGCTTGGGGTACAATCACCTAATCAAGGACTCCCAGTGGGAACAGCAGGAAGCAATCTTCCGCAGCACTTACCGGGCGTATCTGGAGGCTGAGGGTGAGGGAGAGAGCAAGGAGGAAATCCCCAGGTAAGTGGGAGCACCAACCAGGATTTCAGTCCATGAGACATCAACACAGGGCACTTTTCAAGTGTAGATGGAAGCCTCTGTCTTAGCTTTGCCTCCTTCATCCCAAGGCTTCAGGGCAGGGGGCTAGAGACATTCCAGGTCTTATTGCAGTGCTGCCTACTTATCAAAGCCTTTCTTTTACATATAATTATTCCTTTTTTTCAGACATGCTACTTTTCATTTTCTCCTGCCTAGTTGGATCCTACAGGTGGGACCTGAAATGAAAGTACAGCCAGGTAATCCAAATGGGCAAAAAGCTGTTAACCTATGAAGCACGTCGTTGCATGACACTGAGCTCCAGTTAGAGCTCAATGGCCCTGGCCTGGCTTGGGTTTGCTATATAAATTCCATCTCCCAGGACATAAGCCTGGATAAAAATGTCAGCCCTAAGACTTATAAGTCAGTTACCGGCATGGAGCCAAACAAACTTAGCTCCATAGTTAAAAAAACCCCACAAAAAACACCCAAAACACAAAAAAAGATGAGGGGGCACATAGGCAAGATAAAAACAACAAACAAGGGGAGAGTTTGTTCTGGTTTAGTTTCTGTGTGAGCAGTTTCTGTAAGTCCCATCCGGGAAACTGTGAGAGCTCTAATGAGAGCTTTCTAATGGTGTTTTGGTGTCCTGGATTGTTCCTTTCTTTGTCCCCAGTCTCCTTCCCTCTTTTGTCATCCCCTTCTCTGTACCAGATGTTCCAGCTGGCATCAGTGTGCACTGGAATGGAAGCCACAATCTGTGCTTGTACTTACTTAACCATCCACTCAAGGAGAAAGTGGGTAAGAAAGTCTTGCTTTCTCTACCAGAGCACTCTGTGTGGAGTGGGAATATTCAGTGGCCAGTGGCTGTCATTCAGCCAGATCTTAATTATTCAGGGAAATGAGGAATGGGGAGGAGAGCTGCCTCATATCTTGTGGATCAGGCTGTCATTTGGATTGTGGGGCTCCATGTTGCACAGGTTGGCAGTATTTTTAGTGAAGCCACTCTGGCAGGAGGCCGCAGAATGGTGTGTGTTTTATTGGGAAACTGGATGCTAGTACCATGAGAGAGAATGCTCTGCACCTTCTTACAGTTGTCTCTCTTCATGTCCTTCTGTTTAGACTCTGATCCGAAACCTGATGTTGTGTGGCCATGTGCTGCTCCAATTGCCTGCTCGGCTGTCAGTTCCTGCTCCAGGTACCTGGCGCTGGCATGTGAAGATGCAACAATAACTATTTGGGATAAACACCTAGGTGAGCTTGCCCTTTGGGACTCTGTATTGGGATCACTGTAGATAAATTGCTCCCTACTCTAGGAGTCTGAGACTCTGGCTTGGTGTGAACAAGGGACTGGCAGTAAGTTTACAAGCAAATCTGAAAATAGTTTGGACTCACTTATTCATTGGATGCTTGGCCAATGCAGTGTGACTGCCCTAGCCCTTGCAGAACCATTCCCATCCACAGCAATGCAGGGGCTGTGAACTGCAGCAAGGACTGACAACTGTCTTGCCGCAAGGCTGTGAGACAGTGACAGTCACTGCTTTGCCACTGCACCCTCAGGTAATTTTGGGGCTGTTGTGGCATCACAGTCCAGGTTGCCATCAGTGCTAGTGTCATCCTGCCATGATGCAGGGATTTCCTTGGCAGAAGAATCTTCTTCTGCCATCAGGATTGGTTCTGGTGGCTGCTGCCCCTGAGCAGGTCACAGTCCAAGCTAAGCTTTCCTTGGATAAATTGCCAGTTCCTTTTTCTTCCTAAACTGCTGTCTTCCCCCACCTGCTTCCCCAGGATACCCACTCTCTGTGACTGCCATTCTAGAGGAACGTCTCATCCGTAGTATCCACTTCCTGCGAAGTTCTGCAGCTGCCAGCGATGAGACACCTTGTCCTGGTACAGATCCTGCCTGTCCCCTTGTGCAGCTTCTAGTGCTATGTACAGACAGCTCCTTCTATTTGGTGAAAGCACCCAGGGCCGGGAAGTCCAGCATCACGCTCCTGGCAGACAGGTGAGGTAGACTCCAATAGACCTCACTCCAGCCAAAGAAACCATGTGGTATAGTGGTCAGGTCCAGGAGGGAGGTCCAGATTTCTGTGGAGTAGAGAACTTTCTACTGCTTTTACCCAGATAGCTCTGCCATGCTACTGTCAGCAGCAAGTGTGGTTTTGCTAGGAGTCAGTTGCAGTGCTAAAATCCAACAGTTATGCCAGAAGAAGGGGTGTTTCTGGGTTCTTCTGTGCACCAGAACACAAGTGCTTGTAGCACTGCTCCAGAGCTGACATTCAACTAGCTGGGTCTCTGCCAGGTATCCAGGGGAATTTTTTCTTCTCTTTTCTGCCCTTGCCAGAATAACTTCCCCCTAGAAGTCAGAATAAGCATTTCTTGCCATCTTTCTATCAATTTTAAGTTCACGTATCCCCTTCATTTGAGGAGAAGGGTCAACTTTGGGGAAGCTGCTGCTCTGAAGGCTATGGTTTCCTGCCTCCATGGCAGGCAGGGGATTTGTATCTCCAACATTGTTCCTAGGCAGGTTTGCACAGGGATGGGCCTCAGGGGTTCCTGCCCAGGAGGAAGTAGGCTTTGTCTCCATAGGGAAGGGGCTTGGCTGGAACTTTATGCGAGCCTGTGTGCCACAAACTGCCATTGTCATTATCACAGCTTCTCAGTACGTGCCAGGTACATGAAACAGTGGCATAAGCCTGAGTCTGTTTTACAGGCCTGAAGATCCAAATCATGCTGTCAGCGCAGTGGTGCCTGTCCTGGCATTTCCCAGTGCAGTGAGTATTACTGCCAGCTCTCTTAAGAACTGGGTGAGAACACAGGTCCATCTGGTCTAGGATTCTGTTTCCAGTAATGGTTGTAACTGGGTGCCTAGAAGACAAAGAACAGGGCAATCAGATATGGTACTGCCCTCACATCCTTTCGCAGCCTCCAACTATTTTTAGCGTGGGCACTTCCTGCACCAGTTACAGGTATGTACGTAGCTGGTCACTCTCAAATGATTTCTCTTCCATGATCTTACTCAGTATCACCTTGCACCCATGTCCTCTAATTGACCACTGAGGTGGGAGGCACTGTGGAGGCCCTATGCACATGGACAGGTCCAACTGCAAAGATGAGAGGGTTCAGCCATGAAGCTTCAGGCATCAGGGTCAAATATGAGAGGGCATCATGGTGAGGAGAAGTTACAAGCACAAGTCCAGCCAGACCCTTCAAGTGGCCTCAAAGTTTTCAGGCATGGGGAGAAAAGGACTAAAAGCTGCTCACCAGGCACAACCAAGCAGAAGGCTGGATCTAGTTCATTTCTAACTTGCCCTGCTGCCCTTTTCCAATCCCACCCTGCAGCAATTCCAGTCCAAGTTCCCTGCACAGCCTGTTCTTGGTCTGCTGTGGCCCTATGACTATTGGGCAGGCAAAGAAAACAGCATCATAGTTTGGGATGTGAAGTCCTGAATGTCATTCCATGTCCTTTCCAGGAAATGCTTTTCATTTCTTTTACATCTATTTCTAAGTGTCAACTTGCTGTTTCAGGCTCTGGTCTTCTCCTGGGATGGCACAGTGTCCCTGATGAACACTGCCACATCGCAGATTGTTTACTGCTTCAATATTCCACCTTCTCATGCTGTAGCATCCCCCTGGCAGCCAGTGTTCATAGTGGATAGTGTGAATTGGTGCTTGCTGCTTCGAGGTGGGTAGCACCTTGGAGTGGTCTTAGATACGTGGTCACTGGGTGCATTCATCTGTGCCCTGCTACTTGATAGTTCTTACTGGATGACTCCTGACGCAATAGCACACTGTTCTTGTTTCTGTCTAGGAGATAAGCAGCAGCAGGCAGATGCATTGGCACAGAGCAGAGCCAGTCACAGCACCATCTTCCTTTTTGACTTCAACTCCTACCCACTAAAGGATGCTTTCCCAAAGGAACCAGATTTGCCTCTTGAATCCTTGCAGAACCTGCGATTGATTGAGAGATGTAACATTTTCTTACGTGATAGGTAAGGTTCTCCTTCTGCCTGATAGGTAAGTGCACCTGCATTATTGTAAGCTGTGGTGTTGCTTAGGTCCATGCAAGGTCTCACCCTGGAGCCTCTGAATTCTTCTGTATGCTCTGACAGATTTATGTCTGGGTAAGGTTGATGTTCAGGTACGTGGATTCCTGACAGCCACCCAGAACTCTTCCTCCTCTCCCTTCTGTCCTTCCTAGAAGAACTTAACAGCTGCAAGTCAGGATGCCTAGGGCAGGCTTGTCATTCCAGGTAGAGAGGGCTTGCTAGTTCTAATGTGCTTTTGTGCAACACAGATTGTGCAAGCTTCTCAGGGAATATAATCCTCACTTAAGTGTCTGTGTCTTCCTTTTGACCCCACAGCCAGGCAGAGCTGGGATCTCTTTGTACCTTGTTCCTCCCCTCTATTCCTAGGTTCATTTGATGTTTAAGTAGATTTGTGTTGGAAGTTTCTCGGTTTGAGAAGGTCCCCAGCACCCTCAGGCCGGGGCTGCAGAGCTTAGCTGATGCATTGAGTTCATGCGGTCACTAGATGGCAATGTGACATCTCTTATTGGGTGAACATTTCCTTGAATTACTTCTTTTGGGAACCTGGAGCCAGATCCATGTCAATGATATTCTGTTTGTTCTTTTCACGATGCCTTAATTCTCCAATTTGAAATGGAACAGATGAGTGCAGATATGACCTTACAGCACATATTCGCTGGTAGCCTTCCCTAATTCCTTGTCTCCAGGGTGAATCCTGTGGTGTTGTCTGGCTAGTTAAGTGCAGAAAAGTTTCATCCCCTGCTACCAGCCACCAGTTCTGTCCCTCCTTCTCATAAAGCTGGAGAGGAGACTCTTGTCTGCCTTATACCTGAAAAACTGGGGAGACATTACCTCCAGGGATATCTTGCTCCTTGGGAACTGAGAGCTGAAGCCAGAGCAGAGCAGATACAACTGCAGTGAGACCTGAGGCTAACAGGCAAAGAAATACGGAGGTCATTGCTGTCAAGAGCAGTAAACTTGAGTGCTGAGTGGCATGAGGGAATCACTGAGGTTTTTTGGACACAAGAAATCTGAACTGCTTAATTTGTAGTGAGCCCCAGGGACCCTTGGGGGAAACAGGCTAGGGTTGTCTGAGCACCGGGGGAATGGCAGAGACTGTTTTAACCTCCCTTTTCTTCCCTCGTTAGGCAGCAGAGCCTGCTGGGACTCAGGGAGCAGTTGCCTGAGTACTGGAGTCGGCTGCAGGCACAAGCAGCTGCCATGGACAAGGAGAGACAGAACGTGAAGGGACGGAAGAAGCCATAGTCAACCTTGCATCGTGAGGGCCAGGCTCTGCACTATCACAATTCTGCAGACCCATGATCCAGCACTGATATTTTGACAGTGACTCTATTCAAACCTATCCTGCTGCTTTCCAGCCTGGGGCAATTTGTCATCTGAAATAGCTGCTTGCCTGCCACTGCTCAGCCACAAGGATCTGTGCCCTGCCTCTCTCCTTACCTAAATCTCAGCGTGTTCCAGCAGGGTTCAACCCCTCCTCATCAGAGACAAACACTGTTGATGGAAGAGTCTTGATGTAGGAAAGGCCTCTCATTGAGGTGGCAGGCCCAACACCTGTGTGGTTCAGCTAAGGATTTGTGCTGGATCTCTGAGTCCTCCCAGAGACCTGGAGCATCAGAGCAATATGGTATTTTACAATGTCCCTCCTTAATAAAGCCTTTTCTCCAGTAAATGTCCCTTACTCTTCACAGGACTAGCATTTTATCAGACCTAATATTCTGATGTTCTGTCCTTCTGTTGCTGGGGCTCACCAATGTGTCTCATCTTCTGCTCTGACCCAGATGGGCAGACAGCAGCATCCTTGTGCTTAGCAAGAGACCTGGTCTTTTCAAACCAGGCAGCAAATCAGCCATGAAGGTGGCATCCTCCAGAACATAGCAGCGCCAAGCAGCAGTGACACTGCAGTGTGTCAGGCCTGACCTCGGCTGTTCTGCTGTCTAGTTGTTTCTTTTGACTTCAAAGCAGGCAGCTTTGGGATAAGAGTACTTAGGAATTGAAGTCTGCAAACGTGCAGACAAGCTCACTGGGTTAAGCTCAGGCTAGAACTGGTGTTAGAGCCAAGAATTGATGTCACTGAGGAGCAGGACAGAAGCTGGGGGTTTCAGAGAAGTCAAGGCTGTGCTGAGCCAAAGGCAGGCCAGGAGCATGGCCAGCACGTTGGTCAAAGGCCATAAAAAGCTGAAGCATCCCTCCTACAGGCAACACAGGACAAAGAACTAGCAGGGGCAGTGCAAGGCCAAGCATCCATGTATTTGTTTCTGTGGTGGTTTGACCCCAGCTGGACACCGGGTGCCACCCAGCTGCTCTATCACTCCCCTCCTTAGCAGGGCAGGGGGAGAAAATGAGGTGGAAAGAAACCTTGTGGGTCAGGACAAAAGAAGTTTAATAAAACAAAGACCATGTGCGGAAACAAAAGGGAAAGGACAACACAGACCCCACTCCCCACCTCTCACCACTGCGACGTCCAACCACCTCCCGGGGACCAGGGCCCAGCACGTGCCACGGCTGCTCCCCAGGACACAGACAAACGTCCCAAACCACGAATGCCCCCCGCTTCCTCCCTCCTCCCAGCTTTTATCCCTGAGCAGACGTCACACGGTACGGAATAGCCCCGGTCAGCCCGGGTCGGCTGTCCTGGCTGCCCCCTCCCAAGATTCCAC
The DNA here is from genome assembly GCA_013389945.1 of Fregata magnificens. Taxonomy (NCBI): domain Eukaryota; kingdom Metazoa; phylum Chordata; class Aves; order Suliformes; family Fregatidae; genus Fregata; species Fregata magnificens. The sequence goes on along the minus strand of WAAD01013180.1, from coordinate 127,427 downwards.
CCACCCCCAGCCCACAGCGGGGGCGAGGGGGGGAAATGTTGGAGAGGCAGCCCCGGGGCTGGGCAGGCACCGCCCGGCCACAGCCAAAACACTGGTGCCACCTCCAGCCACCAACGCAGAGCACAGCAGGCTGGCATGGGGAAAAGCAGCTCCCCCTCAGCCAGACCCGGTACAGTTTCTTACTCCAGAAGTGTATTAAGTTAGTAGCTTGCCCGGTATACTTGACAGATGGGGCAAAAAACTATGTAGGCTCTCCGGTCAGTCTTTCACTGGTCCGTGTTTTCAGGTCTGTAGTCCCGTGGGACACTGGCAGCATTTAGACATTAGCTGCAGAGTTTGATTACTCAGTCGGGGGCTGACAGCATAACAGCATTTTGCACTGGGCATCTTTGTTGCTCTTCAGGCAGTCAGGGGTCATCTGGAACTTGAAGGGCTTTAGGGGAGGTCACCCAAAACATCCATTTTTGAGCATAGCAAACATATGCTTTCTCAAGCATAAAATCCACGAGAAAGCCTCAGTCTTTTTACAACTGATTGTGCTTCCAGGATGACTGCCTAATCCACAAAGAATCTGACAAATCTGCCAGCAACCACTCCAATCTGTGTGCATGGGTGAGTGGTATTTTTTCCAGATCTCCCTGTCATGACTTCCCCAAAGGTTCAGCAAAGCATCAATGCAGGGTGCCAGGGATTCAGCATAGCCTGAGCTGTGCAGACACTCCCATGCCAAGGTCCCGTTTCAGTTTTTCATAGCAAGTTGTCTTGTTTTGGATTGAGTTTTGATGAGAGGTCTCAGCTCATCCTCTGGAAATAAAGTCAGCCAGTCTGTTGTGGCGGTAGGAAAGGGGAGAAGCATTCCACTTGTTTCACTGTATCAGATGCCTGGTTTTGCTCTGGAAAAGGACAAACTATTTGAATTAAACCTTCCCATTTGCTACCTTTGTGAAGGACTTTGAGGGCCATAGTAAAGCCTTTTGTGCTGTCATTTTCCATCTGCCACAGATTACAGCTTCACAGCTGATCTGATTGTTACGGATATTGATACTGGGTCGTGTGAGCACTTGCCATCTGCTTCAGTGCAAAGTCAAGCAGGTTTGCTCAAACTACCTTCAATGCCTGTTTAAACTGAGCCACCTGGTTCAGCACTGACGTGAACGAGGAACAATCATTGATCCTTTCTTCTGTTCTTGCTGTGGTGGCAGTAACAACTTAATTATTTTGTTTCTGTGGTCCTTTAAGAAACAATGGACCTTCTGCCATAACTGGGCACAGGGGATTACTCAGGGCAGGAATTCCTATTCCTGCATTACTTCCCGCGCTGCAGAGAGCCAGCACAACTAATACACAGCCCCTCAAACAGCACTGGGTCTAATTCTTGCTATTTGTGCAAATGTAAAGGGTTTTGGGGATCTGTGCCCTTAATCCTACCCCATCTGCTTTCCATCCAGAAGAGGAGCAGGGCTTGCCTAGCATCAGAAGAAGAGGCAGAACAGGATCTGCTAAACAGTTAGATGTACTGTGCATCCACCAGTTTGTGTGTATTCATTTCAAGATGTGCTTGTTTGTTTGCCGTTTGAATTTGCTCTAAAACCCTAATCATGTGCTTGGCCAAGATAACCAGGAGCTGGCAGGCTCCACAGAGAAAGGAAAACAACAAGCAGCTGCAGGAGACTGATGAAGAGCCTTTGTTTTTACTCATGACTTCAGCAGGGGACCATTTGTTTCCTGCTCGTTTGAAGGGATACAGAAAAATTGGTGTGATCAGTGTGTTGACATGTGCATTGGTGATGGAGCTGTATGCTGAACTCCGCAGCACATTCTGGAGAGGACTAGAGGCACCTGATGGCTTATTCCAAACACGATGCCCTTGCCAGCTCTTCTTCCATTCCCGGTCACTCCGTGAGCCCTAGGCAGCTGTAGGTCTCAGCCAATTTGAGCTATTCTGCTGCTGGAAACTACAAAAGGCCTTGAGAGGTATCATAAAGATCACCATCAAAAGATGAAACTGTAAGAGTTCTGGCTGAGCCAACTCCTAGTGCAGTGCCAAGTTCAGTGAACTCAGAGGTGCTGCCTGGCTATAATAGGAGCAATTTGGCTCTGTATTTAAAAAAAAAAAAAAAAAAATTAGTTGGTGGATTGAGAAGGATTGTGAGAGGGAGGAAGAGGAGCTCAGATCCACAGAGAGGCGCTCGAGCAGCATTGTTCCAGCGGAGCCAGGTTACTGCCCAGCCATGCGGAGATGGTTTCTGTGGGAGAGGAGGCTGTTCTTTAATCTCACTAAATTATCTGCTCTTCTCTGCAAGAAGTCAAACGTCATCTTACTTCTTTGCATACTTGCTTGGGCTGTGGAAGCAGAGGAAATCAGAGGCTGATCTGATAAGATTCCCCCACTCCTGAGGGCCAGCAAAGGTTCGGGCTGTTTGGGTAAGCAATGTCTGTGCTGTTGGAACGAGCGTGGCTGTCAGAAAAGCCGAAGTGTTGTGTGCTCCGGGAGCTGCACTCCTTGCACTCGCATTGCCAGCCTTAATGCAACAACCCACGCATCCCGTAGTGCCTCACTGTGTACAACCTGAAGCCATCCTAAGGAGGAATCTGCAAAGACCTCTGTGTGCTATCTGGGCAAGTAATGTCCCTGCAAGACACACGTGGTGGTGCCTAGGGCAGGGCAGTCCCAGTAAGTGCTTGCTCTGTTTGCTCTGCAAGTAGGGGCATACTTGGGTGTAGGGGCATCACAAGGCCAAGCTCCCTCCCCTGCTCTACAGATTTGTGTCTAGATGTAGGTGAACCAGGTACCGCATCCCATTCCTAATTGCTCAAATAGCTCTTGCTGTCCAAACTAGCGTCGCCTCATTACCTCTAATGCCAGTTCCCTGTACCAGAGGGCAGTTTCTCATCTTCCTTTGAGCCCAGGCTATAGCTGTTGAGTTGTGCTGTTCAGCCAAGCTTCGCAGATTAACTCTTTCTATCTTCCCTAATGCATTGTGCCAGACATCTCAGTCTGGTTTAATTTTGGGTTTCTTCAAGCTCCTTCCAGTTTTTTCCTGTTTCTGTTCCAGTTTGTCATTGTCCAGTGTTTCTGGTACTGCTCTGTCTAGGACCTGGTACAATATTCATGTGTGGTCACTCACAGGGCAGGGGGAACTTGGTTCAGCTGGCCTTCATATGTGATTTTGCAAGAGCAGGACCATTGGCTGGGATGAGAAATGAGCTGTGTTTTCAAGGCCAAAATACAGGAGGAAGTTGGCTGAGCCTAGCTGAGGATGCTAGAGAGATGAGAGATTTGCATGAGTAGGGTGATGCTGTGTTTTAGCTATCACCCCGTGGATTTACAGGCACTTTACGCAGCTGAAGACAGACAGGGCTCGTGCTATGAAGAACTCGCACCCTACATAAGCCAAGTGCTGGGGCCGGGGTGTAGTGCAGCAGGCTGGTCGTGCAGTAGGGAAGGATTTGTTATCGCAAGAGCCAGGTCTTCATGTGGCACACCTCTGTGCAGCGCCATGTGTTGGCTCGGCCCCAGGAAAGTCCATGCTTTAAGAGGAGGGGAAGGCGAATGACTCACGTCACTGCAGGGCTGCTGATGAGGCAGGAGGGAACTGTACAGTATCTGAATGGCAAATTGGCCTGGGCTGCCAAGTGTGAAACGCTTCGGCCGCCTTGAGCACATCAGGCCGAACAGCTCGTTTTGTTAGAAACTTCATGTCAGCCTGCTTGAGCAAATGGCAGCTCTTCTGCGTGCGAAGGGCTGGATCATTGTCGGGGGGAAGAGGGAATAGGTGTGCGTTGTGAGAGGTTGTGCACAGGAGATGGAGATCTGCAGGGGGAAAAAAACAACTCCCACACTGAGCTATGAGGAAGAAACACTAATTAGGCAAGGAAGAGGAACCTGCCAGGTTGCAATCCTGACCTAACGACCAATTATAGGATAATATAGTACAATAGTGCAGGGTAAACACTAAGTAGAGAATGTTTCTGAATTAATTCCTTTTTGAAACACAGTGATCATTTAAAAACATCCGGTATCCTAATTTTAAACTGCCCGTCATAGACGCCAGCACAGCCTGTGGTAAATTGTCCCAGTTGTTAAATCACCTGTGTTGTTTGAATTCGCACCCTGTTTCTAAACTGACTAGACCATGTTCCAGCTTCCAGTCACTGGACCTTGCTGGATCTCTGGGAGATGGAAGAGCCCACCAGCAGAAGTGTGGTTTGTGTGGAGGGACTTACAAGCCATGCATGTGTGCAAAGCAGACGTAGGGAGACTGAACAGTTCTGAGTGTCCATGGTGGAGCGAAGTAGCGGGTTCAGGTTAGGTATGAGGGGAAATTTGTAGTGGCTGTGGGGGCAGCATTAGTGTAGTTTTTCTGGGGAGCCATGCAGTATCTGTCAGTGGAAGCCTTCTCAAACATCTGCCAGGAATGACATCATATAGACCTTGCATTGGCCAGGGAGATTCACTAATATAGGGAGAACTCTTGACTTCTTTCTAGCCCGAATTTCCTGTGATTCTCAATTTCTAGAAGTAAAATGGTCTGGATTCCTGAAGCCTTCCCCATACTTTCTGCGCTTGGGTCCTCACTCTCCATGAAGGCTATAACGTTGTCTTAGGGTGGAGGAGAAAAGTGTTTCACACAATTCCTGGGGCAGTACAGAGAGGCAGCAGGACAGGGGAGACAGACCAGGAAAAAGATTTGCAGTTGCCCAAATGGGAATTGAATGCTCAATTCCATTATCAGTAGCTTTTGCCCTTTATGGATCTCCCACATGACAGACTCCTGGCACAGGCTGTGGCAGTGATGGGTGGATTAGGCAGGACTAAACAGATCTGCCAGGTTGTACTTCTCTCCTGCTTCAATAGCTCCTACCCTTCCCAGTACTACTTCACAGGGAGTAGGCAGTGGATACTACAGTTTTGTCATCTCTTTTTTTCTCCTGGTGCTGTCTCAGTGGAAGTTCATATTTTACCAATTCATTTTCTTAAAAATATTTCTGCTAAAAGCATTTCTAGAAGGTCCCTTGGCACTGGTAAATGTTTGCAAAGGCTGAACTGTGTTGATCAACACTGCGGACAAGCACACTTCCTGCAGATTAAATCGGAGCCGCTACTGCTGAGTGGAGTAACAAGGGGTAAAGCAGGTATGAGTGATAAAAAGAGGAAGCCCTGAGTTATTTGGCTTTGCTATGATCACTTCAATCAGTGGTTTTCAGGAACAAGTTGTATTTTTCTTCAGTGCACATTACCGGTGTTGTAAATCATCATTCCTCAGGGATCAGAGAGGCTGAGGTTATTTACTTGTTGGAACCAGAGTGAACAGATAAAGACTTACACATTTCCTTTACAAAATGAATCTGAATCAAAAGCCTTCCTCTGTATGTTCTCCACCTCTTGAGGGAAAACCTGAAATCCAGATCTGGATTTTATACTTGCATCTTGCTATGACCACAGTGATCCTAATCTTCCAGATTGGGGAAGAAAATATAGAGCCTAACTGTCATTTAGGCTACCAGTTCTGCTTGTGCACTTCCATTTAAGTTGGTCTTAACAACAGTTTCTCTTACTGAACACATTAGGGCAGTCTCATTATAACATAATTATTTTGTTGAAAGACATGCGTCTTGTTGTCTCGTTCCAGAGCTTCCCAAGGAAAAACGCTAGTACAGGTTGCAGTTTGATTATCATTGTGCTCGCAGTCATTTTCCCATTTAATTTTTACTTTGCTTTCATTCTTTGAGAACAGAGCAACTGCTAGAGCCCCTCTCCCTCTTTCAAAGATGCCATCCTGCAGCTAGGCAATATTTAGCAAGGCACTACGGCAACAGAACAGACACATAAAAGGCACATAATGAAATATAATGAATTGTTGGTGAAAAGATCAAACAATTAATGCTTTCAGCTGTTGCAGTGCAAAAAAGACATATTTCCTCCCCCAAAGGTAGATCGAGCACTGTTATGAATTCCTAAAGCCTCTTTAGAGAATTTAAATGCATCTTCCAGCTGTAAGCTGTGGACTCATGTAGCATTCCAGCAATAATATTTTCCCAGGGATGAACTGTTCCTGAACAGAATGGTCACTGAAGTGCATTTCATATGTAAGGGATTTCAAGTTAGCAGGAGCTTATAGTTCTATAAGTAAGGTATGTATCATCTGTTGGAAAGTTAAGCATTTCCCCAAGAAGTTTGAAAAAAATCCTGTGGAGACATTTTCAACTCTTGAGTACAAACCCAGTATTTTCTCACTTGTCTTTATCATCTAACTAGAGGCACAGGGTGAAGAAGGAATAAGAAATCTAAGGAAGTAGGTTTTATTTTTTCATTTTTCTCAAAGGAGAAATATTGCCATATTTTGTTTCATTAGTTTAAAAAATACACAGTCCTTTTCACTGAAATGGTCTTTTGAGCAAAAAGTTGTTTCAGCGAGCTCCATGCACATGCTCAGTATTTTGGGGAAGAATAGAGGTGTGGCTTTCAAAAAAAAAAAAAAAAAAAAAAAGAAGAGTCGTCTTGGATGCCTTTACCTTGTGATACTCAACTAGAGTTCCTTCAAATGGACTGTTTTCATTGTCCCCAAAAGGCCTCCTTCAAATCAAATCAAAGTCTTTTAAGGTTTTTCAGATGAACATAAGATACTTGCCTAGAAAATGCACTGAAGATTTGGCTGTCATTTGTGTGAGGAAGAAACTAAATTTTCCATTGCTCTATAAAATTGCACTGGGCTAATGCTGCAAGGGCTGTTTGACTTGGACATTTTTAATGTCCACATGAGACTGTGAAATGAACTTACCTGGGTCAAATTCACTCCTTGTGTGGCTTCCTCGGATGTGTTGACTTCAGTGGATTCACACCAGGGAAAAACCACTTCCTATTTAAATCAACAGGAGGTACTTTAGTTACCTGCAGCCACCCAGCAGATTTATAAGTGAGCAGAAGGTGAGTTTTACTGGAGGACCCTCTATCTGTCCTCCAGGCATTGCATCAAGGGTACATTTGCAGAGCATGTCCTTAGCAATTGGGCTTCACTGCTTCAGAGCAAGGGTCTGCTAATCCACAGTGGCTCTCAGCATCTCCAGGCCAACGCAGAGCCTCATGGGCTTCCAGCCAAAGGCTTTCTGCTGCAACAGCATGGCCACCCCAGCTCTGAAATGCAGCAAAGCAATGATTATATTTATCAGCCTACTTGAATATTAAGTTCTGGGTAAACAGTGAGCTGAGCCCTGCGTTTGCTGCAACCCCTTGAGCAGAGCCAAGGGCCTGGAATCAGAAAAGCTGAACAGGGCTGAAACTGTGGACACATCTGCAATTGTTGTGCCTGCAGCCCTCCCTGCTAAAGCTCTGTGCCGGTGACAAATGGCTCATGTGAACGAGATCGTCCAGCAGAGATGATGTAGGCAGTGCCCAGGCAGGGGCAGGAACCTGGAAATTGCCTCCCACTGGCAGTATGTTGCTGAGAGAGGAAGGGGATTTTGAACGAAATCTGCTGGAGACTCAGGGGCCTTCTGGGAAGGATGCTGAAGAGGACAGGGAGCTGCAGGATATTCTCTTTTTCAGGAGCAAATGCCTTTTATGAAATCATTTTAGGTCCCCTCTTGGCTTCAGTGCCCTCCCCATGACAGTAAGGCTGATTATTTGTGCTAATGTCCTCATCTCTGGTGAACAATATTGCTGCTATATTTAATATGAGAGAGGGTTATTACAGTATTATCTAGAATAAGCCATAACCATTATAGGTTGCTCTGTATCTCAAAGCTAGTTTTAATTAAAACTGCCAATAACTTTTGAGGTCTTTCACTTCTGGAGTTGAAGCAAAGGAACAAGATGCTCAGGTGGTTTCATTTGATTGTACAACTAATTATTAGAAGGGTGGAATCAGGTTCACTGATAGCTGAGCCCTGCAGTTTCCATGCTAGCTGTGAGAGTCCATCAGAGCCTGGCTAGGCTGGCCTTCCCAACACGCGTGTATATTTGGGAGCAGGTTATCATTTCCCCAGGCCCATCCATGGAAGCAGGTGTTATCCTCTGTCACTCCACTCCACTCAACTTGATTTTATTATGAGCCAAAACTGTGGGAATTCATCTTGCCTGGCATGCTATTTGATCAAATGCCCCGGTAACCAGAATTAAAGAACTGGGTCCTCAGCAATTGCTCGATCTGGAGTAAATGCAGAGTTTTCCTGCTCCGTCCCAAGCTTCAGCAAACCTGGACATCACACCTGCTGCTCTACCAACACATGTGACAGAATATGAGGACGTGCCTCCCTTTACCTGCAGAAAGTAGAAAAGAGCCTCACAAGCGCAATATTAAAAGACTGAAATAAACATGCAGTTAGAGATCAGAGAAACCTTCTTGCAGGAAAGTGCTAATTAGTCCAATCAGAGATTTCTGTGTCTCTCTTTCCCTGTGCACATCAGAGTTCAAGCTTTTGATAGTCAGAGTAAACTTGGAAAATCCATTTATATCCAAGACCTGATGGCATGGTATAAGCTACGTAATTGATCTTCTTTACTTAGACCTTTGCCTATGACCCACATGCAATCAATATATGAAGGCAGCAGAGGTGAGCTCGGGGCCATAGCTGACACTGAAAGCAGTTTGCAGTCAGATACACTCATTGGTTTGAAGCGATTCCCCCTTTTACCATGTCCCTTCTCCAACCTCACCCTGTGAGACTGTGGACATGTTTGAGAAGTTACAGGTAATGCATGGGGCAGATTTCTAGCAGGGAGGAGGGAAGGGGACTGGGATTTCATGCACTTTAATGCAGCTTTGTGAGGAGGGGACCGCTTCAACCCCAGAATCAAAGGGGCATAACAAAGAATTAAATGACCTTTTCCTCCCACTTCCTCTGCCTGTGCTTTGTCTCCTGAATATCACCTGGTACGTGGGAAGTTTTCTTCCTTGTTGTCAGTCGATGGGCAATTTCCCCACCTCCAGAAATGATGGGTTTCGAATATTCACTAGCACCTCCCATGTGCCAGTACACTTAGTACTGTAATCACTATCTCCAGGAGAAAAATCATCTGAAATTTACCCTTACAGGAGATTTATACTCAGATTTACAGCCTGTCCCTTTCCTCAGGGCATAGAGACAATCCTACACCATTACAAGGTTTGAATCATCTGGAATCCCACCAAATCATCCATCCCATTGCTGCAATGATATGATTAGAGGCCTTTGTAAGCAACCATGTGTACTTTGGCTTTATTTTGGTATCTAATCAGTTCATATTGAATCAGAATTAGCACTGTAATGTGAGGAAAAAGACAGCATGTTTGTTTGGGAAAATAAAGGCAGGCAACGATGGTATGTGTGAGTGATGTTCCTTCTTAACTGTGCCATGAAACCATTTTTTCTCAGCCTGAAACTTCAGTCTCGATTTCCTTAATAGCCAGTTCTTTCATTTTCTTCTCTTTGTTTGGCCTTAAAAGTTATTTACAAGGTACTTCTAAAAGCGGGTGATTTAGGCTGCTCTAATGCTTGGTTTGTTTTTGTCTCATCAAATTGCCTGCTGACCTGCAAGCAGTGGCCAAATCAGACTGAAATTAAAAAGGTGGTGGAATATGCCCCAGTCTCTCCTCGATCAATACCAGCCTAAATTACTGCAAACCTGGAGTCGTGGTGCATGTAATACATCATTTTGTAACCCCATGAATTGCTTTTAGCCAGTCTCTTCTGGTTTCTTTTTAATGGCCTTTCAGCTAAGATCAAGCGTAGCATCGGTTTCGCATCAGCTGCGTACCCTACCCAGGGACCGTCCCACACTGTCACTGGGATGAGCTCAGCCAAATTGTTGCAACTCCTCGATGTTGGTCATTTTGAAGTTGCTCTGAGATGCCTCCCCTTTGTGAATCCCATTTAGAGGGGCAGGACCTGCCTGCCACGGACTGTGAAGTCCTGCCCAGGGCTGGGTTCTTACTTATCTCATCCTTGTTTTAAGAAAGGAAGGAAGAGAGGTGGAGAGAGGATATTGGAATTTGGGATACAACCCCTGGGTTACATAGCTCCCAGGCACTAGCCCTTCCTATGGTTTCTTTTGGGCAAATGGAGCAGTTTCAATCCCCAGTGGGGACCTCCAAAAGCCATGGTCCTGCAGACCTCTCGTTGTGGACTCCAAAGACCACAGCTGGGGAGGTGGTGCCCCGGGCAGTGGGTGTCCCACTCCTGGATCATCCCTTTGCTTGCACGGAGCCATGTGAAACTCGAAGAGCAGGTGTCGAGCGTCCCCTCCTCCTGAGATGGCCCTGCAGCTTGTGCTGAGATGGAAGATCCTCACCATCTGCTAGTATTGCTGGCCTGGCCTGGCCACTCTCTTCCCAGCAGGTACGTGCCTCTATCGCAAAACCCGCTGCAAGAGAGGCCCTGACCTGCCTTTAGACCAGCCGCCTCTGTGTCTGAACTGCAAATATGATGGGAACTGAGAGAACAACTTGATCCCCTCCAGTGATCCTTTCTAGAGGCTGTGTCCACAGAGTTATTTTCAAATAACTTTTAAGAGAGATGAGTTAAGCCCAACCCAACCAGAAGCAAGACCAACATTCTATCCCTTCAAACAGGACTCTCCCTTATTGATGGCTTTCCCCATCCCCAGCCTCCTCTTCTGTGGCTGTTTGCACAACGCTCCTGGTTTCAGGAGACGCCTTCTCATTTCCCTCGAGATGTGCAGCAGAGAGACATCTGCTCTGGGTGCAGCCCCTTCACCTGCACCTTTCCAAGACTTCTCACTTAAGATACCAACTCTTCTGTAAAATAAAGTATATTCTTCCCTGGGCTTAATTTCAAGGGAGATGTTGGGGGAATAAGAAACAGCATGTCCTTTGCGTTATGCAAGTCCCACTCTCCCAGACCTTCCTGGACATGAGTAGCTGGGAAGAGAAGTCAACTGGAGGTTGGCTACTCTGCTTGCTCCAAACATTAGTTGAAAATGAAAACTTTTCCTCTAATTTCAGTGACATTTATCTCAGTTTTAACCAGAGGGGTGGGTGCAAGGGAACAAACAAATGTTTTAGCATGAGTTTTCTTCCCTGTTATGCACCTAGAGCCAGTCATAGAGCTGGATGGAGTTTCTCATCCGTCTTCCCCAGCGAGGTATATTTCTGCCACCTAACAGCAAGCTGTGGATGTGAGCTTCAGGGATGTCACTCCCCATCCCCAGACCTCTTCTGCAAGCAGAGCATAGCTTCAGCCAGATGTTAAAATCATCCTCCTGGTTCTGCCATTCCCTTTCTCTGTTCCTGCCCCCTTGGGATCCTTCCCCAGCCCATGCAAACACAGGGGACCTGGAAGCAGAGCTGCTCAGAGCGGTCACGTAGGGCCCCTTGTCTGATGTCAGCCAGGCAGCAAAGTCCAGCCTCTCTTTGGGACTGGGAACATTGGCTTTGGGATGCAAGTATTAAATCCAGCAGCAGATGTTTCTGGGGGGTCACTTTGGAGGTGCCAACCAGCTCCCCCCTTCTTACATTTGCTGAGAGCCAGTAAATATAGCCATTCCACTGTTGTTGCAAATGCCACAAGAAAACCGAACTGTGCTCAACAGCAGACAAAAATGCAATTGATTGTGACAGATACGAGGACGCAGAACTCACTCAGGGATGGAGCTCTAAGGGTCACACTCACCCATGCGCCTCCCTGTGGCACCCACACCCTCTCCATGACACTCACCCACTCTCCCTGCAACAGTGCTCCCATGTGCTCCCACTTGCTTCTGGCATGACCTGCTGCGCACTGGCAGGCTCCTTTCTTCAGCAAATACAATATAAGCAAATTGGGAAGATTCTCTAGAGCTCCACTGAAAAGAAATATTTTTACAAGAAAGTAACAAGAATGTTAGAAAGAAAAGGTTTAACTTTTAGGAAGAAACGATCATTTGCCTGTGGGTGCTTGCTGAACCGTTGACCATGCTTGGCACTGACAGCAGCTCCTCTTCTCTTGGCTTTTCTCTTCCACTTTTCCTCAGAGATTGTCTTAAGAAGCTATTAGGAGATCTTGGAAGAACTATGGAAGTAGCTGTAATTAAAGTACAGCCTTGGTCTGTGTTGGTGCAACGTGCAGGTGAAGTGATTCCCTGGGCTGGGAGACACATAATGAACTAAACTACCCATAAGATGCTTAAAAATTGTTGACTTGATCTGTGCAACTCGTGGCACCCTGAAATGAGAATGTAGGCTGTGTTGCAAAGAGCTCAAAACACTTTCAGATGTTCAGAGATGGTCAGAGATCAGATTTTCCTATCAGAAGTATGAAACACCCCCTCCTTCCACCAAAACACGACCTTTTTGAAAACATTGTAATAGGAAAACTAAGCCTGCTATTGCAGGGCAGAAATGCAAATGTCCTATTTCAAGTTGGCATTTTAAAATGAAAATTTCCATTTTGGCTTGTTTCCAGTTTTCCCAAGGGGAATGCCAGCATTTTCCCACTGGAACTGCTGGCTTCCTTTCAAATGATTTTTAATTCAGAAGAAAATTAATTTTTCTCTTGGGACAGTTACAGTATCAATCTCAAAGGAAACAAAAGACTTCTGAGACTCTGGGAGAAAATGCCATGTTTCCCCTGCGTGCCAGTGCCCCTTTACTGCATAAGGCACTTATATCCGTTTACATAAAAGAAAGATGCAAAGGGCAGCGGGTGTGTTGGGGGAAGACACGTGCAAGCAATGGCAGAGCAACCCACGAGTAACTGGCCTTTATTTTTCTAGGACCTTAAAATCAGATGCTACCCCAGGGCAACCCAAAGCAAATCATGGTGGGAGTTCCCAGCTCTGGCTGCGAAGGGAGAGAGCAGCATAACTGCTTCGAAGCTACTTTGAGGTTTGCTGTACTTCTGCTGCCTTTCATCAGGAGTCGACAGAAGTTTCAAGGTGACATGGAGAGGCCATTCCTGTGGCCTTTTCCTCTTGATGGGCTCCAAGTGGATTAACGGCTGCCCAGAAGTCACCGCACATTACAAGTGATGCAGTCCTGTGTGTGCAACCAGGATGTTGCTGGCAGCTTCGGAGGAGGGTACCACTTATCACTGTTATTCTCAATGGGGAGTCTTAAAGCTCCTCAGATCTTCTGTAATGGAATAAAATGCACATCCAGCTGCAAACTCAATTCCTTTTCCTTCCTCTCTGAACAACAGGAGCAGCGTGCTGTAGGCAGGTAAGCCCTGATGCCTTTTTACATATCTTTATTTGAGACTGCGGTATTTAAGACTTTCTGTTAATAATAATAAAAAACCCTCTTAATTGATAGAGCCAGTAACAGCGATGCTGGCGTACAGAGCAAAATTTGACAAGCAAAATTACTTCTGCAGAAACATAATAATGAACTTGTGTGGAGATCACAATGCTGATAGGCATAATGTACTGCATCTGGTTTCAATTTGCAGATTTAACCTTTCGCCGAAAATGAATTTTAATAGGCAATTGACTTAAATAATTGGTATGTGTTCAAATCAATACTGGAACGTGATGGCTAAGTGGTTAAAATAATTGAGGTCTATGAAAGGGTTTTTTAAAGATTTTCAGATTCAGATCAGAAGGATGATGTTTGTGGAGATCGGAGCTCAGTTCTATGGCTGTGTTATCACTAAAGCACTATGTACGGCCATCACTTTGGCAAAACTACTTTTTTACCTCCTGGAGCCCTCCCAGCAGGGTGAGTGCTCCTTCCAGCCCCACAGAAACAGGCTGTAGTGCTCACTCTTTCTGCTCTTGCGCAGGAGTTATGGAGATGAGGAGGATGCTGTGCTCTCTGGATTCCTGTGGGAGGGAGAATCTGGGTGCACATCCACCCCCCGGTAAGTTAGAGCCTCTCGGGGATGCTCTAGCGGGCATGCTGCTCCCAGCCCCTGCAGGTGGCCTGAGCTGGCCGCATGCAGGGGTTTCAGGGCTCCTGTCCTGCAAGTAACACCTGTGTGATCTTAGCAAGCTCACATTTTGCACATGCAGAGCAACAACATGTTTTGCAGAGCATCATTTCTGCAATGGTCCACGAGAAGGTTCCCTTTGATTGTAGAGCACGGCTGTTACTCTGGCTTTCATTTATAATGCATGGATAAGAGGAGGGGATGCTTCATCGCAGCCCAGCAGCAAGCACTGACAGGTATGTAGTGTTGGAGACTGCTAAGGACCTGTTCTCTTTTCTGAAACTAATGCAAACAAATTTAACCCTGCACATTAAAAACAGGGGCTGAAAAGCAAAGGGCAAAGCAGCACACCATGGTTCGAGATTGCATTCTGACAGGTCACAGCTGCTAACCAGCCCTGCTGGCCACCACGGCCATATAGCATCGCCGAGCTCTGCTCTTTTTGCCTCGTCCACCCCAGCTGCAGCGGGGGCTGTCTGCACATGACAATTTTGCTGGTGATTTATGAGGCAGAGTAGGCTCCAGGTTGTTCTTCCATCGCTGACCTGGCTCTGCAGATGGAGCAGCAGCGCAGGTTTGTTGTTGGTGGCATAGGCAGGTATGCCTCAGTGACACTGGCACTGAAATGCAGAGCAAGACACAGATGCTTTTATTACATCTGTACGCACGTATTATTTTTTTTTTAGTGGAAGATGTATGCTTTGCTACTGAATCTACCCCTAATGTTTTTATATTTCTACCATATAGAAAAGTTTGTTTCTTTGTCCAGAAAGAAAAGAAAAAAACAAAACACCAAAAGTATTTCCATTTGGATGCTCTGTCAGCCCTTTCCCCTAGGTTGGCCTCTCCTCTCTCTCCCGTGAAGGAACACAAATGATTTGTCATGCAAGTCACACATTCCCTTCCTGAGCAATCCAGGAGACTGGGGTAAGAGCTTTCAGGTGGAGAAGATGGGCTTTTTTGGTGCATTGAATCCAGACCACCTGAAAATCATTAAGGGCCCTGAGTTTATAAAAGGCTCTTCCCCAGCTCAAAAAGTTGGTGGGGGTGAGGAGTTCAGGTTGGAGGCTTGCAGGATGAGGAGCCTTTGCAGAGGAGGGGGGATGGCTGTGGGAAGAGGAGCTGCTTGGGCACCTGGATGGTAGGTTGGGGTGGTGGCTGCTCTGGTTTTGCTTGTGCTTGAAACAGCTGCTTCATTTTGGGGCTCAATCTCTTTTTGTGGGGTGCTGAGGAGTGGGAGAGGGCTTGTACTTGGGCAAACCAAGTGAGAAAGCAAACCTACTTAAATATGGTGAAGCTTTCTGGTTTTTCAAAGAGCGCATTTGGGGAGAGGGGGCTGTGCCAGTGCAAGCTCTTGCAGTTCAAGCAGCTTTCAATAGAGCTGCTCCACTTGGTGCCAGGGAAGTGAAATGTTGACCTGAGTTTGTAATGAGCACCCAGGAGAGATTTTCAGGTACGAAGTGCAGTGCTCACCCTGTTGGTAGGTGGCAATGTAGTTTGTGTCCTGGCACAGTTTCTCTTCTGATATGCATTTATATCACGAAGAGGAGGCTGAGCTGCAGAGCTGGTTAATGTGCTCGACTTGGGGCAGAGGGGGCTGGAAGGGGAAGTGCTGCGGACTCTGGCTGTTGCATTTATAACAAATTCTGCCTTCTTTGTGTTTTACCTGTCTGCTTCTCTTTGCTGTCTGCGGAGAGATGACTTTTGTGGAATGTATGGATGCATGTTTCAGCTGATCAGAAAAGCTTATAAAAATAGTAAACCCCATAATCTAGGGGCTTTTGCTGTTGGCTAAGACTGTGTGATAAAGCCACTGGGTACCCTTGGGGGGAGGTCAGGTGAGCTGCCTTGCAATGCTTCATGTCTGGCTGGTGAGGCTGGCTGTGCCTGGTAGGGGTTGGCCCAGGGGAGGACTGCAGTGGTGCTGGGGACCACAGGCTCTGCGGTGTGTGATGCTGATGTGCACAAGGGCAGCATAGAGAAACCCTGCATCTCCTGGGAGGAGCTGAGTATGCCATGGTGGGTGCTTCCTGCCAGGAGGCATCTTGCTCCCAGGAGACCAGCCTTATTCAAGCACAGTTTTGCTGCATCTTCTGAAGCTAAATTTAAGAGACTATTTGCAAAAAGTTGCCCCTATTTTTAGTCCAAATCAGTTCCTCAGTCTGCTTTCGCTGTGCAGCTGCATGTGCAGCTGTACTGGGGTGATGGAGGGAGCAGCATGGGGCTGAGGACAGGGAAGGGATCAGCAGGGGTGTCCCTGTGGCTGCCCCCAATTCATGTGGGGGCTCTGAGCTCTCCTTGGGTTTGAAGTGGGGAGGAAGGGTAAGAAATTTGGTCTCTAGGGCTGGTCTGACCCTGGGTAGCTGCTGCAGCTCTGCCATGTCCCCAGGGATTTTCTGCTGTCCCCATGGCTGGCACCAGTGTCTCTTCTTACCTTAAATTGGACAAGGCTCAGTCCCACCTGGGAAACCAGTGTTTTAAGTGCGGGCTGACTCAGTGATTGGGTAACCCAGCTCCAATGGTGTAAATCCAGAATGCAACCTCTGACTTGGCTGGATGTGCAGCAAGCTGAGGCTGAGCAGCATCTGGCTCCAAATGAGATTTGTCTCCTCTTTCATCTGCTCTTGGTCTCAGAGTTGGACTCTCATAAGTAGACTGAACAATGACATCAACATCGTTGTCTGTATTTTAGCAAATACTTCATGCTTTTAAGATCTTTATTGAAAAAGGTGGGCAGGAGCTGAAGGACTGTGAGGAAAGAGACATGTTTTGCACACACTTAAAAAAAAAAGCTGTAAATTCTGCAGAAGAGAAAACATTTTTAGCTATATTTGCTCTCAAAATGGAACGGCTGCCAGCTCAAATATTTTTTGTGGTGCTTCTGTAAATAAGGTTCACAGGTATGACTGATACAGCAATCTATCATCGTGCCAAGTGGCTGCTCCACTCTGTGACTGCAATTTCATCCCAATGCAGAATAACTCCTTTAATATATAGGGGAAATAATCATAGCTTGTTTTCCCAGGATATCCCTTCTCTAGAAAGATAAAGAAGCTAAATCCTTCCATCAAACCATGTTTCCGCTTAATTAATGCATGCTGCAGACCCTTCAGTAGAGTCGCAGTTCCCAGGCGTGACAAAGATGAACGCAGCAGTGGATGGCAGATGGGTCTGACATGGATAGAATGGCATAAGGGGAAAAAATTTACCCTTTTCTCTTTGAGTAACTGGACGTCCTCAGCAGTGCATCCGTCATAATGCTGCTGAGATAATCTATCTTCTACAGCCTGAAATCTGATAGGATTTGAGACTGACAGCATGGAAAATAGAAACTGTCTTGGCATGGAGCAGGCTGGCAGGGAAACTTCTTTCCGGGGGTGGGATTGACAGTGCTATAAAACCAATTACCGTGGACCCCAGCCTCGGCTTGCAAGGGCTGTGCTTATGCAGACAATGCTAGTGATTGCAATGGCACTGCTTGTGCTCAGGTGAGCAGTTGCCATATGTTGACGGCTGCAGCTTTCAGGGCTTTTGCAGTATTGAACTGCTGTATGGAAGTCACTTTTATAAAATGCTTTTTGTGTATATTATGTACTCAAACTGTTCTCCAGTGCTAAAGCAATGCCTGGAGGAACAGTGCATTCTGGAAACATCATTTCCCTCCTATATCTTCTGGAAAGTTCATTGCTGCCTTGACAAAATTCAGTTTTTATTAAAAATGATTAATGTCTATGAATTTAATCAAGACGTATTCACACAGCAGTGGCTTTACTATAATAGTTTGATTTCAAACAGCTTGTGTCCTGATGCGTGAGGTGTGTTATATTATTTGACAGCAGTGACATTTATATTTGTAATTACTAAATGGTGACAATCCATTGGAAAGCCTGCCCCACTTGAGGGAACGAAATGGATGAAAATGCACGGCACTGAAAAGCACAAAGTGTCACAATACATCAGCGCATCCAGAGATTAAAAAAGCCAGGGATGACATTCTCCTACCAACAAAAGCACATACATGTTCCCAGATAAATTGCTGAGTTTTAATTATTTCTTTTGTATTCATGAAATATTCTCTTGCTCCTTATTGCCTGACACAGTTACCTCTTCATTTCATAACACAAGAGCATCTTGAAAGCAGAAGATGTTGTGCACGGGAGTCATGGGCCTCTTGGGGTTTGATTACAGAATGCTGAAAAATTGGGCAAGTCAAGCTGGAATAGAGAACCCAAATCTGATATAAATCTTGATAAATTGGTTGGGGAAAAATGTTTGGAGCTGCTGCTTTTAAAGTGCTGAGATGTAGGATAAACTTATCAGCTGGTACAAGCTATTTTGAAAGTGGCTTTAGACTATTAACACTTTGCAGATAGATCCCTCCCACTGCAAGAGGAAACTCAGTATTTATCAAAGTGTCTGAGAAAGTGGGGTAGTAGGTAGTAGGTAGTAGGCCTGCTGGTAATTAATGGTACTTATTGCCTAGTTAAGGAAGAGCTGTTGGATGTGATTGCTGCCTGGATTGTGCAGAAGTAGTAAGAACATGGAGATCTAAATGAAATTCATAATGTAGATGGCTTATGTCACCTGCTGGGATGGCTGGTGTTGCTGGGCTGCGCTTGTCCTTGACACCAATCTTCTTTTCTCATCTGCATGGTCTATTAGAGCATTTCCAGTCCAGTTTGGGTCTCTGTCCTGGCCTCACAGCAACCCACAGGAGAAAAATAGGCCTTGTTGCACAATATGCAGAAACCTCCTGCAGAACTGATCCTGTGGAAGATCTAACACTTTTTCCTGTCCCGCTAGCCCTCCAACAACCTCCAAGCTGGTGCCCAGCAGGGGGTTGAGCATCTGACTTTGGTGCAAGCAGCATGGACAGGACCTGGGGACGAGATACACCCAGCAGCATGTGGGAGAGGTTTTTCCACATTAGCTGGATTATTAAGGCAAGACACCAAGTTCTAGTGCTATCCCAGGTCATTGCAGGGTCTGACAAGGTGCTCTTCAGAGCAGGTGGGAGTTAGCTGTGAGAAATTGGGGCATGGACAGTCCTGCCTGGTGGCTGGAGCAAGGCTGCATGTCAGACTACAGATGGAAAATATCTGGGATGCCAGAGGCTAGCACACAGACAACACAGAGCACTGGTGGGGGGGGGAAGACTAGTGAGAACCCCAAACCAGGGGCCTCAGGAAAAGCTAGATCGGAAGTGTCCCATACTGGAGGAAGGGGTTTGCCTTCAGGGTCTCCCAGGCTGCTCCCCAACAGCTTGTGCTATCTGGGGGCTTTCCAGGAGCTCTTACATGTTAATAACTGCTGAGAAGGATGGGGCCCTGACTGGCAGGTGGCTGAAGAGACAGGCTGTGCAAGAAGGATGCAGCAAAAGGTTTGCTACCCCCATCATATTTCAAAAAGCTTGCACCAACAGAGGAGCCACCTTGCCTGGCTCTGGCAGAGCTGCTGATCCCAGAGGAGACCACTGGGGTGGGTGCTGCAGCCCAAGTGTGGGGGGGACCCCTTTCCTTGCTTTGTGGAAGAGACTGAGTGTTGTGGTCTGGAGCTGCCTGCCCCTGTTTCACCCTTACAACCTCTGCTGTCTGCACAGTGCTAAAGCCCAGGAAGAGAGTCTGTAAATGTAAATTAAAGCTAGCTTGGTGCACAAGGGAGCTGGGTTTGCCTAGCTGTGATGGTGTACACCCATCTTCATGGTGTCTAAGTAGATATTAGCAGAGTCTTGGTTTTTTGCAAAGCTCCAGTTGCTGAACAGGTCTTGCTGTAAATAACAATCTTGTGACTTCCTCAAGTTTGTGTTGCACCTTTTTTTTGCTGATAGTCATAATAGATATTTTCTCTTTCCTTGTGTATTGGATTTATCCTTTGCAGGTGTTAATTTATACTGATTGCAGCTCATCAGTCTTGTATCTTGTCTGCCACAGGGTTTCTTATGCTTTCTAATTTTCTGAAGGAAATGTGTATTGACAGGGCTCAATGAATTCCACAATACAGGAGGTGCACGCGGTGCCAAGTCCTTGTAGAACAGCGAGTCCCAGATAGTCCCTGACGATGCCTAACGGTTTTATACTAAAGTAAATGTTTCATTATATTAATCCAACAATGGCAAAAGTAGCACAAGACTTATGATAGTCCTCCTAGTCAAAATAAAAACACTATTAAAAAAAAAGTGACCTATCTATCATCTTGCCATGGGTTCTTCAGTAGATAGCAAAAACTGCCTTTTAGATAAGACTGAAGTCCTCTTCCCCAAGTGGTTTTCTAGTTTTTTAATCAAGCTTTGCTTTCAGGAGTGATCTATAAACTCTATCAGTATTTATGTAAAAAAAGTTCATAATTCAAAATGAAGAAATGAAATATTTAGGTAAGATTAATCCTGAAAACATCATTGCGTTAGCTGTATAATCATTCATCTTATGACATGGACATATTTGTTTGGCTATGAACTTTTCATTTGAAAAAAATCTAGTTCCATTGCAGCTTAAAATATTAAAGGGGGAGAAAGAGAACAAGTTTTGGATAGGAACAATATGGGAATAGAAGCTGATAAGCATTTAAACCAAAGGTAAAATGCCATATGTCTGGCACAGGAACAAAAATAATTAAAACAGCTATTTAGAGCAGCTCTACAGGTTGCTGTCTGAGATGTCCCTGTAGAGGCAGCAAGGTAGCATAGTTGCATTGCCTTTCTCAGTCTGGGGGAGATGCTCTGATGGTCCTTTTCATCCTGGGACAGGTTAAAACTTTTAAGGTAAGAACTACCTAAAGGGCATCTTTGCTGCAAAGACAGTACTGATCTCTCTGGGGTACCCTTTGGCACCTCGTGGGTCCTCCCATCCCATGGGTGCTAAAGCCCTGTGCTCCTGTGCCATTTTGGGCTGGGGCCACTTCAGAGCTCACATGGACCCCATCCTGCTGGGCGGTCGCTGCCTCCAGTGGGTATTGGCATGTGCCTCGCTCTGCCTGTGGTGCTGCTAAACACTGTGGTGGATCGCACGTGGCTGGCTTTATTAGATGAAATTGAATCTCCAATGTCCTGAGGCTGAGAGATATTTTGCTTACTTGTCTATAGTATTTCCAGACCTAAAGTCTGATTGCTGTTGTGGCAACCTTGAACTTTTGCGGTTTCTCATCTTCCAGCTAAAATGATTCAGTCTGGCAGGAGGCTGGTGAGGCACTGAGGTGCTTACGAATGCATAGCTTGTATCAATAAGGGAAATTAAATAATTCCTCAAAACCATGCAACATGTCAGTTTTGCCACAGTTCAGTCAGCTGTTCATTTTCTTGTTGGCTTTTTATAGTTGAAATTTTCTTAAAATGCATTGTGGAAATTATACCCTGCCCAGTTTGGGGTGACTGATGGTGCACAGGCTGAGCTTGAGGTTTGAGTGGGGTATGACCAGTGTGCCTTCAAGTGCAAGGTCCTGTGAATTCTGCTGGGAAACAGATATGGAGTAGAAAGGTTTCACTGAGTAACTTGATGTGTGAAATCAAAATCTACCCAGATCTCAGGCAGGTGGAGCCACACGGATCTTCCAGGACATGTTGAATTCCCATCTTGGGACAATAAAATCAAAACAGGGCTTCAGAGGAGTACAGGGACATGGGGCTAGCAGGGATCAGCTGGCATGCTGAGCTCAGGTAACTGCAATAAATACCTAGTCCAGAAGATGCACAAAATATTTGTTGCATATCCCTACAGGTCTGGGCACTGAAGTACAGCAGGTCTGGCAGGTTATGCAAGCTCCAGCACTGGCTGTTCTGTCTCCCGGGGTCAGATGTGCTGCTGGCAACTGCTTGGTACGCAGCTCTGACCATTTACAGGAAATTTGGGACAGGACTGAGGAAGCTGGGTAAATCCTGAGGATGCCAGCTTCCCTGGCTTAAACACCTTGCAGTGCTTGAGTAGCTGCCTGTGGTCTACAGAAGGTCCTCTAAATGTAGGTTACCAAAAGGCGAAATTAATGTATTAGTCCTGACTATCTCAAAGCTTGACTTGCCTTTATGCTGTGCTTGCTACTGCCCCAGAAAATGCACGAGATTCGTAACAACTTGGATTTAAACAGGGCAGTAAGAGCTATGTCATGGCAATCTCATTGCACTCCAACCAGGTTCAGTGAGATCTGAGGGCTCGTATTACCCACTGCTATCTGCTCTGGTGCATGGGAAATTAAAGGTATCTGTGTCTCTAGGGCCTTATAAGGTTTTAGACTTTGAGGATAATGGTAGCTGAAGCATCTTATGGGCAAAAATTTTGCTTTCCTGTCTTGTGCTGCCTGCTCTCATCTGTACTGTGATGCCACCTTCTGCTCTCAAAAAAAATCTGGATGGTAGCTCTGGTGAAGGGGTGTGATTAGCTGAGCTTTGCTGTATTCAGAGCAATTTAAAAAGAAAGTGGAGATGCTGTAAAATAGCAATGCTGTTGGGATCCATCTGAGGGCAAATGGTGGTGATGGAGCTGCTAAATTATGGTGTTGGGCTCGTTTGAGGTGGCTGGGGTGGTGCTGCTGCCCTGCAGGTGCAGGCACTGGGTGTGGGCTGAGTGTCCAGAGCTTGGGGCATGCTGAGGAGGGAAATCAAGGTAGTAATGGGGGAGCTGAAGGAAGCGTTGATGCAGCGGGGATGGATGCCATGCAGAGGAGTGAATGGATGGACTGGGATGCTGGAAAAAAGAAAGCTGTTCCTCCTGTCCTGTTGAAGAGCAGCAATTGCACAAGCCCTAAATCATCACTGTGTGTTGGGGACACTGTGCTGAATGCCCAAACTCAGCTGAGACTCACCCATCCTGGCTTTGCATGGTTTTGTGCCCCCTTTCAATAGTGAAGCAGTTGTACAGAGCGTGAAAGCAAATGAGCTCTCAGGTGCTGTGCTTCTCTGATTTATCCTTAGAAAAGAGCATCCTGATGTCAGTCCCACAGGGGAAGCTGCTGAAACCAGTCGGCTGTATTTACAGCTTGTGGTGCTCTGCAGCAAGCCTGGCCTCTGCTCCATGGCAAAATCCTTTTGTGACACAGGATGGTACTGGAGTGTAGATAAAGGCCTGAGGGTTTTATTAGACTAAGTATGAATGATAAAATTGCACTGGCATTCCTGCAGTTGTATAATTTAACATAAGATTCAATTAGTTTTATCCTGCTCCTAAATTTTTAATTTTTCAATATGTTAAACTTGCTCCCCCCCTTCCTTTTCCAAAAAACTTGCTATTGCTTCATGGAAATATTCAGTGATGAGGAGACTGAAAAATATGAACAGCTTTGCAGATGCTAATGGGGCTCTTGGTGTCCACACAAATTGCTGTGTGGGGTCAGGGAAAAAGGAAAGTAGCTGAAGGTTTAACTGAGTGTCTTGGCTCAAGGAAGAATCCCGGTCCTGTTCAGGGGACTTGCAGGCAGGTGCTGCTGCTGGGATGTGCTCAGACAGCCCCCCAGGGGAAAGGTGGTCATCAATGAAAAGGTAAAATGATGCTGAGGTAGACCTTGCTGTCAAAGCAAGAGCAAACGAACTCCAGACCGGGCTACTGGCTGTGCTACTGTCATCCTCTCTACAAGATAAGATGCCCTTTAATGAGGGATGCCTGTTTCTCCCTCTCCTCCTGTTGGAAAGCTTTTCCAGTCTTGCCCTCATCTAACACTTAGACACTTAACTAACCAATGAGTTTGTGCTGGAAATTAAATGAAAAAAGTCCTCTTGTGCCAAAGCTGCTTTTTGTCTTCCACATTGTTGGTGGAGGCAGGGATCATTCCAGCTCTCAATATAAAAATAGGCAGGGTCTGATGCTAGTAATCTCCCTGGTCTATGCAAAGACTGTAATCGTACCCCTGGTCTTTCACTTGCAAACCAAAATGAGCTATTTTTAATCTCCTTTTGTAAGATTAACTAAACATCTACGGTTCTTTGTACCTGTTCCAGTCTGAATGAGATCTTTCCTGAATTGGGATGCCTGGGCTTGTCCTTTTTTTCAGATCCCCTACTGCCTGAGCAATGACACTAATCTCCAGCTTCTCTTGAGCAGACTTTCTGTAATAATTGCGGAAACTCATTAGCCTCTCTTGTGCCCAGTCATATCATCAGCTTGTTCTATCAACAAACACGAAGGTTTTCATCTTCCCAGGGGCTGTTACACTCAAATAGAAACTATTTTTTCCTGTGGGTTAAATTTTTTTTCCTGTCCCTGTTTCAATAATTTCCCTGACATGAATACATGGTTGTTTCAGGATCTCTGCAGGCATGTGGGAGACTTGCAGCCATAAGTACAGTGTGTCTGAGAAGCATCTCTTGCATCTGGGAGGGTGAAGGATATTGGGCCAAATTTGTCAATATTGTCCAGCAATTTGATGCCTCGATAGCACACAGTGGTGTTAATGTTAGTGTCTGGCTGCCCTGCGTGGTAAGAGATTGAAGGATTAATCTGTAGATGCTGGGAAGGTGCCCCCGTGGTGATGCTTCTTCTCTCTCTGTGGGGGTATTTCTACAGACCCTGCAGGTGTCTGGAGAGAAGGTTGGTGTGGGCTTCCCAGCCTTTTCTCTACCTGGTTTAGGAAATGGCTGGTTACCTGACATGGGAATTTGAATGTGTGAAAGTGGATCTGGGTTTTACCACTGTTAACTACTCTTGACTGCTTGGAGACTGTGCTGTTGTCTTTTTGAGAAGAAAAATCAGAAGGCGTTTCTGTCTCTTGTCAGGAAGGTTTTAGAGGAGGCATTGTCATGACCTTAGGGAGCTGTGTGGAGCCGCCTGGGTTTGCATGGTCCAGTCTGCCCCTCTGCACTTCAAGCTGTCACAGTTTAAAGCTATTTAAACACCAGCTATTACAGTTCTCCTGCAAAGTCAAATGAAAAGCAAATATGTTGTACAGTTAGTGTTAGTCAACAGTAGGACTGAGTGATGCTTAATGGGTGAGGTTGCCTCAAACACCCAAAATTGGCCACTCATAGCAAGCTACAGTTTTTTTTTCTTGCGCTGGATGAAGCAACGCATAGGGCATCATCTCTAATCATCAGGTCAATTCCTGTGAAAGAAAATCTGATCAAACCCTTAATTTATCTTCAGTTGATTAGATAGCACCGGCATGTTGAGAAGACACTTATAAAGACCACTTCAACCTTAATAAATCCCAGAGAAAAAGAGATGGTTCTTAATTTTCCAGTTGGCTACGTAGAATTTGTTAAAGCCATATTCTGTGAAAATTGGCTCACCCTAGAGAGCTTCCAGTCAATCATGTTGTGCCTTAACAAAGGGCTTCAGTAAAGCAGCAGATGAGCACTGGAGATATGAATGGCTGAGTGTGGTAGATGGTTTAAAAATCACTTATTAAAGGAATTGTTAGTACCCTTGTGAGTGAGTGATACAGCTGCTTTAGAGCATTCAGTGCTCTCCAGAAAGGAGACCTTGGTATCATGAACAGAAAATACTAATTGATTCAGCCAGGACGGATGTGTTTTGAATCTGCAAATTGCTTTAACTCAGGGTTTATTTAGGGTCTTAACTTATTACTTTTGGGTTTTTTTGTGTTGGCATCTTGCCACCCAAAAGTACAGTGGGGGCTGTGCAAAGTGCCTGGTCCTCATCAATGATGCGAAGACCTACAGATGTCCGAATCTGCTCACAGCTTCCAAAGAGTCAATCCATGTGAGCTGGAGCTGCTCAGAGCACAGTACAAGGCATGGCTATTCTTGTGGACCCTCATTTACAAATAAAGACCCTTTCCACTGCCTTCAGTGAATGGTCTTATTCCTTAATGGAGCAATTAATTTACCAGCAACATGAATGCGTGAGTTCCTCATGATTTTCTTTTGTGGATATCTTGGTATAAATCTGCTTTATACTGCTATTGACTAAGCTGATACTCATATAGAGGGGACTATTGCATAACGAGGGTATTGAGGAAGCACAGTGGGGTGTTTTATGTATGGGGATGATGCATCCACCTTCCACTTGCTGTTCTTGATTCCAGAGCTGCGCAGGGCTGCAGTATTTGTAGAGGAATCCTTTCAATATTTGTTAAAGCTATCTACAGTATTGGGTAGGGCTTCCTTTTCTGTTGAAATAGAGTTACTGAATGTATGCACAGAGATGTTTCCAATAGGATTATTTTATAAAGCAGAAAATAAACTGAAGCACCGCCCAGCTTGAAAAACATACTGGATTTTTCTTGAATTCCTACTCAATATAGAAATTAAGGTTATTCTTAAAGAAAAAGATTTTTTTTTTGCCTTGCAGGGCCAAGTCTGATCTCAGGGCCATTTTTTTCATTGATTTCAAGGAGCACTGGGTCTTAATTTGTAACCACAAACTTTCTACTATATGAACTAGAAGCAGTAATTAAAATATAAATGGACTATTTCTGGGTGGAGACTATGGACTTCAGATACTGTAACTGCTGAAGGGAACATCTTTTAATCAGCTGTAGTTGAGCTTTGTTCCTCTTTAGGACTTGGGGGAAGTGGAAGTTCAGTAAAGAGGAAAATGCAAAATTTAAAAAGCCTTATTGTTGAGGGCAAATATTCTCTTCCCTTCCCTACATTTGTTACCATTCACAGTGCTCTTGGTGAAAGCAGGCGAATGAAGGCTGTTTGCTGTGAGGAGTGGGGTGGATCCATCAGAGCAGATTAGGAAACTGAAGCTGTGGTTTACTTTCCAATTCACTTCTGGTGGCTTGAAAATGAATCCACGTGGAAAAGTTAAGGTAAACCAAATTCCTCTTGATCTAGTGATTTAAAACCAAAGATGAGGAGTACAGGTGAACATCTAAGATAAGAAACATAATACTAAGAAAAATCCCTTGTCAGGACAAGGGGCAATGGGCACAAATTAGAACACAGGAAATTCCACCTGAACGTGAGAAAAAACTTCTTTACTGTGAGAGTGACAGAGCACTGGAACAGGCTGCCCAGAGAGGCTGTGGAATCTCCTTCTCTGGAAATATTCAAAACCCGCCCGGACGCAGTCCTGTGTACCCTGCTCTAGGTGAACCTGCTCAAGCAGGGGGGTTGGACAAGATGATCTTCAGAGGTCCCTTCCAACCCCAACCACTCTGACTCTGAGGTGAACTGCGGCATCGTCTCACTTCTGTCTTCCACAGGTGTGTGGGGAAAAAAATGATGTGAGATGAGCTCTGGCCAAATCCTGGATTTTCATCCTTTCCCACCTTGAGCAAAGCATTCTCAAGGGCAAGCTGGGAGCACTGGAGCATTTTGCCTATACTGCCAGTATCACAATAATGAAAACTTCAAATCATTGCATAACTCCAGGAGAATCGGACTTCTTTCATTAAAAGCAAGTACATTTCTAGCTCTTATGGAGAGAAACCTTGAGCTAAGTATAGCCTAAAGCATTTAAACAGGCGGCAGATGAAAATAATGCAATGGTTGGAGCTTTTTTAGTAATGATTCTTAGGGCTTAATTCATTACTTTAAAGCTCTTGGGGTTGGAAGTCTGAGGACTCCTGGGGTCTGAGGCACATCAATAACAGTAATAAGCTCATCAATCCACAGAGAGGCTAACTGAGAAATGAAGAAAACCAGCTGTGTTCAGTAATGATGGCAGATACGTCACAACTTTTGAGCAGTGCCCTGTCTGCATGTACCTGGGATGCTTTTACCTGGCAAACATGGACCTGAACAGTTCAGCAGCGTATCCGGACCTGGTGCAGGTAGACTGCAATTCTCAATTTCTTCTACATCTCCAGCATGTGCATGTCTTTAAGGAAGGCAGGTATCAAAGATGGTGTTCAGGCCCTTCACAGAGCTCCCCACTTCTATTGTGGCCCTTCGTCTAAATGGAAATGTGGTCCTGGTTTGTGCTCTTGAACCTCCATGTCAGAGCCATCACCTGGGGGTTAAGACATCTTTTGCATACCAAAGGGCTCTGTTGGAGACGCAGGAAAGTCAAATCTCTGGACCTAGAAGATTAATGGCAGGGGTTGTAGCTGCAAATCCATGAATTTTGTTCTTAAAGTAGTAAGGCAATATATCCTGGCTGTCAGGATAGTGGTAATTCAGGCAGGGCTGCTGTTGCTAAACTGGAAAGCTGTTCCTTTCCAGCAAACAGCCTTATGAGATTCCTACTCCCTCCTCATCTGAATGGAGGGGGGGGAAAAAAACCCCAACCCACTCTGTTTAGCAGACGAGTCAGCTTTTCCGCAGTCTGATAAATACTCCAGGCTTGATAGTCTTGCTTCCTCCACAGAAACGCTAGTAGCCATTTGCCAGCTGTTTGCTCTGACCTACAGTCATTGGTGTCTGTCAACACACTGTTTTTCAGAGGTGACAATGTGAGATCTAGCAACAATCAAGTAATCTGCAGCATTGACCGAAGATCTATTAGGCAAACTGAGTGAGGCAAGAGCCAGAGCTAGAAATTGCCTTATGCTTCCAGTCTCAACTGCAAGAGGTGTTTAAAAAAAAAAAAACCTAACAACTTTCAAGTCAGATAAAACAACACTCATAAGCTAGGCTGCCTAGAAACAGCTTATGTGAGAGCATCTATTTGGACTAATGTTGATTGAATTTCAATGAAAATATAGGAGGGAAACAGAGCTGTTAAGTGGGCTTTTATGTGCCTTGTGCATAGGAGCAGGACAACTTTGTGTTCCTCTGGCTAAACTAAATTTCAGATCAGTTTGCCAGGTGAGATTTGTTTGGTGAAGGCTTTGCTGTATGCTGGATAAAGTGGCTGGAGGGCTCTGGCTGGTGCTGCCGTGGCTGGGCTGAGGCTCTGCGGCCAGCTGGGGGGAGCTAGTAGTAGTAGTGGTAGCCCTCCTAGCTGAGGTCCCTTTGCAAGGTGACACATGGTCCTCTGCCTCCTTGACTTCAGCCCACAGGGGCTGTTGCACCCCAGCTAACAGGATTTCATGGATATGGATGAGTACATGTCTTGCGTAGCCACTACCTGCTCCATCTGATGCCTCTTGGCAGTCCTGGTCCCATGCAGAAGGGGTGACCTGGCCCACGTGTGTGCAGCAGAGGTGTCTGTTGGATCTCTGGGAGGTAACATCTGTACATTGTCCAGCCAAAACTTCTGATTGGAAAAAATCTATCCAGGGGAAAGACGTTTGAGCTGTGCTGAGTGTATAGACTTTTTTTGCACATGCCATAAATATTCTGCAGCAAATAGCAGCAGCTATAAAACAAAAATGTATATGATTTCATTATCAGCAAAACACTCATGCTGTCACTTGAATTCTCCTCAATCAGAAACTTTGCCAAACCAGCAATTTTTTTTATTGTTGCGGCCGACAAAGTTTCTTGGAAACAAAATCACACTCCAGAATTAATAAACGCTGATCTGAAGGTTCCCTTTCAAGGGGATGATTTGCTGTGCAGGAATTCAAGTTCTCTTGTTTGTCTGAGGCAGCTTGTTCTCTTCTGAAGCACTACGTTCATCCCTGCACTGCTGTGAGGCAGCACCTGTTCCACCGAGGGTGGCTCCCACCAGGGTCTGGGACACGAGCCGCCACCAAGAGTGGGGTGGCAGTACCTGGCTCTGCATCCAGCTCTGCAAAGTAGCTGGTGCCCTCGGCAGCCTTGCTGCTGGGCACAACTTGCTGTTTGTTCAGCATCTCCTGCAGGAAGGAGGCTCAGGTTCTCACTTTGTCTTTGCCAACAGCTTTGATGCAGTCTAGCGAAGTGGCTTTTCTCCACCTTCTTGCAATGTTTCTTTGCTTTAGGTGGTGGTGGTTAGGATTGAAAAGCCTCTCTGTGTAGGGACTCATATGAGGAAGATGGCAGTACAAACTGAATGCATGTTAGTGCAAAGCATGCTGCTGCAATCTATGTAGACTATGTTTTGGTTTTTTCCAGTTATGTAGTGTGAAGAAGATACAAGAAGCCCAGTGTGTTTCTGGAGCTCAGTGCCTCTCTGAACCCATTCTTTCTGCGCCTCTAAATTCCTTGCACTATCCCCACTAACACATCAGGTACGGGTTTGCCAGCTCAAAGGCAATGGTCTCTTGGATTCTGTGAGCCTAGGGCTGAAAAAGCTATTTTCTGTTTAAATGTGGAGCTGGTGACACATGGCAGTGTGACATGGCAGGAGGCAGAGCATGTTTTTATAGGGCAAGACCCTTAACAAGGGTACCCTCTGCTCTTAAATGTTTTTTGTGACTAAAAAGTAGGCACAATGAAAATATCCAAAAGCCATTGTCCTAGAGGAATGAAGTAGGTTTTTTATTTCCACCCTCTTTCTAAGTTTCTAGCTACGTAAATTGCATTGAAACCTTAATACTCTTTCCCTTCTCTCCCTCTTTTATTAATCCCATTGTTGCTTAAAGAATCTGGAACTGTGAAGAAACTTAATCCAGGAAAGCAAAGGAAAAAACACCACTGGTTTAAATGAGTTAGTTTCCAAGGTGGAAATCAGTGGTGTATCTAAAGAAATGACTCCTCAGCTGTTGCAAAGGAGAGCAGAGACCTTGCTGCTCCAGCTAAGGCATGCTGGTGAGCTTGTGGACAATGTTTGTAGGAGATGTGAGGAAGACTCATCTTCAGGCGGGGTGCAGCACTGTGCAAAGCTCCTATAATAAGCCAGAGCTGCTGCATGGAGAGAGAGGGAGGTATCTCCCAGTTGTTGCAAAGCTAAGACAGACGTTTGTGACTGCAAGTCCCTGCTCTGAGTGCCTTGGCTGATCTCTTGGTTTTCCCTGGTTTCCAGATGAGTTTGCAGGAAAAGCTCCTTCTTGCTCACTCCCCATTCCCAGTTGTGCCCAGGCTGCTCTGTTGGGATCCTGATATGCAAAAAACCCTAGTATTGAACCTGAAAAGCTACTGTTTCCTACTCTATTTGGTGCTGACACTTGAGGTCATTGGCTGTCTTGTGTTAGACCCTTAATGAACTTAAGTTGAATTACCTCTGTCTTTAAGCCAGCTAGGTGTCTCTGCCTGTAATTACATGGCCTGCATCTCTAGCGCACTTGCTGTCCTTACTCATTTTCTCAGCTTTCTTTGAGCCTTTTGCTCTGCATGTTCCCAGGAACTCTGGGTCAGACCAGGACCCCCTGTAAACCAGAACAGTTTGACTTGAGCTGTCTGCTGTGCTGGGTCTTAGACTGGCTGTCCCTCTCTTGTCCCCAGCCTGTGGTTCTAATTAGAGCTACCCTACTCTAATGCCAAATCTGTCTGCCTTGGAGTGGCCTTTTAACCCTTCCTGCTCCCTATCACCTAATAGCTCTGCTGATGTTCTTGTAGCAGATACTCATCCTGGCCAGTGCGGACAAGTCAGTCCAACTCCCTTTTTCCTCAGCTGCCAGCTACTGTCACTCAGATTAACTGCAGAAATCAACTTGCATCAGTAAGGTAAAAAATGAGAAAAATTTGAGGCCAGTCGGCATAGCTGTCCCCGAAACACACATCCCATGTGTTCCCATCTCACAGGCTGATGTCAAGCCCCTCAACTAGCCTATAGATGTGAGCCTCCATCCTTGTGACCCATTACCTGCGGCATGAAGATGGGGGAATTCGAAAGCTGCTCAGCAATGCAGCTGAACTTTAATGGTGTCTCACCTTCTGAGCTACGAGAGCTTGTTCAACAGCTATGGGTAATTTCTTTGGCTTAGATGTGCATTGTAACTCATTTTTGTGAGTATCAGTTGGAGAGCTCTCGAGGTTACGGAGGTACCTCGATAATTCTCATACTTTGAAGTGCAGAGGAAGCATCTTTGATT
The DNA here is from genome assembly GCA_013389945.1 of Fregata magnificens. Taxonomy (NCBI): domain Eukaryota; kingdom Metazoa; phylum Chordata; class Aves; order Suliformes; family Fregatidae; genus Fregata; species Fregata magnificens. Next base: position 95,915 of record WAAD01013180.1, on the reverse strand, counting down.
TCCTATTTTCGCTGATGTCTCCTGTCCCCCTCTTGCTTTCCCTGCCAGATAGCAGGATTGGCTGAACTTAAACTGCTGGGATCAAAGCCTGACAGAGAAGTCTGTTTTCATACAGCAGCTGACTGCAGAGGCTTTGGGCTGGTGTGCTCTGTACAGCGTGAAGGTACCTAACCTTGTGGTTCTCACTTGTACCTTCAAGGACAAGTGAGTTCAAGCTGAGAGAATCACACTGCTGTTGTCACTGCTCCAAGCGCTGGGCTCTGATCTCCCTTATCTGACAGCAATAATGATGGGCCGTGGTGAGCACTGAGGTCCCACCATGAGGCTGGAGTTTCAGGAAGCATACCTTGCACTATAGACTTGGTGCAGATGGAGGCCAGCACATGTTTGCAGGGACCTGAGCTGTGTCCTTGCTAGTCATCTTACCTGTGCTAGCAGGAGCGTCACTATGTCTTGCCATCACACCCTTCTCTTGTGAACGACACAGCCTCTTGCAGAGCCTCCATTGGCAGGAGTGCTCAATGGATCTCAAAATATTTGTTCTCTATCAGCTATATATCAATACCACTCCCCCCCTTTCCCCCAGCATGCAGAGCAAGTGAATCCAGGCTAAAAGTGCCTCATTTCATGGGGCAGTACTGCAAAACCCAAGCTGAACAGCCATGGCCACTTCTGAGCCAGCAGTTTCTTGAGAGCAAGCGCAGGTTTATTTTCTTTGGGTTATCCTCATTTTTCCTCTTTTCTGTTGTATTGCTTCTAAACCCATAGCCTACAGCAGTAGATTAAGAAAACAATTCTACTTGGTGATATGCAGCAGAGCCTCTTGAAAACACACCCATGGAGACAGTAAGCTGATGTCTGTATTTTGCAGAGTAATCTGCACCTAGTGCTTTGGGAGTGCTCTTGGCACTGGCTGTTTGTGTTAATTTGGCATCACTGCTGGAGCCCTAAAATGCCTCAAAGACACAATCCAGCCTCGCAGCTTTCCACCATTCCCTTCTTGCCTCCCTGACTTAAACAGCAGAAACCTGTAACGGTGATGTTTTACATGTGTTGTATTGCAAAGCCTTTTGCAGTGCGTGTCAAGTCATTGGCACCGAATAAGGGCCTGTCCTCAGGGTGGTGAAGCAGGTATATTCTATCTCTCCACCCAGGCAATCACACTGCTTAAGTATGGGTAAGGAGCCTGGGGACATGGGGGTTTAGAGGGCTTCCAAAGGTTTCTGCTGCTGCTTGGGACCACTTCTCCTGCTGTTACAGGCTCTTCCCTCCCTTTGGCTTATCTGTCCTCTCCCCTTACCTAAGTGACTATTAATCTGAGTCTTGTTAGTGCTTCTCTTCCTTTTGCTGAGACTCTTCAGTGGCACTTGCTAGGGCAATATTGCTCCATCTTAAGATCTGGTCTAGTTGATGACGTCCAACCTTGATTCCTCCTTGTCCAGCTTTGACTTGGGGAAGCAATGCCAGGGCAAAACTTCACGTTAGCTAACAGACTGCCGTTGCCCTTCACTGTATGCTGCTACTAACTCCCAAAGAGGTCTGTGCAAAGGATGTTTCTTAAGAGTTGAGCATCAGGATGCTTTCAAGTGTCTGTGTAAGTCAGGGCACAGGCCGTGGCCAAGAAGCATCCACCTGTGAAGTGCAACCCAACCAGTGATTGTGTGGGATGCACACGCTGGAGGCAGATTTAGCAAAAAGACCTTGACTTGGTCAGTTTGTGGCCATGCAGTGAGCCCTGTCCCATTGAGAGACAGGGAGGTGAACCTGGACCCACGTGTGCTCAGCAGCCATCCCTGGTGCGTGTGGGGATGGGAGGGGCAGCAAGGCGACCCCTTTGGGTACCCCACAAGGGAAGATGAACCCTGGACCTCTGCATATGTAACTTCTTTTCCATCCTTTAAAAGCTCTTTGGAACAGTAATGTTGCTCAAGAAATGTCTTTCCTAATGTTGGCATTAATCTGAAGGAAATACTAGCTTACATCTCCCAATAGTGGATTTTAATTTTAAGAAATACTGTACTTCAGCCTATTAGAAGTGTTGTTGGGATACAAAACAAAAATTAATTCCAGTGAAACTTACTGAATAAGCATTATTTTAAGTGCATTAAATGTGATATAAATTATTTTCGAGAAAGCTTTAATTGAGAAAGGAACTGGAGACTTTTAACTGCTTATCTGCCTGTCTTGGCCAATTATTCACTGTAGCCAGTGTTAAAAAGGATTACATTCAATATCTTTCCACTGAAACAAGATAAACATGCAGAAAATGAAGAGCCTTGGAATATCCTTGCCTTAAATTTCAGAGAAGCTTCTCATCTGTTAAGGTAGAGCTGGGGATACTCCTGGAGTATGTGGTAACCTCATTCAAAGCCTTTGAAGTCAGTAGGGCTGGGTTGTGAGAACATCTGTTAAGTACTACCATGGTCTGCCTTGTGTGCCTGAAGCATTTGCTTGAGCATCAAAGTCAGTATTTGATCAAGGAAGAATTTTGTCATCTTGTCTTGTATAGGACCTCTCTGTCAACACTGACAAGACCTTGTACCACTCCACAAGTAATGCTAAACTGAGGAGGCATTTTGTTGCTCTTGGGCTGAGCCTGGGGAATTTGTTGGACTTGAGGGCACCCAATACTACCTTCTTCCAACTTAATCTCCAAGATTTCTGGAAAGATTTCCAAATGCACTTCTCAAATCCATGAAACCCTTTCTGAAAAACCTTTTCCCAGTTTAAAGAGCTGTGAAGCATTTTAAGGACAACATCTCTTAATTTCAAATATTACAGGGGCTTAAATCCTCCTCCCACTCATTCCTTGTGCTGTATTTTCTGCAAAGCAATTATCAACCTTTGCTAATTTTTATCAGCATTATTAAATCCTTGTAGTCTTAAGTAGATCTTACATTGACCCAAATGGTGAATACTCTTAATATTTAAACCCTCTCGCAGTTTTAAACTCCGGTCCTATTGTAAACTCAGAACATGTCTGTGCTCCCTTGATTGCAGATTTTGCACCAGGAATGATTTGCTGGTACCTCTGCAGTGCTCTTAGCTGAGCTATTTTGTAGCGCCATGGGGACCCAGCCCTCATGGGTGGTGTCATGGGCTTTCTTCAAGACTCAGCATGGGTCTCCAGTGCTTGGGGCAAGCAGACACAGTCAATGTAGACAAGTGACCTGCTCCTGTTGAAAAGCATGTGAGGCTCCTGCTCTCCAAACTGATTCTGTCACAATTTTTTTGCCAGGCTTCTCATCAGCACGATGTGCTGAGTCAGAAAAATGTAATTCACCATATATTAGGAAGAATAAGCAATTATCCCTTGTCAATTAAGCCTTCAATCAGTGCATATAAACAGCTGGTGATGCAGAACAGTCTTCACTTAAAATTAGAGAACCTTTTTGGAGAGCTTGTTCATTTCCATACATTTACCAAATTTTCTTCCTATAAAAATATCATGTCGTCTTTAAAAAAAAAAAAAAATCTGTGACTTAATCCTCTTGGTCTCCAGGGCAAATGATGTATTTTTAGGAGTGAGTAATTAGTGAACATGTGGAAGGGGGGATTTTAAAGCTGCTCTGAAAAGAGCGTTGTCACTTGAAATGTTCAGGCAGTGGTTGCTGTTTATTATGCATCGCTAGCTGTTTCTAGCTTGGACGGACAAGGCTGGGCTCCTGAACTACAAGCGCTGAGCACTCACCTGCCGGCTTTGCTGTGGGAGCCTGATGCACGGGAACTAACTGCAGGCAGACCCCGGGAGGGAGCAGCATTCATGGTGTGTGTGGGGTGGTGCTCCTTGGTGAGCACGGCTAATTAGCCATTATAAGGTGAAATGTAGCATTAATTTTGGCTTTAATTTTATTTAATAGTTCATAACACTTAATCTCAATATTTAACTAGCTTAAATAGAATGAACATCTTGTGCACTTTTTATATTAATTGGCAATATTTTGCTGCTGACTGCTCCTGTGCTCTTAGTCCTCCTAAATCTTTCCCTTGACCTTAACTGATGCTCTCCAGGCTTTCTGCTGTGACACAACCGAAACAGGTTATTTCTCTCTGCTGTTCGTTTACCACCTTTGAATAGAGAATATTCACCAAATAGTGGGGAAATGATAGCTGAGTCACTGGTGATGCCTCCTCAGATGGCTGCGTGGTCTGGAGAGGTGTATGGTCAGCCAGGCACCAGACGCCTGCAAAATCTTTGGGGAGAATTTTTTCCCTTTCCGTTGAATGGCAATGCACAATTTTACTTGCAGACAACAAGTATTTCCAAACATAAATGCTTTGGACCACCTGAGGCCAAGTACAGGCTGCAATTCCAAGGAGAGGAAAACTGCAGATCTTTTCCATGACTAATATGCTTCATTTACCAGAAGAAGTTGAATTTATTTTGCTTTGCTAAATTGCCACTGTTTTAGGCCAAAATGGACTTTACCAAGGAGTGGAACAAATGACACCATTTTGAGGGTACGTGCAATGGATGGCTTGGGACATGATTGGCTTTTGGGAAGAGGCAAAAGCAAACGAACAGCTCTCGGAGTCTATTTTGTGGAGAAAATGCCCTCAACCCTCGCCCCCAGTATGGCAGTAATTCTTCTCCACCAGCACAGCTGAGCAAGGATCATTTTTCTCCTCTTGAGGGAGGACAGGTGGAACAGCAGCAAAAAAACCCCTGTGCACTGTCTTCTGTCTGATTAAATTTTAGTCAGAGAACTTCCTTCTGTCCACAGCCTCTCTTCCCTACCGCTCATAAAATGAACGGAGTACAGTAATTCATCCAGGCTGTGTTCCCCTTAATAGAGTGCATCGTATTAGAGGGTCTAATAGGTACTGGGAGCACTTTTATATAACTCATCAGTATGCTTATGGAGTGCATTTTCCCCTCACCTTTCTCCAGGGTATTCGTAAAAGTATGGATCCGCAGTCTGTGCTCATCGTTAAACCGGAGGTAGTACGTATTATTGCTTCTCATGGGATTGCAAAAGTACAGGCTGTGTAAACTCATTTGCACCAGCCGGAGGTTAGAGGCCTGTATCTAAACTTCATCTTATCACTGGAGTTAACTTATGGTGATAGGTGCTGATAGCAGAATGATTGATTGACTGAGGTAAACTTGTGCACTGAGGGGTATAGGTAGAGAAGGAAGATGTCCATCTCATGAATCACATGAATGCATGTTCTATGTGTTGGGATCAACTGCTGCTGCTCTGCTTATCAGGACGAATAGAAATTTGAAGCTACGTCAAGCAAAACCAGAATTATTCTTGTCTCTGTCACTGCTGCTCCTTGTCTTGGCTGGGTCAGCCTATATCAAGCATGGGACTTGCATGGGTTGGGATGTGGAGGGGCTGTGCCTGGAGGGCTCCCTGGGGTGGGACGTGTTTTCTCCAGCAAAATCCAGTGTGTGCAGAGCTGCTCCATGCTGCTCTCAGTATGGGGGATCGCAGGGTCTCACCCATTCTGCCCTTGTCATGCTCCTGCATCATCAGTCGCTCTGCATTAGCACTATGCTGGGATGACTCTCCAACAGCCCCGGTCTTGCTTTCTTCTCTTGCCAGAGGAAGATCACGTGTGCGGAGGCGTGCATTCCTCTTGCTGCAAAATGAGTGCTCCTCATCAGTCAAGTCCTGTGCAGCACATGGGCAAATAATACCCAAAAAACTGTCTGAGGCTCCAATAATGCTACTACTGAACAATAAAGTGTGCATTTTTCTTGGCTGTGCTCTGCAGACAGGGAAACTGGGCAAACCCTCATAATTCCTACAGCAGTGATGGTACGCCCTATGGCAGTGGGGAGGTGTTGGTGGTACCTCTTCCTCCTGCTCTCTCCTCCAAGAGTTTTCAGCTCATGAACAGAAACACTTAAAGCCACGTACTGACTTGCAGAGTAAAATGATTCATTACTCCTCCCTGGCCTATGAGTGAGCCCTACAGGAGCGACCGATGCCATCATCCTCCATCCTGGTGTGTTGCTGAAGAGCTTAGCAACGCTGGTCCTCAGTGCTTGGAGCACCTCTGAAGCTAAGTTCACGGTGAGCTCAGCTCTTGGCAAGGGAACAGAATGGCCCCTGAGTGGGAGAAGCATGGACCGTGCCAGCTGAAGCTGTTTGTTCTCCATGGGAAGCAGTGTTAACAGAAATTGAAATTTATAAAACCCTGCTATGCAATTATTTAAGTATATATTAGTCTCTCCCCTTTTCTGCCTCTTTTATGGGTTGATGCAGTCCCTGCTCTGCTTGGACTCGAGGGGAACCAGGTAACCACTACCATCTGTAATAATGCTAGGAACAATAAGAGGAGCAACTGCAGTTTAGCAATTGTTAATTATGTTCTTTATTGAATTTTGTTATAGCTGTGCAATTAAGCTCAGCATAGTACGTTACAGCTAATGTGTTAAGAAATCTAGTGAACCAAAACAAACATATCCATACCTGATCTGACAAACTTATTTTCCACCAAAGTTAATTAAAGAAGAGGATTCCTCCTGACTTAAATGTTCTCTTGCCTTGCACCTTAAAAACAGCTAATTTTAAGCTAATTGGATTGTTAACCATTCTCAACAGAGAGCAATTCTGACTGCAGGGGTTTCCCAAACACATGGGGACATAGTGGGCACCATGCAGGTTAAGCAGGACTGAGCCTGGCGCAGGGCAGCAGGACAGGGTATATTTTGATGTATAGATCAGGCGGTGACGGGGAGGCTGGTTCTCTGAAGCCAGGAGCTGAGATGCCCAAAGAAAACCCTGGGGGATCTTGCCTTGGGTGAGCTCAGCCCTAACCTGGAGGCCGTCAGTTGTCTGTGGACTATTGCATTTTTTTGTCTTCATATTGGGGGAATTCTGCAGCCTCTGCAATACCATTCAATTTAGCAGGCACGCTGGTTTTTGACAGCAATGTCTCTTTCAGGTGTATGTTATTGCAGGGTGGTTGTGCTGTGGGAACTGTTGTATTGAGGTGGAGCTAGTTTCACAGTGTTCAGCAAATTCTGCAAACTCTTTAAATGTTCATATGTCTAGAGAAGGAGGTTTGCAATATCTGTATTAGGGTAAAAGAAGCAGTGAGGAAGGCTTCCAGGCAAGTATGTTCCTTCCTATCTGGCTTTTTCTTTTTTCTAACGACATCAATGTTCCAATAAAATATAGCGCTTCTTCCTAGAAGCCTTGTGTCTCACTTATACTCACAGACCAGAGGACATTGATTTCCTTAAATCCTCGGAAGGGCAGATGTGCCCAAAAAGGTGATGAGTAGAGGCAGCATTCAACACCAGCACCTGAGCTGCCCCAGTGCTGCTCAGCTCAGTGGGAGGATGGGCATGGGGGAAGCGAAGGCTGTGTCCTAAGGGGAGGGGAAAAAACACCCTTAGGCAGGCTTTTTCAGTGCTGCTCTTGTGACAGTTGCTGTGGGTTTGGGGTGGCTGAGCCCCAGGAGGTGCCGGGGCTCTGTTGCCCTGCAGCTCAGCAGCACAAGCATCTTCTCCCTGTGCCAGCACTGCAGCCCATCCTCCTGCTGCATGGTGGGCACGGGGGCCTGTGGGCAGCAAATTGCTGATTACATGCAGGATATGAAGAAAACTGGAGTTTTAATTGTGGGTGTTTTGTTAGTGATCCCATAAGTTTCACTGAGGCTTATGGCTGTGTGCTCTCTGCAGGACTGTGAGGCTCCAGCTGGACCAGACACTCGAGAGGGCATCTGGGAGACCAGGGAGCAGCCGAGCAAGCTGCTGTTGTATCAGAAACAAAGCATTCTCTTTCATCTCTTAAAAGAAGGCTTTTGGTGAAAGCTATCACAGTTTTTCAATGGAAATATTTCAAGGCATCCCTTTATATGGATGAGCAGAAATAAAAAAATACTGATTACCAAGGTTATGTATTGCCTTTTCCTGTAACTATCATTTCAGTTAAATATAAACTGTTAGGACAAGATGCTCATATTCTTCCCCAAAGCTAATAGTAGTAAGAGAATAATTGAGAGAAATAGTAAGAGATCGGTTTATAAACTGTATCAGGTTTTATGTCTTTTTGAAATCTTATATTTAACTTTCTGCAAATATAACTTAATTGTCTTCTATAAATTTCTGACCATCTCTGATCTTTCCCAGAGACCTTCTGAGACAGTGACTTAAATGTTTGTGAGCAAGCTTTGTTTTCTAAAGACCACTGAAGAGGTACTGTCAGTTCTGTCATTTTGTCCAGCTTAATACTGCAATCTCTTTAAAAGCTGTTATTGTGTCTGCCACCTGTTAAGTGATATTTTTTAATAGTGAGAAAACTGTTTACTTATGTTTGAATCTAAGACTAAAAACTTTATTCAATTACCTTCTGAATGGTACCTCAGTATGATCTGATGATATACGTGTAATAATGCAAACTGATTTGATTTTCTCTGACTGAGATATTCATCACAGGATGTGAAAAACTAAAATATTCTTCAGCAGTAAATTAATATTCTTCCCCCTCTCATAAAAGATCAAATGCTTGTGGTATTCATGTATTTTAAGCTTGTTAAGATTCAAATTGTGGATGGTCTTGTAAAGTTTTCTATTGCCCTTTGTGAGGAATAGCTGTTTATTCATTATTTCTGTAATGAAAAGTGAGCTCTGGCTCATCGACACTGATTTCCATTTCACAATGTCTGAACCTCTGGTTTCAGGGAGGGCAGAGCTGTGAGTCGGTGCATAGCTGAGCCTCTATAAAACAGTTAAACCCCAAATTACATCAGGACCGGACCTTCTGTCTCCTTTTGGAAAGCCAACTTCTAATTTTAACTGCTGTTGCTCTTTGCAGGTGCTTTCCCAGGCTGGTTGAGCACCTTCCCACCCTGCTCCCAGCCTCCTCCCTGCTTTCTTCGCTGTACCCAGAGGCTGCAAGACATACCACAGAAAGTGCAATTAAACTAAATTATCTTTAGCATCCTTGAGTGAGTGATGCCCTGTAAAGCCTGGTTTGGCCATACTGCTCACATCTTGACTGTATTGTTCCCGTCTGGTCTGTGCAGCAGAGGATGGAGATATTAAAGCACAAAGACACGTGTGTTTCAGGACGGTAGGAGATCCAGCTAAGGCTGCTTGGTGTGGGACTTGTCTCTTCTGTAATCTCTCTGATCGCTTGCATGCTGCTGGCTGTTCCTGCAAATAGCTGCCGAACCTGAGATCGGGATGCTTTTGATTAGAGCATGCTGGGATGGAGACAGAATGTGCCTGCCTGATGTTTCCAAAATAAGAAACCTTCCTAGTGCTGCCCCGTTATGGCCTTGAGATGGGAAAATTATGCATTGGCTTTCTTGGGAATTTTCATATTGTTTTTCCTCTACAGCACTTGAATCAATTCCATTTAATAACCTTACTTGGGGTGGGTTTGGGGGGGAAGTTTGTGCGATGTAATGCAGCCCGATTTGAATTTTATAGCAGTTTAGTACCACTTGGTGTGTGCAGCCTTTCCTGATTTTATTTCTGTAATAGCCATACAGACACTGTCATGCTGCCAGAGTATCTGCTACTTTGTTAATGGAGGGAAAATTGTGCCTTCTAGGCACTGGCTTGTGATTGTGGAGCTGAAGAGCCGCTGTGCCTGGGGAAAACCCAGGGTGGGAGCGTGCTCCTGCAAGGCAAGGAGGAGGTGCGTTGGTGGAAAGGTCTCCCAAGCGGCAAAACAGCTATGGTCCAGACCAATGTCATTCATGTTTGGTATTGGACTTGCCCAGCATGGCCCAGGGAAGTTGTGTGTTGGGCTTTTCCTCAGTAGATTGGTGTTGGGTTTGACTGGTGCCAGCACAGTATTAATAGCCATAAATAAACACTAAGTTTTCCTGTCTGATGGCAGGAGAATGGTCCAAGCCCTTTCCTTTGCCAATGGGTGTCTTTTTCTAAACTACACTCATAGCAGATTTCAAGGGGTTCCCTCTCAGTTATGGAGAACAGGCTTAAATGCTGCAAAACATCACTGACCTGAGTCCAGCTGTGGTGGGGGCCAATGCTGCTGGTCCTCGTGGTGCAGATGGTTTGCCACGTGCTTGATGTCCATCTTCGGTGCCCCAGCAGTATACACAGCTCAAAGCTGGCCACAAAGTATCTGGATCTCCTCTTTGTCAGCATGAAGCAAACTTCACGTTTTGTCACTTGCAGTGATGTGACTGAGCTTGCAGAGAAGACAGAGGATGGACTGAAACCATGTGAAGAAACAAAGCTGTTCTGCAGCTGTGGAGAGAACTGCAGGCTTGGGGAGCATCAGAAACTGGATGTTTTATGACACAAAATTTCCACAGAACTTTTCTAAAACTAAGGGCATTTACACCACTGTTCTTGTCTACTTCAAAGGTCAATAAATTTTTAGATTTCCTGAAAAAAGCTTATTCTGTATGGAGGTTTATTAAGTACCTGAGATGTGAGAATTGAATTTCACCAACCATAGAAACCCAGCAGTGGCTTTAACTTTTTAAGGTTAGTCTAAGATAAAAGATGGGAGGGCAAAAACATAATGTGGAGAAAATGTTTTGTTGGCAATCAGTCTGTGCCAGGTGGGATGCAGCTATCAGCTGGTGAATGCTGGACTGGGACTTGTGTGTGTCACCAGGAAGGACCTGTTGGCTGTTTATTTTCAGCCAAACACAAGCTGAGGGGATTTTTGGTTGGTGGTTTTTGGTTTTTTTAGAACAGTATTACTGACCTCAAGGAGGTAGCTTTATAGCTATGGCTGGAAAGGACATCATGCATGTCTGAGTGATGGGTGGCATTCAAATTTTCCAAAATGTGAGCAATGAAGCGGTGCATACATCCTTAATGGGCACCTCGCTGCTCTCATCTGTAACCCTATGCAAAGGTTTTGGGTAACTTCTGGCAGAAATTCCTGACTTGCTTTATTTTAGGACTGACTTTCTCTTTTTCATCCTACCTCTCATTTGGTGTTTCGTGTGTACTCTGAGATGGGCTAATGTCCTCCCTTTCCAGACGATGAGCTCTCATGTCAGACCACAGGTGCTCATTAATGTCTAAATGCATGACTCTGAATTTAGAGATTTTTTTTTTTTAATCCTACTTTATTAATTCAGTCCTGAAGGTTACTCTGTGGCCCCTGTGCAGTGAAGCCCAGCCTTGTTGGAGCTGGTCTTGCCCACCCAGGTTGCCATCAGAGTTCACAGTTGTCCTGCCTGAGCCAGCACTGGCACTGAAAGTGCAAGAGAAGGTTGTCCTCGAGCTCAGTCCAGGAGAGCCGAGCCTCCTGCAGGACCGATATCCCCTCTCTGCGTATCCTGGTCATCTCCTTGGCGAGTTCCTGACCTGCTACTAATTCTTGTAGCACCCTCTCTTTTTTTCTAGTTCCAACTAGCAATTTCCCATGCAGTTTTATTACCAAGTTCCTTACAGGTGTCCAAATAGATTAGACATACCACATTTCCCCTGTTGAAAACCAGTTATGTTTTTAAAGAAATATATTGGATTCAGTCTGGCATGAGCTTCCCTTTGCAAACCTGTGCTACATTTTATACCGCTTTCCATTAAGCACTGTATCTTTTAATTATTGTTTCCTTCATAACTTGTTCAGGAAATCTTGCACACTGTTGCAAGTCAGATTAATGGGCTTCTGTTAAACACAGTTTTACATTTGCTGTTCCCTGGCATACACTGCCATTTATGCCTTGATAGATTTATTTTTTTTTAATTGTCATTATCCTCAGGAATTACCCAGTCCCCCTAACTTGAGTGCATTAAGCTCTGGGTTTTACTTCCACTTCAGATGGGGGTGATTTCCATTTCTATTAACTCATTCTTATTAGTCATCCTATTTGTGTCCCAGAGCTCAAAATCCACCTTTTTGAGCACAAATTGAAGTTAAGTGTTCATGTAGGTTTGGGACTGTACCCAGTTATTTTTTTTTTATTCCATTCCTACTGTTCAAGAGCTCCCTCATGGTGGGTGCTGCATTGAAGAGACCTCAGTCTGAGATGGTGGCCCGTGGAGGTTGTGCAGAGAAGAGTACAAGAGAAGCAGAGCATGCAGTGACTCTTCCCTGCTATAATCTTCTAGTCTTTAGTGATTTGCTTGGAACCTGCTTGCTGCCACAATGAGCCCTGTGCCTTTTTTTGGTGTCTGCTTTATATGCCCAACAGCATCTCGATGCTTGTTCTAGTTTGTTTGGGCAGCAGTGTTTCTATTACCCTAGGGCTGGCTTTGGATCCTGCCAAAGTCGTCTGGATCCTGAAGGCTCTTGCTCAGCATCTTTGTATTATCATGCACATTTCTTGGTTGTTTCTCACCGGTGGGGTTAAATTCCCTTGCCAAGCTGAGCTTTTGTTAACTCTATCACCGCCTTGAACATGCTTCTTGCAACATCTCTGGACTTTTTCTTCACTTCCCCTCTCTGTGCTTGGGGACCTTAGCCCTGCTTCGAGTGGGGAAAAGCAATGCTCTGGGAATCCACCTGCCCCTTGAAAAGTGATGTTTGAGATGCAGGAAATTCCCAGGTCTGCTGTGACATTAGTATCACTTTACATCTTGCATTTATTTTCTCCCTTTTATTTTGATGTCTTCTCTTATTAGCCTATGCAGGGCACTTCAAACCTCTGCAAGCAGCAATCCCCACCCATTTCCACTGATTAGACTGAACGGATGAGTGACATGGTGTAGTGAAATGCATTCTTTCTTCTGATTAATAGTTCTCAACAGCTTTCTTAAGCCCCCATACCATACACACAGTGTGCTTTCATACTCCTTCCTACAAATCATTACTTGAATGATGAAGCAGGAGATGCCACATGGGAGCAGTAAGTTCAGAGGAGTAAGAGGATGGAAGTGTCCCCGAGGAAGGCTGGTAAATGGGATGCGCTCAGGGAAGGGGAGGAGGGAGGGGAAAACAGACCCCTCCTGCCAGGACTTTCTGTGGGTTGCTGTTGTGGGAGGTAAAGAAGTAGTTTAGAAAAACCCAGCACCCACTGGAGTATTGAGAGCAGGACATTTTCTGATTAACCAGAGTTTCTCGGTCCCCATGCTTGGCCAGAAGACAAGTTTCTGTTAGAAGAGGAGCTGGCACTCAGCCTCGGAGCTGAGCAAGAAATGGCTTTGGGGTTTCACCAGGGAGAAGAAGAGGAAGAAAACCGCCATCCTTCCTGATCTGATATTCAGCGCAGCTTGTTTTGTGTTTAACACACTCTGGGAGATGCTGTTCACTCCACGCTGCTGTTATTTGCTTTATAGTTATCATTTATTTCTATATATGCTATCTAAACTGCTCCCGCCCTGGGCACAAGTACAAGACATTTTAGAAAGGGAGGAGGATAATCTAAACTGTCTGGGCATTTCTGAGCAGGGAATGGCCTTGAGGTGACAGCAGAGGTTTGCTGGGTATGGGGAGCGGGATGGATCCAGAGGCAGGAGCCCTGGGGCTACAGCCCACCTCCTGCATTCCCCCTTTTCTGAGCACCAGGGGGAAACCTGGCCCTGATGGAAACGCAAAGACCTTCACTATGTCTCCTTGCAGTGATCCCTTTCTGCTGGGGTTTGGTCCTGTGTATATTGACTTGCAGCTCTTATTCCTTATCAGGCATGAGACTTTGCAGGCTGCCTTCCCAGTGCCAGGCTGAGGTTTGTTAGCAAGGGCAGGGAGGCACCCGGGCCCAGCTGTGGACACATAGCAATGCGACCTCTAACGATGCAATTATTGACCAAGATGCTGGGCTTTGCAATAACTCTTCAGAGGCCTGACTCCAGCTGAGAAAGAGGCCAAAATCTCCCATCAGACATATCTGAACCATCTGGGAAAGGGCTGAGGCTGAGCCTGGGGAGAGAATTTAGCTTCCCTCTGCCCCCGCCTTAAAGAAACTCCTTGAAACTCTCCAGTGAAGGCTTGCTCTGGATGTCCTCTAGGTAAGACCTTTTCTTGTGTGAAGGAAAGCTTTGCTGTTGCTACATCTCTCTCTTTGGGTGGTTTTGGTGGATGCTTCTGAGGCCCAGTCTAGACACGTTATTGCATTTAGTGAAAAAACCAATTTTTCTTAACAGCAGTTTAAAAGATGGTCTTGGCTAATGTAGTTTGCTGCTCACTGTGGCAAAGAGGGTAGCATTGCTTAAAGAAGACAAAAATTTCAATTTTGTATAAGGCTGAAATCTGCCCTGGAAGAAATGTGTTTGCAAGTCTTTTTTTTTTTTTCTTCTTTTTTTTTTTTCTTTTATATGGGAAAACAGGAGAATGCAGCTTGAAAGAGTCCAAAGTCTCGTGCTTACAGGCTTTTTCTGTGATCAAAAGCAAGTCCTTTCAGCTCCTTATCTGCTCTATATCTAAGCCCCATTTGCATTGATGTGGCTGTGCAGTGCCCCAAAATATGTTTTTATTGGTATTTGCAAATAATTAATTATGGGGTTTCTTGATGTTATTGCATATGTTAAAATCTTTTAGGTTAAGGGAGAGCATCGAGTTTCATAGCAGTGTTAATTAAGAGAAGAGGAAAGAAAATTGCAATAAGTAGAAAATTGTGCTAGCAGCCTTCTGGGGGTGGATCTGTTCTCAGTGACAGCAGCATGTGTGGGCCACTGGAAGGGTTGAAGAGCCAAAATAAGCAGGACTGTAGGTCTTTCTGTGCTCAACAGAATAATAGTAAAATATATGATTGCAAAACACTAGCTTGAAACTGCTTGTAGTGCTTTGTTAACAACAGTTTGTCTGCACGTGGAGGGTTTTTCCTATTACAGCTGGGGGGGTTATGATGAAAGGACACTTTTTTATTAAAAAAAAAAAAAAAAAAAAAAAAGTGGCCCTAGTCTAGCTCAGAATTTTTTTTGTACAGGAAAAAAAACCCCCAAACCTCTGCTTGCTGGATCTGCTGAATTGAGGATGCTGGGGAAGTTGTGCACGAGGAGGATGGGTATACAAATTGCCTTGATGAGATTGCTTGGACAGAATAACATTGAAACAAGTCCCTGAGCAAAACATTACTTAAATACATGTAAACAAAAACTGCAGAGGGTTGAAAACTGAATGCAACCCTGTGATGTTAGCACTAGGTTGGAATAACGCTGTGGGTTGTCATGCTTCCTGAGCACTCCCCTCTGGACCTACCTGCCTGGAAACACCGCTATCTTTTTACTGCTGTAAGTGCAGGGATAATTCATCAGTGTGTTTTTCTTTCTTTTTTTTCTTAAACATCGCTAACCCTGCAAATTAAAAAGGGACCCATGAGTAATTAGGCTTTTCTTTTTCCTTTGTTAAGTGAATAAGTGATGATGACAGCTGAAAAATGCACGTGTTTTTTCTGTCTGAGTCTACAGACCTTGAAGGTCCCTGAGTGCAGGAGAAAATGTTCTGAGACATAGATTTTCTTGGATTCCCCACAGAATATTTTTCTCTGGCTTTTCAATTGTCTCTGTCTACACAAGTTATAAATCTAGTTCAGTAGAAGCAAGAAAATTTTTAATGGAATTTTTTGTTAAAACTAATTAAACATCTGCCTCCCTCATCACCATAAACGGACAGAAGATTAACTACAAAATAATGGCCAACTTGGAATCTGAACAAGGAGTTTTGGAAGACTTAATAACTTGCATTCGCCTTCTGCTTTATCAGTTACTGTGTTTTCTGGCTGTTACAGGAAATTACTGGCAACTTAGGTTTCCTTGGTCACTTGTAAATGGCCTGTAGAACAGACCTTACATTGGCAAACACTCAAGCAATGGAAACTAATTGATTAGGACCACCATCTCCAAGAGTGATTTTTATTCCCTTAATTGTGTCTTCATCATCTGCAGTTTGCAGACGAGTCTTGACTTCACGCATCATGGTTCTGTCAAAAATCGCACCATCTGTTATGGAAATGCTGGGAGATGCTTGACAAATTTGGATCAGACTCCTTTATTTCTCTCTGACATTTTGTTGTAGGCAAGGCCTAATTAGGTTTTGAGAGCGATCACCGTTCCTGTGGATGATGTCTTCCCTCAAGAGATGTTCACAAACCACTCTGCCCCATTAGGCTCTTAGTATGAACAACACGAAGCTCTTGCATTTCACTCCACCTTCTTGGCTATTCCTGCTGTTTGCTCCCTAATCCATATTGGTTACTTGTCTTTGGTACTCTTGAGTTGAAACTTGGTATTGAGTTGTCTTCAAAGCAGGCTGAGCTGGCAAATGGGTGGGCTTCTCTGGGAGATGGTCCGGACCTAACACTGGCTCCGTTCTCACTTCTCTGCTTTCACACTCCTCATTCCCATTTGATCCTTGGGAAGGGGTTGCTGACTGTCCCCTGAGCCCCGAATCTGAACTGATCTACACTTGCTTGTTTTAATTCCCGGCTAGCACCACACTTGTCCCTTCCCCTGCTTTTAGACATCTGCAGAAGATGCTGTTCCTCTAGAGCCTGGCACCTGGGGGTTATGGTTTGTGGCTGGATGTAAAATGCTGACAGAGTAGTGTCCTCTGGTTTTGTTAATGGTGAAATTTTATACCAACATGGAATGGAAAATCAGGCTTCTCCTTGTTCAGCAGCACCAGGACACCCGGCTGACAGCAGACCTCTGCTTCTGGGCTGATGCAGGGGTGTAGGCAGCCTTGTTTTCCAAAAGATGGCAAAAGAGGGTCAGTCTGCGTTGCCTTCCACAGCGAGAAGGATAAATAACTGTAAAAACATCCTTCTTGGCAGTGAGGAGAGCTGATGGCTGGGGAGTAGGAATTCCCCAAAATTCCTCCCAGAACGACAGTGCTTTGCACCTGGCCCAGCGGTTGGAAAGGCTGTGAATTAACTGTTGCTTGGTGGCTTGTGGACGAGGGTGTTTCACTCTCCCAGACCCAGATCTCAATTAAAAGCACCTCCCTCTGCTTCAGCTGGCCTGGGCCAAGGGGAGCTGCTCTGCCAGGAGGCTACAAGAAATGCTGGTACCAGGTTTTGTCTGCGAGCTGCTAAACTCCCTGTTTGTCCTTGATACGGGCAAGCACCAGCAATCTTATTTACATCTGCTGAACTGCAGATGAGCTCTGTGGGCTTGGGACACCTTCTTCCCTTCAAGTTATTGCACATTTTGGGTTGACCCTCATTTGCTGACCTTTCTCAGAAAGAAGTAGCATGTGTCCCCATCTGGTCACAGCATCAAGGGACAGATGGGAGGTCAATAGTTTCCCTGTTGGGGATCCACTGCCCAGATGTAGAGCCCATGGAGACACTCCTCCCTCCGAAGCTGGGAGTATGTGGCTTTTTTCCTTCCCATAGTGTCCTATGATCTTGGGAATAGGGAAAAAGTTCACTCCTGCCTCCTTCCCTGTCTGCTCACCCTGTCGCGGTGCTGGGGACAGAGAAGAGGACTTGGCCGTGCCAGTCAGTACCTGTGACCCAAACAGGACCTGTGAGCTGGTCCTCGTGCTGCCCAACAAGGGACAGGTAACTCCAGCCCCTGAGAAGCGCTTGGGCTCTTGTGGATAGTGGGAATGCCTTGGGATGACAGCTAAGTTTCTTCAGTCAGCATTTCTGTTCACCTTTTATATTGGTTTTAATTGTTCAGCATGTTCATTTAGTATTTTCAGTCCTTTTAGTCTGTCCTGGTTTCCGTTGTGGAAGTACTTCAAGTAATTTGGCAAGAAATCCATGAGTGCATTGGCTTGATATTCTCCAATGTTTAATATTTTGATGTAGCTTTTTTATTTCCTTTTTCATGTTTCTTTTTGTCTTTTGGCACCTCAACCTTCATTTGTTAAAGAAAGAAACCTTCAAAAACAAAGAATATTTCTTGTTTATAAAAGCGTGAATAAATGAACGTGAGCTCTGTGATTAATGTGCCTTTATACAGTCTATCGTCGTAGAAGGGGGGAAAAAATGCTTTGTACTTGTTTTCTAGAGTGCGTGCAGGGAGCTGGAGAGAGTGTCCAGTATTTTGGGAGAAGGTAACAGAAATAAAAGGATGAGGATGCTCTGAATGTAGAAGCAGCTTATTACAAAAAAAAAAAAAATCATCACTAGGCTTTAAATTTAATGAGCCTGAGGCTTGTGCAGGGCAGAGGCTTTTCCCTCTATCATTCAACAGAGCTGTCATCTTTCAAACTGAAATTGCGGTTACAAGCCACGAGGGTCGAGATGTAACTCCTGCTGCTTCACCACCAGCATGGTTTGGTCCCACTGTGCTGGTGGACGGGCACCCAATGGCACTGATGTCCGTAGTCATTTTGGTACAGAAGCAAGGCAGTGAATCCATGTGGAAATCACTTTCCCCTCCAGGTGGTACCTCTGTGTCCACTGGAAGCACCAGGAGGATGCTCCAGGGACTTGAGAGTGTCTCCTCCCATGGGAATTTAGCTGCCCCAAGTACTTAGGCTGGCACTTGCCCTCCAAAGGCCTGAGCTCTGTGAGCAAGCAAAAACAAAACAGAAAGTGGCACTTCGACACTAATAGAAACCAATAACATGGTGCCAAAACAGAGTAGATCCAAAGCCTATAAAAACAAAGGCTGGAGCCAAGATCAATGTCTCTGACATTCAGCTGCTTTTAGCACAGAAATCACATAAGATATTCACTTAGTAGGAGAAAACGAGGTTAAAATGGTTAGCTGAGAGAATAATTAGGCAATCTCCACTTTTTTTCTTTTCTTTTTTGTATTAAACAAAAGCAAATTCCATTTTCTGGCTGTGCAGGCTCTTTTCCATTGTTTGTGCCTGAGCGAGGTCATGGGATCAAATATCTCTGCTTTGGAGAGTCCTCTCCAAGGTGAGTGTGTGTGCGGCAGGCAGGAGGATGCCTCAGCAGGGGATGGGGCACTGAGGTGCTGCTTGTGGGGTCCCTGGGCAGGGCTGCGCTTGGCGCAGGAGACCTCGCGGGCAGGAAGGATGAGGCTCCCTTGGAGCTGCAGACCAGGCTGCGGGGAGGCTGGGTGGGCACAGGGTGAAGCAGCCACGGAGCTGCTTTATCTTTAGGTTCAGCTGTTATTTGTCCGTAGAGGATATTTCAAGCTGCTGGGGCAGTTGGGGACTGGACCTACTCTTGCACCAAGCTCTCTCTTTGGAGGGGGAGATGGAAGTGCAATTTCTCTGTTTGTTCCTCCGCTGTATAAATGCGTCCCACTTTACAGGGTTGGGGCGTATCTGTACTGTAGAAGTGAGCTAGGTATGAATTATATAAGTGAGGGCCAAAAACCAGTGCAATTCACTGAGCTCTGGCTGTAGACCATGATCTTGAAACTGGATGGGTTTCCCCCTCCTCCTCACCTCCCCCTAATAAATCTAAGCTATTATGACATTTCAAGAGACTTTTAAATAAAGCATGGCATGGATATGTTTTACATCATACCATTCACTTGTTATCCTGAGGGATGGTGTAGCTTTTGTACTCATTTCCTTGGCATTGTCTGTGATGGATATAACTGCCTTCATCTTAGAGGTCTTTGAATCTAGCAAGCCTTGACATCTAATGCAATTTGAATAATCAACAGAAGCAGATAATGAAATACCAGTGTTGAGAGGAAAATTCCCACAGCTTAATGTCCCAGTCCAGGGCATGGTGAGAACATACCAACAGTTTTGTAACCTGCCAAACTAATAATGGGGCCAACCGAGACATACATATAAAGTATCTTCCAATGTGCCTAGAAATTAACCTTTAAAAGCCAGTAGATTATGTGTCTCGAAGTCTATGACTTGAGGCTGATGGGTTTTCTGTAAGATTTAAAGACTTCGGTTTCATTTGGTGATGTAGAGCTGGATGAACCTTTGGGCTGGTTTGCCTAGGAAGACTCAAGGTTTCTGAGTGTGGATTTTTTGGTTTTGTTGGGGTTTTTTTTGTTTTTAAGGGCTATTTTGCCCAGGGCGAGTATCGTGTATCAGGCTGGATCTCTGATAAACTTCCAGCTTAGCATTTGCATCTGTGAGCATTTAAAAAGGCATATAGTAATAAATTGCAAGAGGCACATCTCTGCTTTAATAAAATCCCCTTGTTTTGTCTAACAGCACTTCAGATAACTTCAAGTTGAAGTTTACCTAGTTATACAGATCCTCAGTGTTCTTTCTTTTTTTTTTTTTTTTTTTTTTTTCAGAAAAATCCAAACTTCCAAAAAAGCTGTAAAATAGTTCCAGTCCCTTTGGTGTAGACAGGATTAAAAACCAGCAGTTGGATAAGTATTTTAGCATTTTCTGGGAAGAAAATAAACATGGAGAAAACAGTAAGAAGCAAGGACAACCTTTCAGCCTCTCTCTTTCTGAGCTCAGAGAAAGCACAGGCATTTGGTGGAAAGCCAGGCCAAGTTTTGTGCCGGTTGCTTTACCAAAGGTCCCAGCAGTTCTCTTGCTCTGTCTCTATCCTGCTGTAAGCGTGCAACATGTAACAGGATCTGCATTTGCTGTTTGCAGTCATGGACCCAAATCCAACTTCATCTGAACGTTTTTCTGTGTTTTCCAGATGTTTGAAATCCTGATGCAAACTCATGTGTCACTTGTACAAGCAGATGCAGGATGGAAGGAGAGAAAACTCATCCTCTAAATTGGCTGGGGGCAGGTGAATGAACAGATTTCATTATGTTTATGAGGGTTTCCTTAGTCCATTTGAGTTTTTAATGTGTTTAAATTGATGCATGGCAGCATTAACAAGATTCTAACATTGATTGCTAACCTGCTTGATAACCATTAATACAGTCTCCAGTTGTTTTTCAGTATTTTCTTTTGCTGTGCTCTTCTATTGGCAACTAATCTCTTTTATGCTCCGTATAAAATCATCCTTCTCCAAAATAACATGTTTCTCTTTGGAGGCATTTCAGACACATTTAAGAACAAACTTGCTCCAGTGACTTATTGCAAGCCCAGAGGAGTTCTCTAATGCCACTTCCATACAGCATCTTTTGTCTCTCTTTAGCAGCTGTTTTCTCATTTTTTCTACCCGTGAAAGACAGCCTTTATGAGACAGGGCCGCATGGGAGCTGTCATTTGTGTTTTGATTAACTCTTCCACCACCGTGGGCAGCTTGTGCCTGCCACGATGGAGTGAAGCACGTCTTTTAAGGTCTCCCACACCCTACGCTGACTTTTGCAGCCCCACACCAGTTCCCCTCGCTCATCTTTTCCTACCTGCTCCTGGGCACCCGGGTCACCTCCTCATTCGGTTTAGGTCTGGAGTTGGTCCATCAGATCCAGTGGATCTGGGCTGCTTTGGGCAGCTGAAGACTTGATGCCAGGCCACCCATAAGATGCAAAACACTGGCTGTGCATAAGGGGCTTTTAACATTTGCTGTCTCCTGGGCTGTGAGCTGGTACGTGTTCCTAAAAGATGAGGATGTTTTGTAGACAGTGCTAGATGCTGTGAATATCCCTTCTGGAAGAGCCTGGGAGATTAAGAAACCTGAAGTCCAGTAAGAACTGTCCATGCCTGTGTTGTTCTAGGAAATGGGGTGCAAGGCTCCTAACATCACCCTGTAATTACCCATTCAGGAGTCTAGGGTTTGCTGGAGAAATAATTGTGTGTTTTGGCTTTGTTAGCAAGTGCTACCAACTCCATTCCCATTGACAGCAGGGCCCCCCTGGCGAAAATGGTGAATTTTGGATGCTGGGTGCCTGTGTGCCTCGTGGTGTGTCCTACCAGCACAAGGAGAGCAATCAAATGAGGAGAGTGTGAAGGACCACCCGATGGGACCAGGGATGCTGCTGACTGCAGTAAACGTGGGTGTGGGGAAGAGAGCTGTGCTTCTGCTGCTCAGGTTAGCTGAAAATGGGTGAGATTTCAATAAAGACAAGCTTAATCACATTGAGAAAAGCGGTAATAGATAACCTAGTTTTGGGCAGGCTCTGAGCTCCTTTTCAGTCTTTTCTGGAGTCACTGCCTTATGAGAGGATGGGGGAGAGAAAAACAGATGTCCCAGATACAGCCAGCATTTCTGATAACTGGACTCCTTGCTTTATAAAAATTGATTTTGTTCTTTTTCTTTTACAAAGAACAACACAGAGTGAGTTCTTGCTTCCACAAATCCTCTCTGAAGGAACAGCAATATATAAATCAAACTCTGGTTCAGGGGGTTTATTATTATTTTTTTTAAGATTTAATATTTAATTTAAGCCATCAGTTTGGACTGACATGTATTCATTTAGAAAGAGCATAATTTTTTTCCTTTAAGAAACTGATATTTTTCCCTTTTAATAGAACCTTTACATCATGCTAGGGGAAGAGGAAGAAGCTACAATATTCCCCCAAACAGTATTGCACTCATGAAACCTTGTTTTCTCTGCGATGGATTCAGATTAAAATAAGGTCCTTCATGTTTTTCTTCTTCTAAAGCACTGGCATGTTAGGAAGATTTACAGTCCACCAGAATAAAAGCGAGGGTTTGGCTGTGTGAGGCTGCCTTTGCTGCCTTTTTGCCCAAGTCCTGGTGACCAGCGCTGCCTATGGGCCATCGCACCAGTTGGAGCCACCGTTGAGCTGTGCCCCAGTTGGGGTCTCTGGGTTGGTGCTTGGAAATGGGGAGGGTACATGGGCCCTGAATTCCTGGGACCCCCTGTACCCCATGTCATGTAGCATCCTTCAATGGCTGCATCTGCAACCCTGCAATGACTGTAAGAGGTGCCCAGCTGCATTAGGTACATCGTGTTTCAGAGAGAAAGTTCCCAGAGCCAGAAGAGCTTTTGAGCAAATACTCTATTAAATTTTTTTTTCTGAAGTTTTCTTTATATAGAAGACAACCTGTTTTCAGATCCAGCAGCAGATATTAAAATGAATGTGTTTCTCTTCCAGGAGTTTGTTCAATGTGCAAATAAAATCTGCCCTCATGCACAGAAAATCTGGAAGTTTTCAATTTAAAATTCACTGGGTTTTCTAGAGAAGTGTATGGGGGCTTTTTTTGTGTGTGTAGAAATGTATTGAGAAAGATCCTCATCTGCATAAACCATCAGAGAGTAAACGCCAATTATGGATTCATAGACTAGCAAAAATATCTGTTACTCTTGATTTATCCTTGTGATAAGATTTATAAAGAACCGTGATAGTCTCTGTTAAAAAGAATGACTCCAGCTGGTATAAATAAAAACAATAAACTTAACGGCAAAAGTGACAATATCAGCCCACAATATGATCCGAATAGTAAGAAGCAACACACAAATTGGTAGTTGATGTCCAGAGGAGAGGACTGCGTTTCCTATTCGCACTTGAGGGATATATGTGCTCATTTGGGTCTGCAGGAGAGTTCTCATGCATGACTCAAAGCAAGAGTAATGAGAATTATGGTGCTATTGCCCCACTCATTGAAATACCAGTATACACTTAAGTCTCCGCTTCTGAATTTGACTTGTTCGTTGCTAGATAGGTTGGCATTTTCCAGTCTGATATGCAAGGACTTAAAATGCATGCATCTCAGGAGCCCTCCATCTAATTTCATTGCAGCCTGCAACAAAATGTAAAAGCAAAGTCCCACATTAGTTGTGCGTCACCAGATCAGCTCTGCTGTGATAATGTAAAAATACTTGAGAAAATGATGTATTTGCCCTGAGAAAAAACTTCTCGGGGAAGATGCTAAAATATATTGCCTGACAGAGAAAGACCATCCAAACAGCGAGCGTGAATGTGCTGCACTGAAAGCTTCAACGTGACAAAATGACTTCCTGGGTTGCTGTGCCTCTCTGCAGGGAAGGAGGTCATGGCTGCGACTCGAGCAAGGCACTGCGGAGCTGGGAAAAACCATTCCTGGTGTTGGTGCTGGTCTCCTCTCTGACCTTGACAGCAATGATTTTTAGGCCTCTTGCAAGGCTAGAGCAGGATAATTCAACTGAGAAGGGATGATCGAAGTACTGATGAGTTGTGACATTGACTTTCTGTGCCTCAGTTTCCCTACACACTGTTAGTATTATGGTACGCTAGCCATGATTATGCATGGTATTTTGTGAGTCTCTTAATGCTACTGTATAAGTATGGATAATGATTCTTTGCATGATCTAAAAGCCTGCTCTACCACTAGCATAAGGATTGAGTCCAGCATTATGATCTGTGATCCTCATTAATGTTAAACATCCCATAATTCTGAGTTCTCTGTTGTGTGAACCCTTCTTGCTAAGCCCTGCTGCCTTTGGGTACCCACCTCTGTCAGCAGAGGCACAGGGCAGCAATCAGCATGTTGGTCCTGCAGTGATGGAGGGGACGTGGGTGACTGTGCAGATGTCAACAGGTCTCTTGGTAATCTTGGTAGAGCAGGACGTAGGCAGAGGAAGAGGTGGCTCTGTTGGTGCATTGGTCCCCTCTGGGGATCCCATCAAGAGGCAGCAACGGGCCGTGTGTCCCCGCTGTGGTCCCACAGCAAGACCATGGGCAGCATAACCAATCCGCCAAGCCCTGCTGAGCTCTGCAGGGTACGCCTGGTGAGAGGGCTAGGACCTTTACCTGGTGGTGTCAACCTTGTTACTGTGATTTCTGTCCTCCTTGCCTCCTCCTGGCACACCTTTTATGCAGCATCTAGACTTCTAGTCTTTCTGAGAGCTGAATCAAGGGAGAAATGCATTGCCCACTTACCAAGGCTGAAGTTTTGATTGCTTTAAAGCAGCCCAGCTTCAGGCTCTGCCAGGGAGGTGCTGCATTTTCCCTGCCATTGACCTTGCTTCTCCATCAGCCTGAACAACGCACAGGCACCTGGTGACTGGTCTGGCTAGGAATCAGCTGTATCTCCCTGTCTGCAGCATGTGCAGTTTTGGTTGCATCTGTGCTACTTCTCTGCGTGGCCATACAGATGCCAGCGTACAGGGCAGGATGCTCCATGGTCCTCCTGGCCACTGGCCCATGACCAGGAAACCATAGCCTTGGTGAAAACCTCACCATTTTAAAAAAAGAAAGTATGAAACTCTTGGAAACTTTGCAGATGGCATGGGCTGAAAGGAGGCTTGGAGACCTCCATCATATCAGAGATACCAATTAGTAGGTCTCGTGTCTGCCTGGTGTGAAAGCCTAGACCTGGGAGGATGGCTTGAGAGCAGCATGCTGTCATCCCACCCAAATGTGCCATACAAACCTGCTCAGTAACTGAGCAAGACTGGGGGGAGAGAAGGAAAGTTTATTCTCCCTGTCTATGTGGCTATTCCAAAAATTCACTTCTTTGAAGAATTTTTTTTAGTCTAAATTTATTCTTCATCAATTTACATCTATTTGTTCTTGTGCCAATATTCTTCCTCAGCTTAAATAGCTCTTCTCTCTCCCTTGTGTTTACCCCCTTGATGTATTTATAGAAAATAATCACAGCCCCTCTCAGGCTTCATTTTGCAAGGCTAAATGAAGCAGCTTGTACAGTCTCCTCTTACAACACCGGCTCATCCCAGTTACTTCTTGCTCTGAATCGGACATAGCTGAGCACAGGAGACTGCACAGGGCAGGGTATTCCCAGCAAGGTTGTGCTCATCCTTCCCAGCGATGCTCATCCTGGTCTGTGCCCTGTAAACATGTCAACACCCCTCTGCAGTACCTGTGTGCAGAGCCACTCGTTACGTTACCTTTGCTTTTCTATGGCCACAGCGTGTCAAACACTCATAAACATCCTCTGCTAGACTAAGACTTCTCTTTTCCCCTTGCTCCCAACTGATAATCTTCCAGGTGCTCACAGATGTTCTTGCTGGTCCTTAAGTGTACAGAATCATAAATTTCTGTGTTTGTTTTAGACCCATCCCTCTGCCTCTCTGTGCAATGTTCAGATTTTCTCTAAGAATGCTTCCCAGCCTTCTGTCTATTGACACTGAAGGCATTAGTGTTTTTCTGCTATGTCCAGGGGTAGTTAATGAAAATAGTAACCAAAATGGGTCCCAGGCCTGGAGGAATTCCTCTAGTAACCTCCACCCAGACTGCTCACTCTCCTTTTGAAACTGTATGTCAGCATCTCTCCCACAGGGTGGGTGGGGAACTGGCTAGCAGTCGTGAATTAACCCAAACCATTTCCAATGAACTTAATTTTCCATGTCAGCTGTTTTGCTGAAGTGCAGATAGGTTATATGTGCTGCTTTAAAAAATGAGGATTTTTATCAGAAGAAGATAATGGCATAGCTGGGTGTGATATATCTTGGCACATTTTCTCCTGCCACCATTTACTTCCAGACCCCTTTCCTTCAATGTGTATTAAAAAGCCTTGCTTGCTTGTGAAATCAGACTAAAGAGCCTGTGGTTGTCCAGATTGCTTGTCTATATTTCAAAAAAAAATTGGAATATCATATTTTCTTATTCTATCTGATTGCACAGATTTATTAAATAAATCCTTGCCTTGTAGCTATCTTACATCCAGATTTCCAAACCGGTGCAGAGAGGGCGCTGGTTCTTTCTTTGAGGAAATCTATTGAAAAAAGACCAACAAATGAATCGCAGTCACCATGCCTTTAATAACAAATGCAGGCGAATAAAACATCCTTGGGGACTCTCATTTTTCAAGCTCCGTATAGATAGCATGGCTTCAGACTGCAGCACTGTCTCTCAATGCATTTAACCACCCTGCCACCTGCAAAAACTAGTAGTTCAGATATTATACAAAGCATTTGGCAAAGAACGGCTGCAGAAAGGTTTGCAATGAGCTCTGTTATGAGAAAGGGGTTTGTCATTAAAGTGGAATATCCTGTACGGACACTCCAACTTTCATCATTCTCCAAAAAACTGCAAGCTAACATGGTATTAACTGAACCAGTATGATAGATGGCTGTGTTATAATTGAATTAGTTGGGAAGCATTGACCTTTTTGATGTATAATGTCTCTGAATGTGAACAACAAATACAAACTAATGCTTTTATGAGTTTGCTGGGTGAGTTTAGCCATCAATTGACTCGTGATAAATAAGACGTTGTATGCTCCAGTCAGTGGAAAGCATGTTTGCAGCTCCTGTGCCTGTATTTCTGTACTCTCTGAAATCAGCTCTGCAGGCACACATTACTCAGGTGTGGCTTTTATATTATGAGCTGGACCCAAACGTGAATTCAAGTCCTCAGAGGACCTTATACTTGCTGGATAATGATGAGCCCAGCAGCTAGTGCTTGGTGTTAATTGTTTGCTCCCTTACTGCGTGGCCAGATTAGCTGACAATGACCTGATGAGATTTCTGCTGTTTCTGCAGCACCTCTCCTTGTCAAAATAGTTGTAGATCAATAGCTGTTACCTCTACAAGCCACACTGAAAGTGAAGTTAGATGGGAAATGCAATTAGAAGAGAGGAAGCTATTTGCAAAGAATTCATGTTGTTTGTTCTTCTTGTGTTTCTACACCTTGGTCCTTCCAGCTCCAGAGCAGAAAATGAAATTTTGTTGCTTATCTTTTATTCAGTTTGGGTTTGACAGAAAAATCACTATTCCTCTCAACTGGGACATTTTATTAGTGTTTATCTGACCATGATAAATTCACATATTGCTACTTGCCACTGGAGCCAAAATAAATGATCTCCAGGTGGACAGGGTGCTCAGGGAACTGATGGGTGTCTGATCTGCCTCTTCAAATCCAGCCTAGGTCAGGAAGGCTTGTCCTGAAAAACACCTGTTTACTGTCTCATGTAAAATGAGCTGATGGGTCTCAGCCTACGTATTGACACCTCCAAAATGGCATGTCCTTGGAGCAGGAAGATTGCCCACTACCCCTTGGGCCTATTTGCAAGTGTAGCGAATTCCTGGTGGCTTTCGTTTTCTCCACCTCGCTCCCCCTTTCATGCACAGTTTGCAGGTACTTTCTTGCACACAAGAATCGCCATACCCCTCCCCAGATCTGAGACTCGCCCACAGGTACAGCAGCTTCTCATATTTACTATTGATTTAGGTAAAAGCATAAACGTTGCATTCTTTCAGTTTGTGTGTCTGTCTCTCACCTCAGGCTCTTTCTTTTCCTCTCTGGGATTAATTACCTTCTTATCCTTCGATGCAGAGTCTGGCATGCCCTGCTGGAGCACAGAAGTAGGGGCGCTACCACAACAGTTTGGATCAAAAGGATCCCTCCAATGCAAGACCTTGTCACCAGGAGGGCCAGCAGTAGGCATTTTAGGGAGCACTGCAGAAATGCATTGTCATGGCTTAATTTTCATGTAAGAAAAAAACCCATCATAGTGCCTCCAAATTGAAGTCAGAGTAAGCCATGAAAGAGCAAAAATAGACCAACCAGTTACTGGCAGAAATGAAACTTGTCTCGTCACTACTTTTGTACATCTCTGCACCCCTCGCTATCTTTGTACTTCTCCCAAAACTCATCTGTGCTTCTGATGCTTATCACTCCAAGGCTAGATAGTATCATTGCCGATGAGAGACTTTAAAAATCCTTTTTAGCCCTTGACCTTTGGTAATACTTGGTGGCGATGAAGTTTACAGTACTGATGCTGAAAGAATAAGGTCTCCGATACCATCTTTTCTGGCTCTCTGTGTAAGTGTTAAATGCAATGAAGATATTTTAAAATTTCATCTTGCAAATTCAGGGTCAAGTTCTGGCTGGGCTATATGCAAATGTTCAATGGTGGCGATGGGAGAAACCATCTCAAAAAAAATCTCAAGGGCAGCTCAGATAGGGGTGAGAGGGGAGAGCAGCGTGAGCCCTGTTCTCTCCCTATGCAGAGAGGTGGGAGGCAGTAGCTGCATCGCCGGCCTTCCCAGCTTCGTCTGGGAGCTGAAAACAGGGTGCACGGCAGCATTGTCTGTGAGGTGTAGCCTTTTGCTCCACGGAGCATGTACAGCCCGGACCTTGAAACTTATTGCCCAGAAGTTAGCATCAGGAGTTGTGCTTGACTGGTTCTTGATATCTTCTTGCTCTGAGCAATCCTGCTCACCTCCAGCCCAGCTGTGAATAGATGCAGCTTCTCAGCATGAGGCACGTGCTGCGGTGCTGTGCCTTCCCTGGGATGCTGCTCCTTGGACTTCTCTCTGTACCTCCTGGTGAGACTTTCCTGAGTCCTCCTGGATTTGATGCACACAAGTAGGTCAGATATGACACACCTCGTGGGTCTTCCCTGGTACAGAGCAGAAGAGCGATCCCTTTAAGTATTATATCTTTCCCATGGGCTAAACAAATTGTGTCAAAACTGCCACGTAAAATGTGGTTCTGCACGGTCCACATTGATAAAGCAATTATGGAAGAGCTAGGCTGCAATGTGCGTATAATCCCCCAGACATCACAGGGAAAGTGTAAGGACTTAGAATAACTCACCCAGGGAGCGAACCTTCCAAACCTAATTAAATTCAGTAGAGGTATAGAAGGAAGAGAGATTCTTTTTCTCTACGACCTGCCCATAGTCAATGGGAGAAAAGATTAAATGCTAGAAAGGTTTCAATCTATTTGTTGTGGTTAAAGAGCCTTGTACAGGATGTGTCACAAGCAGTTCACTGTCTTCATAATGTAATTTAAGTTACTGTGATCCATATGGGTCATCTGTCTTTCATCTGCTATTTTTCCCAGCATGCGGAAGCATGACTTTCTGGCTAATAAAGACTTCTTGTTATGATGCATCTTATTATATCATGCAATACCTCATGTGAATGATCCAGTGACCCATTACAGGGCTGTGACACGGGAGGAAGGAATACAAGAGAATGGGAATACGTGAAGACACTGTTCCCTTACTCTCTAACGGCAGTCAGATGGTGTCACACTGCCCGCTCCAGCCTTACCAGCTACTGGAGGAATACCAGGGCTGCTGAGGTTGATAGACTTTTTGCTGACAATTTCAAATGAAGGGAGTGATTTAACCCCAGCCAAGCCTGAAGAAAAAACCTGATGTCTGCTGGATCTTTGGATTGCAGCCAGCGAATTTTGCACCAGGTTGAGGTACAAGGTGGCCTGAAGAAGCCAGCGAGAAATGACTTATGCATAGAGATGTTCTGACCTACTCTCCACTCTTGGAGCACAAAACCATACATCCCTTCAAAGGATTTTAAGGCAGACAAATGCAGCTCAAAGGAAAGGATCCTAGGAGCAGTGAACAATTCAGAGATTTGGGACAAAACATGTGAAAGAGGTCCTTTAGTCCTTCCATAAATCACCCCGCGCAGGCCTGGTGTGTGGGAGGTCAGGAAGAGGTCCCCTCCCAGGGAAGCTGACCTTGGCCCCTGCACAGCAGTTGCCTTCGCTTTTGACTCTCCACTTTGTATGGGCTCAGCCAGAACATATTGCTTAATCCGTGAAAGCCTTGGAGCATCTGGCTGATACGTGATCCTTATTCCCACGGTGAAGATCCAGGAAATGGATATAATTAAAAGCAGGGCCAATGAAGTCCAAGGTTAAGTGGAGGTGCATTTCTGCCCACCATCAGACATAAACAAGCCGGACCTAGGACTGCTCCCACAATGAGATACTGTTCCTGGAGCAAAACTGACAGAGGAGATGGGAAACTAGAGCTTAGAACAAGCAAGAAAACAATATTGAAAGAGCAAAAGGCAAAAAGGTGCAACTTTTGATCTGCTGGAAAAAGAGTCAGAATTAAACCTCTCCATCACAGTGATGGTTGCTTTCCTTGGGCCCATCTGGCAGAAATGAGAACTTGTCCTTTCACTCAACAATGGTTTGCAAGGACTCTTCCTTCATTTGGAGTCATCATCCCTGGAGGCGTTCAAAAAAGGTGTAGATGTGGCACTCCAGGGCCTGGTTTAGGAGGCATGGTGATGTTGGGTTGATGGTTGGACTTGATGATCTTAGACATCTTTTCCAACCGTAATGATTCTATGATTCTATGATTTTCCAGACTGCAAGGCTGAAATTAGGATGAATAGCTCCATCTCGTAGGACAGTGCCAGGCATTTCTCTGCAAGGCACACCGTGTTGATGCTGTCGGGGGTGCAAACCGGAGAGGACACTGAGCGTGGATGGGGGCTTCAGATGGTGGTGGTCCCCAGCTGAGTGTCCAGAGGTGTTCAAAGGCATGGGCTTTTTTTGCAGTAAATATGTTTCACTTTTAAACCCAAGAGGGGATCAAGCACTAGACAAACCACTGAAGGCAATGATAGTGCCTTCGTTCCTTGATGTCTTCAGCAGAGACTGCAAGCTTTTCTGGAAGATACTTTTTAATCAAATGATAACTGCTGAGCTAAACACAGCGGTTATTGAGTGAAATGCTATGGGCTACGTTATTCCGCAGACCGATGAGCTAATAGTCTCTGCTGGCCTTAAAATCTGGATGGACATTTTAAGGGGATTCTATAAAAAGGCCATCCCAATAAATAATTACTCAGGGCGGTAAAAGCTAAGGCATTTGTGAATTCCTTGGTGACCACAAGAAATTTGAAGACTGTTTAACGTATTACCTAAGTGCCAGTGAGCGCAATCTGACATCCATCGATATGACTGGAAAGTCTCCTCTGGCTTCAGTGGGCATTTGGTCAGGTCACAGTCGTAGAAATGGTACGAGGGATAAAGACAGCAGGGAGGCAGGGCTGTGCCATCCTCCATCTTGGAGCATCACTGGAGGTGAAATACCTTCAGGTTTTAACTCTCATGGGAAGGTTATTTTGATTTTCCTTTAGAAAACCTTGATGGGCAAACCTTGGGGATGAGCCAGTAACCAACGGAGAGACAGATTGCATAGAAAATTCATCTGAACGTGCAAGAAATCAGCACGTACTTTGCACAGCTTGGAAATACCTTCTCCTCTCTGGAACTCGGTATGGAAGGTAACACCTTCCCAAGAGCTCACACGGAACAAATATGTCTCCAGCCCTGACCCGAGATCCTACGCAGCCTGTTGTTGAGCTGTGGTCGAGGAAATCTTGCAAAGTAGACAGGTGGTTACCTGTCACGCTTGCTGCTGCCTTCACCTGTCAGATCAAGAGGAACCAGTGCCTAAACAGCCGGAGCAATGGCTGAGCGCAGAAAAACGTGAGCCACACTGACTCCATCTGCGCAGCCTTCTAGCACTCCGCAAGATGCTCACTCCCTCCTAGGGGCTGTAATAGAAAAGCAGGCCCTGATT